>CAHIKZ030003987.1:1522500-1865000 GCA_903632075.3 Acanthosepion pharaonis
TGAGAAAGAGAGGAGAGTAGAAGGAAAGGTTTGTCAGCTCAGTTTGAAAAACATTAATTACCAATGAACCAAGTCAAATATTGAAGTTGCATATAAAATGATAATACAATCAGAAAGAAAAAATACTCAACATAAATTGGAAGATATCTATAAATGAAAGTGGATAAGCTTAATTATCGGAAAAATATATACATATTTTATGATTAAAATGTTATTTGGGGATAAAAAGTTTAATTAATGGAAAAGCATATCAGGACAGAAATAGGCATGTATCATTACTTCTAGCATATTTTAAAAAACCTTTAAATTGGAAGTTACATTTTACCATGAACAGATTTCATAAAAATGATAATTTATTCAGATTATATATTAAATGATCATGACCTAATGCTGTTATATCTTAATTAAGCTTGCTTTATATATATATATATATATATATATATATATATGCCACACTGAGGAGCTGTGATACAGCAAAACAGTCTGTCTGTGGATAACTATATATATATATATATATATATATATATATGAAACGGTGGTCTTTGAGTGCAGGTGGCAATATAAAAACTGCACTCAATTTTAATTTTTTAAAATCCTTTTATGCATTTATTTATTTTTACCCCCCCATGAAAATTGACTAATAGAAATCTTGTCAGTAGCCTAGAAAGAAGTTATGCTGTACATCTTAAATTTGTGCCTGATGAATGCTATAAGAATGAAACACCAAGCACTACAGTATAAGGAACAAATGTAGAAATTAAATATGTGTGTGTGTGTGTGTGTGTGTGTGTATATATATATATATATATATATATATATATATATATATATATATATATATATATATAAAAATTATTTTTCAGTTTTCCCTCACTCAATATTCTGTATAAAATACCCTACAACTGTCATTTTCTATTTATCAAAATTTACCAGTCTTATCATTAGAACACCAAAGCCACACTAAACTAAAAAAATCATTTAAAAGATCTAAAATGAGAGGGGGGGACCATGATTTATACTAAGATAAACTCCATGAACAATACAGAATTTGTGAGAATTTCTTTGCTAAACTATTATTTGAAGTGGAGATTAATTTTGTACGATTTACATGTCAAAATATAACAAATATTAATTTATTCTCTAATTTCCTAATATATTGTACATTCTAATATTAAACATTTGAAAAGAATTCTGCATGTATTGGGTTGTCTGGAAAGTTCATGCAGATTTTTAAGGGAAATTAAAACAAAATTATGCCATTAAATATTAATTCAACTAAATATGAACCATTTTGTTGCACAACCTTTCTCCATCTTTCCTTCAACTTAAAGATTCCATCTTCCTAGAATTTTGGTGGTTTCTCAGCAAAGAACTCATTAACATGGTTTTTTTTTGTCATTGAAAGAATTGAATAGTGGGTGAGGTAATGTAGCCGTCATGCCAAAAAGGACCCGCTGAAACAAGGCAGTCGTTGTTGGTGGCTCCCTTGGCCCCCACTGCCAAAGCCTTCAGACACACTCATTTTATAGACCATAATGAAGCAACTGATTGGTTGAGTGGGAGAGTTTTACATATGAGTAGGTGCACTCTGTTAATTGTTCTGCAACACCATATGCATGCAGTGCATGGCTGTTTTCGGGCATGATGTTGTGTATCTTTTCTCACAACAATCACAAGGTAACACATCTCAACCAAGCTACAACAATTTATGCCAGTTCACCAAAGAAATGCACTATCCTGATGGAAAGCAATACCTTCCTGTTTGCCAATTCTGGGCGTTTTTATTACATTGTTGCCTTTAGCAATTCGAGTACCCAAGTTTCAGTAAGTGCTCATGGATAGTGGATTTTGATAAATTTAGTGTTTCTGTCAATTCTCCTGTTGTGTATTGCAGGTTATTCTCAATCAATGTCTTGATTTGGTGGTCATCTGTAGTGGTTGAGGGTCTGCCTGAGTGTTCTTCATTAATAAGGCTACAATCACCAACCCTAAACTTAGCAAACCACTTCCATACAATTCTTTCAGCTAAAGCACCTTCACTATACATAGCACATGTCTTTTTTGTTGCTTGTGAGACATTTTTGCCTTTGCATTAAAAAAAAAAAAAAAAAATCAAGTGTCTAAAATGCACCTTATAATCTACCATTATCATAGGGATACACAATTGACATGAATTAAATAATTCAAAACTTTCTTTCCCAAGAGATAGTTTGACATGTGCTTTAATCGGAAATGTAAGCACATTATATCTGTCAATAAATATGACATGTTCTAACATGTTGGAACATCAACAACTAAAAATCAGCATGAAATTTCCAAACAACCCAATATATACATGAATATATGAAATTTCTTAAGGATATATTGACATTTCAAATCTGAAAATATTAATAAAAATGAAAAATGATTTATTAAATATTATCACTGGCATAACTATAAAGTTACCCACATATGTATTTACAAGAGTTAAAAGTCCATACTAAAAAAAAAAAATTTATGAAAAAAGAACAAAGGTAAAATTAGGTTAAAAATAAACTTTTCAATTTATCAATATTTCTGTGGCCAAACATCAGAATACTTAAGTGAGTTGGGATGAAAACTTTTCAACAATGCTTACATATAAAATATACTGAAGATTCCAATAGGGTTAAAGCCATACATAATTCATATAAAGAAAAAAAAATGCTTGAATTTCATTTAAGTAACTAGGCTTACATATTTTTACCCACAACCCTTGACTAAAGCTTAGGTAATGTGAATAAAATTTTCAAGATAAAAGCTTAAAATAAACTATTTTCATTTATTTTACAATCTATTCAATTATATTAAATAAATGAGTGACATTTCACTACTTGAAACTATGTACAAATTACAAAAGAGAAAAAAATCAATATGAAGAAAATTTAAACTAAGATTCCTATTTTAACTGAGATTTATTTATTAAAAGTAATCTGACTCAGAATTAACATAAAATGATTTTACAATGTTTTAAGTAGATAAAATTGCAAAAGCAAATTCTCTCTAAAAATGTTATTACATAATGATATCGTCATGAAGAAATCTTTTTAAAATCATGGATAATATCTGATCTAATAGCATTCACAATGTAGAAAAAACTAGCTTATTGTATCTGACCGAATTGCAAATGTTCAACAAGTAATACTGAAGAAATTTGAAAATAATTTTTTAAACCATGTCAATAATGACAATGTTTATTTACATTTCATTGTGTCATATTTGATAAAACCTTGAGTATGTTTACTTTTTCACATACCCAAAACTGAAAATATATAATTCCTATGTTTGAAAAATGCTAAAGATAAAGAATATAAAAATTTCACTAATTTTTTTAAAAAAAAGTAACTATCTGAATAAAGACATTTTTTGTTGAAAAATATATTTTTTAATGCCATTAGAGTATTTTTCTGAGAGATCGGTTTTCACCTAAAATTTGCTTTTATCTATTAAAAGATCTGTCCTGAAAGAGAAGGTATGTCATTTTTAAATAGCAATTTAATATACTAAACAAATTCTGTGTATATTATATATATATATATATATATATATATAACTAAGGGATACAAGTTGAAATTCTACCCGAGAGTGCAAATTTTTCTAAATATACTGTTTAATAAATAAATAGTTATTTTGTATTTGCAAAACTTTATATGTAAAAAAAATCTTACATTATAGAATTTTTATTTTTTGTTGTTGTTTACATCCTGCAAAAGATTATATTTCAACTTCTGTTATAAAGTAGTTTTATTTTTGTTCTGTATTTATTTCTTATTTGTAAAGATAAAAAAGCCTTACATCATAGCATTTTTATTTTCATTTCTTCTATATCCTTTCAAAGATCTTGTCTCTAATTCTGTTAGAAAATATTGAAGAATGAATAGCTATGATATAAAATCCACAATATCTTTATTCTTTGATATAAATCAGTTATAATGATATAGGCCTACTCAAGTTAGGTGCATATGCATAGGCTTTATGAAATTTGCAGGCCATAATCACTTAATTACATAGGAGTTAGAGGTGTCAAAAATAGAGGAGCCGGAGTCAAAGGTTTTGTGTTTCAATTCCACAGCCTTGATTAAAACTGTAGATAATTCTATGTGTATGTGGGTTTGTGGAGATTCTTGTATGACTAAGTGGGCACCAAATGGTAATGTGTATTTGTGTATGTGTGTCTGTTTAGTTCTATCTTCACTGTTGTGCAGTTAACCCGCGCAGCATGGTTTCACAAGGTTCTAATTATGGCTGACCTCTTTAAGAATGTATTTTTTGTATTAGATAGATATAAGTTAGATTTTTTAAGAATGAATTCAAAGAAATATGGCAATGTAAATTTATATCTATCTAATACAAAAAATACATTCTAAAAGAGGTCAGCCATAAACTAGAACCTTGTGACACTTCGCTGCATGGGTTGACTGCACAAAAAAGAACTCCCACTAGACAGACACAAATACACATTAATGTCTGATGCCCATTTAGCCATAGAAGAATCTCCACAAACCCACATACACAGAATTATCTATGGTTTTAATACATGTGACATATGTCTGACCAATGAGAACTGACCCAGGCATAATTGAAAATACCAGCATTTGTCTTTTTGTCTATTTTGTCACAATCTTTGATGAAGCTTTAATAAAAGTGAAACATGTTAGATTCATGTTTCCTATTTGTGTGTGCACATGTATATATATATATATATATATATATATATGCACAATGTTTATATACATACATTATATATGTTCCAAATCTTCAGGAAGATATAGTACAACAGCCTAGGAAGGCAGTTTATCTAGGGAAAGGGGAAAAAAAAAACCCTGATTTTAAACCTTCATTGCCTTGTAGTCATATCCAATACATGGAAAAGGCTACGTAAGTAAATCCAGACAGAAAACCCGGAGTTGAAGGCTGCCAACATTGACAACTTTCCAGCAACTCCTGCAGGCAAGCTGTCCCCAAATATAATGCTCTTTATTCCTTTGGATCTTGTTGGTATGGCAAAAACATTTTAAATTAAATGTATTTGTTGGATCAGCTTTAAATACATCTGTTAAGAAACGGTAAAAAAAACACCAATACTTGCAATCAATCTCTTTTCTCAGCAGTTAAATGTCATTTTAAGTAAATACACAATCCTTTAATTCAATGAAAGTATTACATATTGAGGTATCATACTTTGTTAGTGCAAAGAAAAATATTGATTTATGTATAAATTTTTTTGTCTCTTAAAAATGCAATGCAATTTTTTTTCTTGCTAACATCAGTATGTAATATATACTTGCAAGAGAGAGACACAAACAACATTCAAAAAATCTAATTTAAAACATTAATGTATCTATAATAAAATGCTCACACAATGCATCATGAAATTATATCATTTTTTAGCCTGTAACCCCAAACTATGGTAATCAAATGTGCTCTCTGAATTTTGATTATAGAATGATAACGCAATATAGAGTAATCTCTAGTTTACATAAATATATTCACAGCAAATCTTACAAATATTTATTATATAATATATACAAATTTTTTGTACAGTAATAAATTGGTAAATTAAGCATGTACATAAACCTGATATTTTAACCAAATATATAAAAACTTCATTCTTCCTTATATTGTTTGAAAGCTATAAAATTGATATATTTAATAGGATACATTTACATGTTTTACAAAAAGTTGATTAAGTGTTTTTAAATGTTCTTGACTATCAATAAAACTGATATTTCATTTGTATGTAAAAGAGTAGTGCAGCTGGTTCCATTAAATTAAATTTAGTGATGCATGGATCCTACTGTTTGCAGGTAAATGAGATTGTGCAAATTACTTTCAGTTTCTGAACTCAGGATTAAACATTGAAATAAAAAAAAATAAAAAATTAAAGAAAGATAATGAAATTCAAATTTTAAAAAAGTTTGATATACCACAAAACAAAATTAGATACTTGAAATATGAAAATTTGTTCTATTATTTATAAAAAAAATAATACATAGTGGGGAATAAATCAAATGTTTTGCATATAAATTGTAATTTCTTTCTTTGATATGCTTATATAAAGAGAAACATCTGAGAGATCAGAACATAAAATATAACAAAAATTGTTTTATTTCATTAAGGTAGTATGCACTTAAAATAGCTACAAGCAATTTGCTTTTCATGAAGCCAAAAACCTTTTCAGCTTACATTATAAAGTAAAAAAAGGTAGAAGATATAGTTAACCAAGATAGATGATTTGTAGTCAAAATGCTGCAATATTTTCATTAGTTCACTTGTAATAAAATAACTCTTAGGGATCATCACACAAGAACACAGTCTAAGAGGGCTTCAAATTTGAGAAGCTATATATCTATGACAAAGTGGAATTTGTTTGTGTGTGTGTGTGTGTTTTTGACGTGATTGGATGAAAATGTTTTTTGTAGATGGGGGTGGGGGGTATATAAAACACAAAATGTTGATAGGAAATGACAAAAATGTTGGGATGCTGAAATTTTAAGCATTTAACTTTAATTTTTTTTTCTGTGACAAGTTATATAGAAATATAAAATAGCCAATTTCATTTAGTTTCTTTGCTTTTAGCACTTTTATTATGATGTATCTCACATTGTGATATTAAAATATCTACCAAGTTGAGATGCAAGAACCTTGATGTAAATTTACTATGGATGATTAGAGATTAAAATGCTTTCTATTCCCTTTTTTATCTTAGTAAAATGCTAGTCTAATTAAAGTAGTGTCTTTTAAATAAAAATTATTGACAGACTCCTTACAATGAGCAACTAATGCATTAAGTATGTCATTTTGAAAAAGATCCCTTTTATGTTTATATAATCTTTTATTTAAATTCCTTGTGGTTTCTCCTATATAATCCTTGTGGTAATTGTAGTTGCAATAGAATTGGTGAGTAGAACAAAATATTTTGATTCATTGGGTTTGAAATCTTTTATAAGTTTTTTTTGATTTGCTTTGAATATGAAATAATTAGGCTATTAGAGGAGCTTAAAAGTAGTCAATGTATTTATTTTCTTAATATAAATATTGAAGGCTACAAATTTTGAGTGCTCTTGAACAGAATCCAATAATTACATATCTTCTCCCATATAATAGCTCTAAACATGGAGATGCAGATGATTTTCAAACTTACTTTATGAAAATTTTTAGTTAAAAAACTATAAAGTTTAGATATTAAGTCATGTAATACATAATTTCAAGTATTAATCAGTAAAAAATAAATGCTTTTAAAATTGTAACAAAGTTTATACTAAAAATTAACCTTAGTCTATATTAAGAGAGTACAAGTAATATAAAAGTAGAAAGTTAATTTGAGGAAATTCATTTGTTTTTCCTGATACATTGAAATTTGAAGTAGAAATTTAAAAAATTGTAATATAAACTTTTTATGGATCATCAAATGTCATACAAACATGAAATGTTTATGTAAAAAGCCTGCTATCTTCTGGTTAGGAGAAGTAGAAAATACCACACGACTTCTGTTGTCAATCACTCTTTGTTCATTTAGTTATAGGATAGAGAGAAAGAAGTTAAACAAAGTTCTCTAGATCAAATAAGGAATTGCTATTTCAAGTCATTAAAAAAATATGGTTACAATATCCCATCCTATATACCTTATTGCAATGGGCCCCAGAAAGCAGACAAATGAAGGTACTGCAAGCATACATTTTAACATGTTTACTTGCAGGGCCTTGTATGGTAAAAGCCATTTCATTATGACAGGTACTCCAGTCTAGTGACTAGATTATGTGCATTGTCAGCATTCAACCATGTGTGCCACTGACATGTTCTTTAAATACATAATCCACAACACTTATCTTTTCCAAAATATATTACACATGTTTAACAGTTATCAACATAGGTAATACCACAAAAAGCATGTTTTATGCATAAAAATAAAAACTTTTTTTTGGTCACTTATATCATGAATTAGATTTGTTAACATCTTGAGCTGAATAAAGAATTGTAGGGAAATGGATATTTAAAAAAGGAAGCCAAAACTATCTTCATATAAAAAGAAAGTTTTACCTTTTGTCCTTCAAGAAATTAGATAAATTGTGATGTCAAAAAGGAATTTTTTAAAATTCTCAAATGACTATGTGCCAAGCAGATTTTGTGCTTAACATTACCAAAGTCAATATTTTATAATGCAGTCAAACCAATAGAGTTTATTATTGTACTTTTATGAAATAGATATGGTTGATAAGCATATATATCTTTTACAAATGAAAAAAAAAAATTACAATTAAGGTAATTTTTCAGTTGAAAAAAAGTAAAGAAAAATATCTGTAAAACTATATATTCTCACAAAAAATATTATACTAATATAGAAGCAGGGCATATAGTAAGTAAATCTTATTTCCAATATACTAATTTTATCAACTATTTTGACCAAGCTGAACTTTAAAAGGCTTCATAAGTACAGCACTAGTATTTGCAAAACGAAAAAAGTTGAAATTGCAAGCAAGCACTAAGATATATTGCAGTAATAATTTTGAGTATACATGTAAGAACAGTGGACTGATTACTGAAAGATATTAGTTTTCATCTCAGTTGGATTGTTTTCATCTCATTATCACACATACACAGCATAATGTATTTAAAAGGTAATGCCAATACTTACTATAATCTGAGGAGAATCAAACTCATTTAGAGACTTTTACAAAAGAAAGTTGTATTAACAGTTGTTTTCTGAATAAACATTTTATCTGGAGTGATTGGTCTACACTATAAAAGCATACAAATTGTCATAGGAAATATTTGTGTAATTGATGTGCAAAAAATGTAATTTTTTTTTTTTTTTTTTTTTTAAATTATTTCTCTACTCTTTTTGCATCCATATTAACATTATTACTTGGTAAAGGTTTATCTAACCTAACATGAATACAAATTTTGGATAGCTTACAAATAAAAAACAAAAAACGCATAAACCTACAAAGACAACTGTAATTCTTAACATTTACAGATTTATTAAATGTTTGTAGTTGAGCAAAATATACAGGTTCCAAAGTTGGGCATAATTTTAATTCACTGAAGCAACTGTTCAGAATTGTGAACATACAAAAAATATCAAATGCTTTCTTGTGATAAAGTCTCCAATTTTTTTTTAAATTGAAGTACACCAATTTATAACCTGAAAAATGTAATTCCAAAGCAAAATAATGACAAAATAATTATAAATTCAACTAGAGTTATTTATGTTAGCTTGATACATAAGTATTATTAGAGATAGTATTAATTTTGCAAAATATTTAAATTATTAAATTTGTAATACTAAGTAACTAGTCACAAAATTTTCAATTGTAATTCAATAAAATATTCTCTAATAAATAACGAGTACCTTAGAAAAAAATGTGTTTTATTATGCCTCAATACCTAAGTGGTGTAAAAACACTTTTCTACTGCAGAGGTTGCCCCCCCCCCACCACCACCTTCATACTGACATAATATTAAAACCTATTGTAAATAATGTTAACCTTTTGTCTCTAAAAAAGCTACAAGTGAGATAAATATATAATTCTTCAGTAGCATAGAGTAGCTCTGAAGAAAAATGAAAATGGAATTCTGTTTCAAATTCAATTCCATCAAAAAAAAAAAATCCGCTCACAAAATATTAAAAGCTCTTAAAGAAAAATAAATCAGGAGGACAGAGAAATAAATAAACATAACATCTTATCAAAGTGTACAACAAATTTTTGTAAGAAGATACTAGGAGAATTTACCTTGAATATGGTCCGCCACCCCGACCACCGCGGAAACGTTGTCGCCCACGGAATCTACCCAAACCACGACCTGGAAAAATTAATTGTTGCAAGAATTATTTTTTTTCAATTTTCTAAACAATTAACAAAAAATTAGATTATATGGCATTTATTAAAAACTTGAAGACAATGGAATTTTGCATTAGAAATCCAAACAGAAAAAAAATAAAGCATTATTAATGTTAATAAAGTTCCCAATGCAGCATGCAAGAAAACATGACATTTCCTGGCACGCCAAGGAGATGCTGAAAAGTTCTCAGCTTGACTGGGTAGAACTTAAAGGCGACAAGGCAAGGCCAAGAACTTTTCAGCACATCTTAATTTATATAAGATTTTGAAAATGTATTCTAATTTATAATAAGAAAAATTTAAAAAAGCTAGACAAAAAATGATTTTTATTTGATACATAGAATTTTCATGACAAACTTGTTTACATGTGGAAAAAAAAAAAAAAAAATATAAAGAATAATTTTCCAGTCTCAGGAATCATGCTGAGGGGAAAAAAAAAAAAAAAAAAATTAAATGGGACTTTAATAATAGTGATACTAAATTAAAAGGGCATTTATTCAACAGTTACCTCTACCACGTCCTTGTAAGAGAGACATATTTCTACCATCATCCATGTTTCCAGGTCCACCCATTCCAAGAGAAAGAGCACTCTGTTGTCTGGACAAGTTTGATCCTCGCCCTCTGTTGGGCATTCCTCGCATTGACATATTCAAACCACGCCCTCTGAAGCGTCCACCACGAGACCGGCTCCGACCGCCACGACCACGCATCACTGACAGGCTTAAGCGTGATTTCACGTTACTCTTGCCGAGTCTTTGTTTAAGACTTCTCTGTAAAAGTCAATAAAAATTGGTTGATATTTGTAGAAATTTTGTCAGAGAAATCATGCATATTGATTAAAAAGAAAAAAAAATTGACAAGTGCACATGCAAATTCTCTGCAAATAGTTATCTTTTTTAAATGATGAATCAATTTTAGAAAGTTGAATAAAACTTTGTTACAAGTGTGGAATTATATGCTGACACTGAAAGTGAAGCTATTTGCTAGATAGTCTCTTTTTTTTGTCATTTAAGGAAAATCTATTAAGCTTTAAACACATTAAAATATGTCAATATTAAATCAAGTATCTGTTATATCTAATACTTTCAGCTGGTGGTGTCTTAATCAAGAACAGATTTTCATTTAAATGGAATGCTTATTTACAAAATTCTAGATAAGATAGAAAAATAAAACTAAAGATTTTAAAGTGCACTTGTGGTTCCTAAGTAAATTCAATTAATGTTATTTTCTTTCCCCATTTGTGTATGGGGAAACTACTGTATGAAACTGATGAAATTTATAAAAAAAAAAGAAAAAGAAGAAGAAAAAAAGAAAAAAGGAATATGTGTGTTTTAGAATGTAAAATTTCTGTTTGTGATAAAAAAAAAAAAAAATCTTACACCATCCAACAATACAAAAATATACACAGAAACCTGTACTGCTTGTTTTCTTTTTAAAGCAAAATAGATCAAACACAAGAAAACAAGCTCAGGAAATTGAAGGATATTGTTCAGTGTGTATTGATAGAAAATAAAATGGTAATATTCTAAAAGATGATACTAATTTTGACCATGTTAGTGAGTTGATATTGTGATAAAATATTCAAAATCTTTGTACATCTTGTGACATAGTAAGATTTATAATAGTACAGCATGAATGTCTGAGTTTTAGACAATGAAATATGCTGCAATAAAGTTTAGTATGGTGAAAGAGTCAATTGCAAGCAGGTTTCATGCAATCGAGGAGGTGTACATGTGTGCTCCTTTTGTTTAATTATTTGAGAGGAATTGGAATGTAGTCCAATTTCAGAGAATTGCTGCATGTGGTGGACAAGATATCTTGGTGGTGCTTGAATATGGTTAACTGTGATCAAAAGAACAGGTTCTGGATGGTCATGTTGTACAGAGCCTTGGCAATTTCAACAGACTGCAGAGATCACAGCAAATGTGGCCAACTCAGGAGTATCAACATGGATTGTTAGAAATAATTTACTTGTTGCGGGACTAAGAGCATGTGGGCATCTAACCAGATTTCCACTTATGTCACAACACCATTGTGTACATCTCCAGTGGTGTAGTAAGACATTCACCTGGTGTATGGAATGACATGGCATGCTATTGTTGTTCAGTGATGAGAGCCTATTATAGCTTCATGCAAATGATGGCTGTTTGCATGTATAACAGACCTTGGGAGAAACATCAAGAATGTTTTCACCCACAATACATAAACCCAAACCCTGTCATGGTGTGTGGTGCTAAAACTTACAACACTTTCTTGCTTTTGGAATTTGTTGAGGTAAGACTGAACAGGGCCATGTATGTCCAGAACATTGTTCAACTGTTTCTGCTGCCATTCCTGAAATGGGAAGCAATATGTCATTTCATGAGGATAATATCCACCCACATGATGCCCATGCTACTAAATAGGCTCTGCTAGATGTTTGACAACTTTCCTGGCTAGCATAATTGCCAGAGCTATTTCCTAATAAACTTATAGGAGACATGACCAACTCATTCAGCTAGCCCACCTATAACTCTTACTATTATTATATCAAGAGCCATAAGAGGCTTAGAATATTATATTGCAGGATGGTACAAACTAGTGCATGCATTGACCTGTACATATTATCATTTAATCTAAGCAAGATATATTACTGGTATGTTTAATCTTGAGTAAATTGAAACAATGTGTTACAATTTTATTTATTTTTTGGAAATGTATGTAAAATTACTAGTTTTCTTTGGTTTATGGTTTCATCAGTATGTTTTATTTATTTTTTTTTTTTTAAGTGTTATCCAATCTAGAAATGTGTATATTACAATTCTTAAATGACAAATTTCAAATTAAATTCAGGTATCTGGGTAAGTACTGACATTTGTCCCTAGAAAGAAAACCATTTGGCACAAGACCCTGTTTGTTGCAAATGTTTGTAAGAGACCATCTTAATTCAAAGTTAATAACAGATGGTAGCTCTTAAATAAATCTGGCAGACTTAGAAAATACAGTAACAGATAATCTTTGATAAACCTAGTTAATTTCAGTTTAATATTTACATAGTATATAACTGATTTTTACCAACATATAAACATTCAACACTTCTTCACACCTATACAGAGAAATAAAACCAATTATATTAAGCAATTTGGAATAACTTTAAGCGTTCCATCAATATTATCAGGTTAACCTCCGCCTTGGACTTGTTGATAAATTGTTACTTACCCTCTTGATTTTCAGAGCAGCAATCACACTAGGTCTGTTGGCCATTTGCTGGGCCAGTCTACGGTTCCTGACAGACGCCTGCTGTTGAGCGGCCATCTTGGCCCTAATATTCTGCACTGACACGGCTGGACGGCTCTTCTGTATGTTGGTGAAGCTTCATTGGAAAGGAGGCAGTAAAGCACATTGATAATAGAATTGGTGCACAGGGAGCAAGGAACAAGGGAGAAGGGTGATGCAATATAGTACATACACCCAACACAACACACACGTGGCCAGCAAATTTTGCATTTTAGCAGATTTTGCTTTGCATCATTTTTTAATATATGAACTTTATTTTTAATTTATACATTTTTGTATTTTTTAAAAATATTTTTCATTTTCTTGCCAACATTTTATAATGGATAGAGACTGTTTAAGTAATAATCAAAAGGTAATAAAAAGATAACAGATGTTATCCCTAAGAAACCTGAAGGAGTTGAATACAAATAGGAGGACATGATGATAATGAAATAGTAGCAACAATAGTAATACATGGAAAAGACTATCAACAATAAGAAATAAAAAGGGAAGAAACCAGGAATAACAGAATGAAAAGAAGGTAATCTTTTTAAGAATAAATTGTAATTTGTTAGAATTTTTGAGAGGAGAAATTATTATATGCTTTGTTCTTCAAACTAGCATACTAGTCTTGGTTGTTTTACTCACATTTCAGTTGTTGTAATCTGTGGCCTTCTTCAAGTGTGACTTTTATACTCTGTAACCTTTGAATTTCAAATACAAACTATTATATCTGAAGAAAGCCAAAGGTTGCAACAACTGAAATACTAATATAGCAACGAAGATGAGTATACAGGTTCAAATAGCAACACATAATTGTAAATGCATTTTTCTTCTTTTTTTTTAATATTTTAATGTCTTGAACAAGAAATATGATAAACTGATGAAAAAAAAAAAAAAAAAAAAAACATTAGAAAAAAAGCAAAAACAAAGTGTGTATTTTACCCACAACACAATAAATAGAAACTGATTAATTAATCATAGTTATATTTAGCATTTTTTGTTGGAAAAATACAGTAGCATGATAACTAGTATTGGAAATATTTTAAAATGTTTATTTTTAACTAAGGAAAAAAATATATACTAAATCTTCTCATAGAATTAAATTTTAAAGTATTTGTTGAATTCTACAAGAGTCAAGTCATACGAAGGAGCATGCTTAACTAGAAGATAATATTACAGTGAAATCAGAAGTGATTATCCAAATTATTTTAAACATGTAAAATTTGTTTTAAAAGATGAATAGACATTAATCTAACCTAATACACTTAAACCCAAGAAATTTTGCAAGACAATACAACAATTTTTTTAATACACACAAACAGCTTTTCTGCAGATAAGAAAATATTCCATTTCATTTGGCTGAAATAGTAAAAAAAAAAAAACTGAATAATAAAATAATGGGTTTGAATGTAGAACTAATGTGCCTTATGGTAAAGAAAACTAACAATGTTGTTGAAACAGTTACTATTTTACTCTTGGCTATTGTATTTACAGATCATCTATTGATACTAAAAAAATTTGAAGTAAAATAATTTCATTTTACTATTTTTTATTTTATTTTGAAAAAATAAAAATAACACTTTTACAGTGCATATTTTATTCATAATAAAAAGCTATATGAATCTATTGAAATGACATGTAACCACTTGTCAATACACCATTCCTGGAAATTTTGGGTAAATTTGACTATTTCAGAAATACCTGCTGAACAGAAAAAACAATCAGTGAAAAGCAGCAAATAGCTAGTACAAAGTTGCTCATATGAACAACCTTGAAATTGCTTACATGTTAGGCTGTATAATTCTTTTCAGGGATGGACCATCATGACAGTAAATTCGTTCAGTGCACCAAATTTGCAAAGAATATACTGAAACATTACAAGCTATTTGTTTTTGTATACACATTGCATTGCTGTAAACAATTAAAATGAATCGTCAATATTTGTTTCCTCTGAGCATAAATGGCAATGAGGCATTGATCAATTGACAATTAAAAATTTTTTTTTTTATATTGGGACAATTTGTATAATTCACTACTGCCTTAGGAAAAATATCAAGCAAGCCATTGGAGAGTACATTTTTATTAAGATTTAGAATAAAAAGTTGGGAGGCTACTTCAAACATGGGTATCTACTAAAAATAACATTTGCAATAATAAAAATAAACCCATTAATTCTTTAAAAACTGCTTTGATAATGTTTTGGATATGAAACAGCAGATATGGGTTTTTGAGAAAAATCTGAATGAGACAGTGCACATTCCTTTAAACAAAAAAACGGGATAAATAGAACCTTGGTGGGCTGTGATACTCTTTGTGGCTGAAAGTAAAAGGGGGATACAGGTTCAAATCCTGCCAGAGAGCACAGACCGATTGATGTAATACACACTATTTAAATAAAACTGGGCATCTATTTCAAACATAGGCATCCACTAAAAATGTTTGAAATAATAAAAATACACAAGTATGTACAATTTTAAAAACACTTTTTTGAAATGAAACGTTTTAGAACAGCTGACATGGAAGAAAGCGGCTACATTAATTAAAGTTTCTGATTCCCATTTATAAAGGCAGACTGGTTGTCAACACATTGGTATGTCTTATGTAAGATTTAGGTTAAGTGGCTATCAAAATTTGAATTTCTCTAGAAAAAGACATTGTTGCTTAAAATATGAAAGTAAATATACTATAGATCTTCACAATATTTTTACAAAATGGATATTTAGAGGTTAAAGAGAAGCAATATAAAATTACTATTTACTATTTTCACTACAAAACAAAAAATTTTATAAAAATGAAAGAAAAATTAGTTTAAAAAACTGTTCAATCTATTGTATCTATAGACCAATTAGAAATAATTTTTATTTTTAGAACTTGGGCCTCCCCAGATCAGTTCTTATTAAGATACCTACTCTTGACTATTTTTAATTATCTAAGAACAATGACTAGAACCTATTTATTCTGAAACAGGAAACACACACCCAAGAATTTGCAGATGTAGACAAATAGTTTCATTAAACTCAGAACATTTACTGATGAGACAAAACACGATAGACAAGACATATTAAAGAAAAGTAACATTTTTCAAGGCAAACAGAAACAAGACACACAAACCTATCAACTAAAATATTAAAATGAAATACATAGAAATAATACAAAGTGAGCAAAATGAAAAGCAAGAATAAGGCATGTAAAGGTATTATATGTAGAGCTATTGTTAAAAAAAAATTAAAAAAAAAAAAATTAAAAACATGAAGGAAGCAAAAACATCAAATGTGAATAAAGGGCTTAATATTTGTTCTATAGTCTTTCTATGCTTAAAGAATTTCAATGACTAAAGATGCTAATCACCTGCTGAATTAAATCAGCATTTGAAAATAATTCTAGGCATCTATGCAAGTAAACCAGCAATAAACTTAGACACAAGAAGCTATTTATAGAATTCAATTTGAGACATTCATCATTTGGGTACGCACATTAGGAATGCATGTCAAAAACAAAAAAGTCGGTGGAAACTAAGTAAAAAAGAAAAATCTTCAGCAACAAAAAATAAACCTCTTTTAAATCATTTTAGCATTAAAAAAATACATTATTACTAACGTCTAACATGGTCATACAATGGATCTTTCAACTTTTTAAGCACAGAAGACTAATCAAGGAGTGACAAGCTGCTACACCTGCTGTTAACTGGACACTATCATTATTGTCGACTAAATTTGCAGACATTGCAACAAAACAAGTAGTTAATAACCCCATTCTAGATGGCATGAATGTTGTTTAAAACCCTACAGCTAAACTCCTTACAGCTTTTTCTTTTCTTTTAACTTCACTTGACAAATAGCAGCTTAAAGACTTCATTCAATCAGGTTACTGGAAAAGGTTATATATTTTACATTATACAATAGAACAGAATGACAGAAACTAGGATACCTTTCAAGATGAAGCAAACAGAGAACAAAGTAGCAATGAATGCTAATTCCCAAAAGGATCTCAGTCAGCATCATTCTTAGACTGCCATATTACTTTTGAACTCCTCATTAATCATATGAAGACTTTTTTTTAAAAAACAACAAAAAAAAAACTGTTAAATGTTTTCTTTTCCTTCAACTGTGATAGTTATTAAGATAATTTAATTAGTAAATAAAGCTTATTAAATATGGCTCAACTGAAAAATTTAAACCAAGCAAGAAAATAGCAAGCTATAGTTATACACTCAATTATCACACACATCCCAAAGCAGGCAGTAAATAGATGCTTTTTGTATACTGTAATGAATAACTAATAAAGATGCTTTATTTAAAGAGCTTAAATGAAAAAGCATTTTAAAGCATTAGCAAAGCTTAGAGTCAAAAAGATATAAAATGAGCAAAGAAAATGGTTTGCATAATTTTAAAATAAAATCAATCTTAGCAAAACAATCAAAATAAAAATGTGAAAATGCATAAAGAAATGTTGAGATTCTGTCAAACCTGTAGTAAATCACCAGTGTATATGTAAGTGGTGACTTAATAAGTTTATATTTTGTCTTAATTTTAAAATGTATCCTTTTTTGACATCCCTAAAAGAAAAAAAAACTTATAACCATTCCTTTTAATTGAAGGAAAATGTAGAAATCTATATACAAACTTCATTTCAAAACTTCAAAATGACTAATTTAAAGGAAATTGGACTAAAGATTTTAACATTATGCACAAAATGGTTGTGTGCATATATGAGTGGATTGCACAAGGTGAAGCCTTTAAACAAACAGAAATTTGCTAATAAGAATTTAAAGAAAAATGACAGCTATACATACGAAACTGCTGAATAACTATGCAAATGGAAAAACAATTCACATTCATAAGAGCATTCTTGTTTAACAAAGTTCATAAAAGATAAAATTTGGGAATAAGTTTTGTGAAAATAATCATACAAGTGAGAATGTTGATATATTATGAAAACCTAAGCGATGACAAAAAAAAAAAATTAAAATCCAATGACACAAAGAGAGAGAGAGAGAGAAAATAAATGCAAGGACAGATAGATGTCATGCCTGTGTCTCTTACCACTCTCTCCAAAGACAGCAGGGCACAGGGGGTCATGACAGTTGGTTGGTGGATACAAAACAAGAGAAAAAAAAAATCACCATAGAAAGAACTGGACGCACCAGTTAGAGATGACATGGCAAAAAAAGTCAATGGCCACTCAATAGCAAAGGCTACTGGTGCAAATTACATTCCCCCAAGGGAGTCCCTTTTCCTTGGATTTTTTAATTTTTTTTTTTATTATTATTTACACTTTTGCTTTTTCATTCTTGCTTAGATTTGTTGGCTTTACTTTCTTTTTGATTGTTAAAACAATCTCTTTGTAAACATTTTGACTGAACACCAATACAGATATACTCCCTGAGCATTTCTCCTTGGATATCGTGCTCCACATCTTCTCAATAGTGATGATATCTCACCTTTGGTGAAACTGGCTTTTTTCTTCTTTTTTTTTTTTTATTCTCTCTCCTTTCTTTGTTGGCTTTTTAAATTTTTCAAAAAGGAAGGAATAGGGAAGGAATGGAGTTAAATTATTACAAAAAAAAAAAAAAAAATATCTAAAAGGGAGATATTGATTAATTACTTAAGATACATTGAGATGAAAAATTATGGGAAAAAATTAAAGTAGAAGCTAAAAAGTAACACTCTTGCTAAAAATTAAGACTAAGTTTTTTTTTTTTTACTGAATATTATATCAAAAGTAGAATAAATGATTGTACATTCAGTAGTAACTTAATGAAATCTTTAAAATATAAAACCAAATGGGGGGAAAAAAAACTAGATAGAAAACATTTTATCATATGTAAAAGTATAGGCAACATTTTAATGTTGCACAAGAAAACTATTAGAATCAAAGTGTGTCTCCAAGTAATTCAGCTACAGCATTAACCTTTTAGCATTCAACTCATCCAAACGCTGTAAACCTCACTGTAACATTCCCCATTTATACTGCCATAATATATGATGACATCACAAATCACATCATAGGAAGCCACACAAACAGTGAGACTATGAAAGCAGATATTTATGGAACAAGTTTGAGCATGTTGAATGCTAAAAGGTTAAATATAAACAGATTAATCAATCTGATTATATTTAAAGCTGTAACAGTTTATTGGCGATAGGTTTTGATTCTAATCTATGTCACAGATTAAAAAAAAAAGAAAACGAAAAACGGCTGGAATTATGCATGCTTGCGCCCATTTCAAATATGAGTATCCACTTTAATGTATTTTTTTTAGTATTAAAAATGATGGATATATACTATGTATGTATATATGTGTGCATGCATGAACATCAGATCTGCCACTCTCTGCAATGAAAAAGCTTTTTGTGTGGCCTAAGCAGAACTGAAAATTTACATCACTTGCAGAAGTATCATTAAAGAACTTTTAAATTTAACCAAAATGGTGAGTGTATAACACACCAATTCCCAACACACTTCAAATTCCAGATATTTCAAAGAGGATAATATCAAAACTTTAGGTTTACAGAAGCATTTTCCCAAATAATTACAGTAGATTAATTCAAAGCAATTTCAGAGAATATGGTCAGGCCAGGCTTTAAGCCTGCTACTGGTAACATGTAACCCAGTACAACCTGCTGCATGGAGAGATGGTTGGCATCTAAACCAGCTCCCCACTAGCTTTTCTGCTGGCAAAGATGATGCCATGTCATCCCACAGAATGAGAAACCTCCCAAAAGGTGGATGAGCTTCTTTTAGGAACCAACATGTGTGTGTGTGTCTGCATGAAAAAGTAAAAGGACTTAGTGTGCCATATGAGTTATGAGTGAAGTAGGGATTAGTGGGTTGTGTCACCATGTGACGTAATATCCAGGAAGTATAGAACTGCAATTTTAGCTCTCTGCAGCCATTGTATGTTTTTCCATGTTTTATTAACAGCTCTTCAATTTTAGGCCGTCAAGCATTGGACACAGAACAATGAACCAATCTGAAGTTTCTGGCCTGAGTGGGGAAAACTCCATCAAAAGCACTTGGACTATTGCAGCAAGTGTATGGAGAGGAGACTGTGTTGCATTCCCGGGTTTTTGAACAGCACAAGAGTTTCAAAGAAAGATGTGGAAGATGACCCTCAGGAGTAGAAGGCCTTCAATGAGGCTAATGTTGAGCACATAAGGCAAGTGGTGCATGGTGATCATTCATTGACTGACTGACCGACTGATCACAAGTGAGCTGAGCATGAACTGTGAAAGTATAATGAAGATTATCACTGAAGATTTGGGCATGAGGAAGAACTGCATGAAGATGGTGCTGAAGCTGCTGAATAATGACTAGAAATGGCACATCCAGGTTTATCAAGACATTTTCAAGCAATCTGAAATCTAACAAGACTTACTAGAGAGAGTTATCATTGGTGATGAGTCATGGATTTTTGAGCATGACCCAGAGACGAATTTATTGGAAGAGTCCAGAGTCACCAAGGCCAAAGAAATCAAGACAGGAGAAGTCCAAACTCATATTCAGCACATTCTTCAATGTGAGGGGAATCATACCGAGTTCTTGCCACAGGGTTAGACGATCAATCAGTATGTTTACAAATAGATCCTGCAGCATTTGCTTCATTTAGTGCATGAGAAGAGGTAAGAGTTGTGGCAGGACAACACACCGTCTCAGAACACCTTGAGCATCAGGCAATTTCTTGCCGAGAACATTGACATACTGGAGCAACCTTCCTACACACTTGACAAGGTTCTATGTAATTTTATCCTTTACCTCAGGCCCAAGGAGGTCATCAAGGGGACCAGTTTTCTGGATATGGAAGCCATCAAGTGGGCCATGATGACAAAGCTGCAGAGAATCCCACAAGAATCTACCCAAGAGTGCATGGAGAAGGATGCAAAAGTGTGTTAGACTCAAAGGGGATAACTTTGATGGGGAAAACTTGTAGTTTGGATTTGACATTTTTTTTATCTTCAGTCTCATTTCTTTTCTGACACACCTTGTGTGTGTGTGTGTGTGTGTATATATATATATATATATGATAGGATGGAGGTGCAAGGTTTGAATGGCAACCTTCCTAGAGATGGTTTCTCAATAAAATAACCATGTATTTGGACTACAATGAGTGTCCAAGTTGGACATCAGGAAGGGCATCCAGCCCTGTAAAACTATGCCTCAAATCATAATGACAGAGACCTTCTCTCAGGCAGGACCCACCTTGCTGTGTGTGAGATTAATCCCAGTCGTGCCTCAACAAAAAAAAAATAAAAAATAAAAAAATGTTGCTATGAATGTTGAATGAAATAGCAAGTTCAGATGGTAACAGGTTGGAAGGAAGGCTCTGATTGGTTGTGTGCCTCTGAGGACATAAGACAAATTAGGTCTGGTCAGACAATGAACAGAAATGTGTATTTATTTGGGTAGGTCAATCCAGAGTCTAGAAGAGACATGTAGCGTGAATACACTAGCTGTCAAGATACAAATTTTTCATCCATGCTTTCCCTTACTGTTTGCAACAGTATTTGAAAAATAAGATATCTCACTCACAGTTACCATGAAAAATAGATATTCTACACAAATTGTTTGCCTTACAATTCCACAATATTTTTCTTCATTTGATGGACCTTTCTTTCCAGCTGCAGTTGAAGCCATACAAAGCTTCTTGCTGAAGACGCCACAGTGGATGTTTCATCTGGCAAATTCAAACAATGTAGCTAACTCAAATATTCCAAATCTCTGGCTGTAAATTATAAAAACGTTTAATAAATTCCTTGTTTGTTCAGTTAAGCATGAGTGACCACTAGCAAAATTTTAAAAGCAAGAAAATAGTCTATTTATCTTTTTCCTCTATCAGACTTGGTTTCCTCCTTTCCAAATATACAATTTCATTAACACCACATATAGTCTTCAAAATATGTAATAATTAGATTCAGTATATTATTTATTATATTTGCAAATACTCTCAAATCTATGCTAATGAAATGGAAAGGCAGATAAAATTCTCAAGAGATAACTGAATCAGAGCATATCTTATCCTTATAAAGAGGTTTGTGCAAATCTCAAATTTAAATAGAAAAAAAAAAAAAGAAGCTAACATTTCACCAGCAAGACGAATTTAACCCTCTTAAACCTCAAATTGTATGACCTTGAATTTTTTTTTTTTGAACTTAAAATTATAATGAAAGTTAGGAATGCACCACACTTTTGCTACAATATTCAGTATTTGGTAACTGTTTCTAGTGAAAATAAAGAGTTCTAAGATTCTATTTTATCTCTCTTGAAAGAGATTATCTCCATAGAAACAAGTTATATAAGGACCAAAAGAAACAGTAGAAAAGGAATCTGGGAAGGGGTTGAAGAAAGAAAGAAACTGATACTTCTCTTCAATGTTGAATTGTGGCTTTTTCTGTTCCAAGCAGTGCCAGTATCATCAGCTTGTTGCTCAGAAAGCAATGACGTACAGATTCTGGAATGTAGCTGACTCGGAAGATACACCACACAGGACCACCTACTGTCAGATACAGCAGCAACAGGTCAGTAAGTGACCAATATATTTTTTTAAAACCCCAGTAACTTATTTTTCTCTCTCTCATAAATATTTAAAAAACAGACAGCTGAAAATGTTGAAAGAAAAAGTATAGATCATTTTGCGCGCTGCCCCCCTCACATCCTCTCAGTATTAATGGTCTCCCAACTTAGATGTACTAAGCTTTGGATGGCTCATGGTCATGGTTGATAATGACCAATATATAGTGACATAAAAATAAGAAACCTTTGTATCAGTGGTTTCAAATCAATACAGGGTTTAATATAATACTGCTGCTGTTGTTGTGAGAGGGAGAGGAAAAGAGAGAGGGAGAGAGAGAGAGAGAGAAAGGAGTAAGGAAGGGAAGGAGAGTGAGAAACTGCATGATGCTTAAACCAGGGGCACAAAGAGAATGCTGTACCTGGCCTTGGGATGACACCAAGAATATAGCCACAAATATCACCAGTTAGAATTCTCTCCACGCGCAGCGATATGGCTTGAGCATTTTCAGATATTTTTTTTTTTCAAGGCATTTCTTGTTTTAAAGCCAAGTTGGAAATTTCCAAAGTAAAGGAAATTGGGTCTCACCGATCATTTAAAGACATTCTTGTTGTGCTTTTTAGCACAATCTTTGCTGGGACTTGAGCCATCTTGTTATTGATCTATAAAGAACAAAAAAAAAAAAGAAAAGAAAAAAAGAAAAAAAATCAAATCAAATTTAGTTAACATTGGAAAACAAGCATGTATACCCATAAAAACAGACATTATAATTTTTATAATCAATAAATAGAACAGAAACCAGATTTCAAAATTTAAATATTACATGCATTCACTAATGAATTCAAAAAAGTGGTTCCACAAATTTTGACAATATGTTTCAGTTACAAGTTTTTTTTTTTTCTTATTAAAAGTACTAGAATGGCGATTTTTAAAGCCTAGCTTAGATGTGGCACAAGGCTAAAAGCATGGGGCACCCAGTGAGGGCCGAACTCACTACTTAGTTATAATTGTTGTAGCGAGACAAGCTTGCTAACCATTACACCAAGTCAAGATGCTCTACAAAAAAAAAAAAAAAAAAAACGAAAAAAAAACTATGTATTAAAATTCTTTAGCAATAACATTTTACATATTTAATGATATAAAAAAATACTAGTAAAAAGACAAAGTTATATACATAAAAATTGTATCTCTGATAAAACCTTTTTATTAACATGTACTGATAAACTATAACACATTTTGGCCTTTATATAAGGCTTTCAGAGAAAAATGTACAATTTAGAGATACAATAGACTATCTGCAAGTACACTTATAATTAAAATTACAGAAGCAATTTTTTTGTATTATCCAAATCAACTAAGATTAATGATACTATAACTTTAAAAATGTCACAACAGGCAACTTTTTTTAATTTTAAGTAGGTATTAATTTTGTATCAGAACAAGCATAGATTTAAGGCAGCAAAAACTTAAGCCAAACTTTTCAAGAGAGCAGAAGCATTTGATAATTTAAACAAAGTCTACACAAATATAGTAGAAATAAATAGGAATCTTTATCAACTGATCTTTATGCCTCAAGTATGCAGTGCTATTCTTACAACTAACCGTTGTATATCTTTCAATGTATAAGATATTTGTACAAAATGTAGAAAAAATGTCAAGTATTTATTCCTTCTTCACTTATATTAATGGGACTAGGATTGCACCACTTTCTGATAAAGTTGATCTTCAAAAATTTAGACGCATTGTCAAAAGTTATCTTGTCTTCTTAATTCCCGTTCTTTTATTGTTCTCACTCCTTAACATGGTTTTATTTTTTCTTATGTAATTTCACAATCAGTAACCCAGGGTCTTAGTAGCTTTATTGTCTAGCTTTAGGTGAAATGATTTAAAAAACATGTTTGGTCAATAACACTAGCTAAGTTTCTAGTGGTTTAAGTTTGGGTCTTGTTTTTGGAAAATTTGGAGTCATTGATTTAAAAAATGGCATCTGTTTTTTTCCTATTACACAATAAAATCTTAATCATATCAAATTTCCCATGCAAGATATCTGAGTGTTGGTATTGTAAATAGCATCAGTTTTAAATAAAAAATCTATTTCTAAATAACCATTACTGATGTTCATTTTGATGCATAGACAATATAAAAATTGGAGTAAAAAGTTTGGCTAAGTTAAGGAACAGTATGTACTTAATACATTTTTATTTTTACTTTTCAGATTGATGTCCTAAAATAAAAATAAATCAGCAGAATTATCTCAACTTGAAGAAAATATTTGAAAAGTACAGATTCTTTGTTATTTTTGTGGAAGTTTTACAGTACCAAGCTAAAAGTGATATTTGGCTTACTTTCAAATTAGACTTGGCAATCAAGACAAAATGTGGGCCCTGCATCAAGTAAACCATATATTGAATTTATGGACAAAAAGGGAACTAAAGATAGGCAAGAATTTGGCATTTCAATGATATGGTAAGATTCAAAAACCACATAAATGATAGTTATGTTTGCCTTGGGAAAATATTTGGTTATAAGAAAACTTGGCAGAAAGTCAATTACTCAAATCCAGATTTAGCATTTTGCACAATGCCTCCATTAAAACTCAAGATGCTTACCTACTACATGTTCTGGAATACAAACTCATAATGATGGAATTATTATTGAAATTATCTTTACTTGTAAAGAAGCATTGGGTTAAACTAAAAATTTAAAAAAATTAATTTTAGATTCCTGGTTCTTTGTAAATTGAGATACAGGATAATTTTTAGAATCAGTGTTGTAATGTTTATTTAAAAACCATAGTTTGTGTTGCAATATTTCTATTTTCAACTGTTTGGCTGAAAAATGTCCAGAGCTGAATAGAAGTGTTTTATCCTGTTTGTAGGTATCCTAATAGTTATTTTTGACCTTCATGTAATCACCCACTCTGCAAGAAAAATAAATAAAAATAAATATAATAAAAAAATACTTGTAATAAATGTGTGATGGCATAAAAACTAAAAAAAATGCAAAGGATGCAATTAGTTAACTGTTTGAAGATATAACTGTACAATAAAAAATTATACCGGCTTTAATCTCTAAGATCAGAGGGATAAAGTGTCTTATAATTTACTTGAAAAATGAACTTAAAAGCTAAGCAAGTTGATTTTTCAGCTTACAAGTCACTGCTGTGAAATACTCAAAACTACAACTAAAAATAGGTTCCTCTATATACTTTAATAAAAAAAAGTTGTAACCAAAAAACTTGAAACTTGCATAAAAGTTAAATTATCATCATTATCTTTAATTGGAAGAAATTCTAAGATTAATAAATTGTGCAGAGTTTATAGATACAAATTTATTTGAAAAATAAATTACACTGTATAAAAGTTTGAAACAATCATTTATAGAAAAATATAATATGAAAAACACACTTTCAAAATCTAATCATGTTTTCATATAGGTATGAATTCATTTATGAAAATGATTATTTTAAAAGAAAAGTTTGTGGAAATAATTTTAAGTCAGTCAAAAACTCTTTATTTAATTTAATGAAATTTAAAGATTTTTAAGCATTAAAAATATCTTAATTCCTATGCTAATCAGTAGAAATTTTACCTACCTTGAATTTTAAAATAAAAATTTTGTCAGTTATACTATAGTTATAGAGCATATGACAAAAAAACAAATCTGATACCTACTCTCAAGTATGCATTTTTTTTTTTTATCTATAAAAAAAAAAAAAAAAAAAAAAACAGTAAAGTGTGCCTATATGTATGATGTTCATTTTATTTCCAGTAGACATAAATATTACAAAATTGAAATAAACTTAACATTTGTTGAAATTCCTTTTATCTACTTCTTGTCTTTGAAAATATATCTAATAGAGCCCCAGTCAAATTTTTATTGGAAAAACCACCAGGACCAAATTAAGCATAATTCATTCTTAATTTAAAAAAAAAAAAAAAAAATTAGAACAATTTTTGTTTTTTTTTAAGTTAAAGGCAAAAATTGCAGTTTTTTAAGGCCATTTTGCAGTGGTGCCGTTGTCTAAACTCATCTATATATATATACACACAAACCTTTTGTATACAGAACCCCCATCAGCTGACTTTGGATGCAATGGACAAAATCTACAGGGAAAAAAAAAAAAAAACAGCTTGCAAATTGTCAGTGATGTATTTCAAAATTTGCAGGCTTAGCAGAATTAGTTCTCAAAGTGACCACTTGGCAGCAGTGACAGGCCTTTTAATTGTAAACAAAGATGGATGTACAGTATATAAAGTACAATACATTAGTGTGTGTGTCAGAAAATAGCTGTGAGAAATATATTATTTTTGTTATTTTGATAAATATATCTATATTAAGTATATATTCATTTATGCCATATATACATGTTTATAGTATTTACATTATGATCATAACTACTGGTAGTTACTAGTGGTTTTATATCTCAAAAATAATCCCTTCCCATCTACGGACAATCAGCTTTAGCGGACCACCCCTTCCCCCTATTAGCCTGTTGATGAGAGGTTTGTATATAACAAAAAAATATACAAATCTTAAAAATCAGTTGAGATTAATTCAGCTTATGATCCCATTCTTATGGATTAATGTAACATTATTGAAAATGTTATACTTTCATACAAAATTATTAAAGAGCACAAAATCAAACTACTTCAACCAGAACAGGTATTTATGTTTCCTTGACAACTATACTGCACTTATTCCACCAAGCACATTACCAAGAAACAAGATCCTTTCAAAAACTATTCTACAATTTTTCATTAAAACCAGTAAATAAAATTCCAATTAGAACTTGGTAGCAGTCACTTAATTTTTAAATCTATGATGCTGAATATAAGTAGAGCTAATATTTGAAGAAATTCTATAGCTTTTGTAAATAATGTTAAAATAAGGAAGTATTTGCATACAATCACAACAGAAAATGTCACATCCCCATTACATTTTGCCAGTGTCTATAATTAAAAATGCCTTGAACTTATTCAGGCAATAGACATGAAATATTGGATTAACGTTCAACTATTATTTTATTGTGTAAAGCCTTAATATAAAAAAGTTTTAAGTTACTGAGAGACAAATTTTAAAATTTTGTACATTTATTTTGTATGGTACTGAAAATGATCTTTATTGTTCAAAAGGTCAGTAAAAAAAACAATGTGACTATATTTATTAACCACACAACTGTTAGTAATGAGATATTCTGTTATAGCAACAAAATATCACTCAGTATCAACAAGAATGAAATATTTGTAATTAAAGGAGATAAAGCTAATATATTGCTTTTTTTGTGGCTATTTTTAATGATTTAAAAAGCAAGATTTGATAATAGCTAATTGCATAAATAAAAGTGTTTATTCCTCATGCAGAAAATATAACCAACATAGTTACAAAATTAAGACATTTTTTGATACAAGTAAACTAGTTTGTTTATATATATATATGTGTGTGTGTGTGTGTGCATGCATGCGGGCACACAAGCAGGCAATATTTTTCATAGCAAATGCACAATTTCTGAGATATGAAATCTACTTTTTGAAAAATCTAAACTAATGTTATTCTATATAAAAAGAAAACAATTTTAAAACTCGGTTTTGTAGTTGTGAAAATGTCAGTTATAAAGTGTCAATTGCAAATATTACCTTGTCGATGTTTAATATACACAGAAATTATATATAAGAACCAAATAACTATTTTTTTAAAATAAAGTTTGTCAAATTTTTTTAAAATTTCCTTTCAAATAATAATAAAAAAGAATTAGATGTGCTGAAGAATTTCATTAACACTATATATGCCTATGTGCTTTCTTTACATATTAAGACTTTATAATTTATTATAAAACTGATATAAAAGAAAACTTCTTTATTTCAAACACTCACAAAACAATGTTTTTTCTTGAACATTCTCAAATGCCATTATTTGTTTTATTTTCTTGATTTAACCATAATACAATTTAAAAAGTAATGTACAAACATTTACTAATCCAATGTTTATTACTAAACAAAAAAATATTGCATATATTACAAGCACTACTATACTACTTTCCCACTTAATTGCTATCAAATGCACGTGTATCATCAATGCAAAAGCACATATATACTCTCCCCAAAGAACATGACTGCAAACAAATATAGATACACTTGTACTAATGTGGAACCACATCCCAGATAAAGACTATGTGATAAGCCCAAACAGATGTAAACCTGAAGGAGCCGAGTCAGGACTATGAAGTAGAAAGAGTAAAACATCCCAATAATATTGCTGAAATCACCCTTTTGTCAGGTCAATCATGTGTGGTGGTGACAGTGTTGTGCAGAAGGACAATACCCTTTTTGCAAATGCCTTGGTCTCTTTTGATGAAGAGCTTTTCTCAGTCTATCCAATGTTTCACAGTATCACACACTTTCTGATCATACTGTATGAGGTCAGCAACAGCACATATTTTACATTAACAAAGAAAACAATTACTATCAATTTCTTCATTCACTGCTGACCTTTGAATTTGGAAGGAGGTAATGATGGATGCTTCCAGATCATGGAATACATCTGGAGTAACAGATGTCTCAATTCTAAATCTCATGCCTCATGATTATGTGTACCAAAAAATCCCTATCAGCTTCATTATACCTTTCTAAAGTTTGAAAAAGAAGTGACCATGCAATAAATTCGTGTTTTTCAGTCAATTGCTTCGAGATCTAAAATTGGACTGCCGCCCTTGTCATGTAAAAATCTTATTAGACTTTGCACCTTCATACTGACACACTTGTCCCATCAGTACATGTGCACAAATTCTTACATCATACCCCTATTTCTTCCCACTGTTTTATGTGCGAGTTATTTGTTATGATGTCACATATGTATGCAGTCAATATTAAGGCTCTCCTGGCTGCTACAAGAAATATTGTATATCCTCTATTGTTGTTTCACAATATTTGAGTGAATAGATACCTATCTGTACCTTGCTTTTAAAGATATCCCTCATAGCAAGAAAATATTTAAAATCTTATCTAAACTACTCAGAACTGAACCGATAAGCACAACTGTTTTAAATTTTCTAATGTCTTCTTTCTACTAGCTATAAGACACTTCAATAATTTACAATGTAGCTGGCTGTATAAGTGACAACCATTTACTGTCATCTTTGACATAACTTGCAGTACTTAATGTAATTTGAAAAAACAAGTAGATTTAAAGACTTCTAATGTTTTTTTATACAGTATTAATATAACTATGGTACAACTGAATGGAATTCACAGATGCTGTATATACAAAACACAAGAAAAACAAGAAGAAATATTCTTTCTCAGTTAGTTTTAACTAACCCACTGTACCAAAGAAATAATCCACATTTTCAATTAAAAAAATGGGATCAATTAAATAATGTTATGGAGAACTGTAATCTTCCCTAGAACAATCTAATTCATATTTTAAATTATTCCAGTTGAAAAGAACTAAGTTTCTGAGAATGTAACCATTTTTATCATATGCTGGAACTATTTGTGAAAGGATTAAAGTTTGAAATACAGACTGAAAACAAATTGGAACATTTAAAATTTTTATTTCCATTTAACCTATACAAACTCAAAAACAACTGAACTTTCAAACAATTATTAATGATAAAAAGCGGTTATTTTCACATTACTGAATTTAAGATAATTTTTGTAATAAAGAAAGTAGTATAGTCATCATGTCTATAAAAAATATTTAAAAAAAGAAAGAAAGAATGGCTGCTTTAATGAGATAAAAAAATACCAGAGTGATATTTCTTGACAATGTTGTAGACAAGTGGAATGGAGGCAGATTTTAACATTTATTTTTTGTATTTTCTTTACCAAATGAGGCTTGAAATCGTAAGAGCATAACGGAAAAAAGGTCAAAACTGCATAATGAACTGAAAGCACATTTTTTTAAAGAAAAAATAAAAGTTACAATTAAAATTACTTAACAATTAAAAAGCACCAATATATTGCATGTATTGTAGCATCATGGTTATTGGTGGTAAGTGGAATCAACGAGGTGAGTTCAAATTCCACTTAGTTTGTTGCATTCACTTTCACACAAATGTCGTTGGGAGAAAAGTATGAACTAAAAAAAATCTCTTCCTAGGAGTTTGTTAAATAGAGCAGATTGGACTCTCTGGCTTTGAGTGACAACCAGTCTAAGAGGAGAAGGCCTACTCTGAATTGAAATCCAATGAAGAAAAGCAAACCACTAATATTCTCCAAGAAGTCATGGCAATTCACAGATAATAAAGAAATGGGATCTGTGAAATGAAAACTGAAGAAGAGCGATGGTTGCCTATGTCCTTAAGGGCCATGCTAAATAAGCACGTCAATGGATTGGATCTCTACAGAGTGGTTTCAGAATTACTCATTTACGCCACCAAGATAAAATTACAGTTGATGCTTCTTATTAATATTAACCATCAACTGTAATTTTAATATAATTAAAAAAAACTGCGAGATTTATCTATGACTATCGAATTTAATTTCAATACAGTTTCTCACATGTTTGTTATTTTAATTTTACATTCAATCTGATAGGAAGAATATTGAAAAATAAAAAAATTGTAGATACTTGTTAAGAAAATTATGTTCAACATAATTTTTAACGATAAGCAAAAAAAAAAAATACTTAACATACCTTTTTTTTTTTTTAACCCTAACGAAGTAAAAATGCAATCAATATATTTGCATTGATTGATTCCCTAACGTTAACTGTCTTTAATCAAGTTCAATAAAAGAAAACTCTAGAATTCGATTTGTTTTGTTTTTTTTTGCTTACTTACACCTCCTATGGATCAACAATAGGACTACAAATGAGAACAAGAATTAGCCGTAGCGTAAGTAAGGAATTTTTATAACACGACGTAAATTGTTTTTAAAAAGGCATTTTATGAAATGATCTAACTAAATGACTAGTTATCTGATTGGGTAAAAGCAGCATACACAAGAAAAAGCAATGCATTCCACAATTTACAAAACAAGAAAAACTTAAGTGCTGTTTTTCTTTGACTATAAAATAAAAACCGTAAGCAAGTACTTTAAATGGAGCAGTTGTCAACCCAAGTCGAAGCTGCTAGTTTTGAAAGAGTACTAACAGAGCTGAAATTTAAATATAACCTTCACTTCAATGACAAGAAAAGAAATGAAAGAAAAAAAAAATGAATCTGTTTTTTTTACCTTGTAGTGTCCCCCACTTCCCCTAGAGTAATGTATTGCAGGCTCGGCCATCTGGAATGTAAGAAAACTACTGTGTTGTAACCCAAACAAATGTTTTCATCAGTTCATTAGACTAAAAAAAATGAGTCAGCAGCATTAAATTGTGCAATATTGTAATTTTTTTTGAGAGAGAGACAAAAAAAGGAAAAGGAAAAAAAGGTCAGATGTTAGTTAGCTTGGTCAAATAAATTCATAACTTTTTATTTTTAATGGAAAAATGCTTTAAAGTAAGCATGTCCACTGTTTTCGCGGAAAAACAGCATAGCGTAAATGAAAAATGCCACAAACTTAAAGAAAATAAAGTATTATCGTCAAAATGCTTATGTTATTATTTAGATGAAAGAAAAAAGTATTTTTTAATTATTTTTTGAAATTTTTTAATATTTTCTAACACGTTCGAAATTTTGGTTAAAATCGTCTTTGTTTACGTCATCGCGGCGACGTTTAAAATAACATAGTTTTTTTTTGCGTTTTTTTACCGTTGAAAACATATTGATTTGGAAATTCTTGTAAAAATAAAATAATTGTCCAATCTTAATGAAATTTTCAGGACTTATTCACAAATGAATGAAATTATTTTTGAAATATTTTTTTAGAAAATTTTGGTAAAAAAATTATATTTTTTTAAAATATAACATTTACTTAATTTAATGAAATTTCGCCCAAAACCTTTTTGGTTCCTGAAAAAAGTAGGAGTCTTCGAAGATGGTAAATAATCTACTTTTTCTTTCACAAATTTGAGCTATTTAACTGAAAATCTGCTCTGAATTGAAAAATAATGAATCAATAAAACTATGATATTACTTAATTAGAAAAGCTTTTAATTGCTTTTGTAAATAAGTAATATTAAGGACATTATTGTCTGAAGAAATAATTTTTCTGATGAATAATTAATTTTTACAAGAATTTTTTCCTTTTAAGAAATTTTAATTATAATAATTTATAATAGTTTTTTAAATCGTGTAAAGCTCTGTATTAGGAGGGTTCCTCGATATTATGTACTAATTAAGAAAAAAGAAAAAATTTACGATCCAAAATTGCTAAGTTTAATAAATTTAGTTGCGCTACTTTTTTAAAAATAATTTTTTTATGTTGTATTTTTTTACTTAATACATTCCTTATTTCCATGTATGATATACAAAATTGCCATTATTATAACAAGGTCACGTGATCTAAGGGTTTTGTCCTTTCAAAACATTTCGTTTATTAACAGATTGTATTTTCCGATCAGCTGTAAAAGTGTAAACTTTAAATTTTAAATTATTTTTTCTTTTTTTCATTTACTATTTCACTAAATAATTTTATTTTATGTATTGTATTTCCATTTAGTGTGTGTCATACTCAAATAGAATAATTTTTTTTAAAAACTCAGACTTAAAAATTATGTCATTTATGGTCATCAGTAGTAGCTGTCATCGGCTCGTCAATCAATCATTATCAGTAAGATCGAACAACTGAACGGGACCGCTCGTTAATAATTGGTTGTATATTATTTTTTTATGCTATAAGTAACAAAGATTTCTTTGAAATCAGATTACTTTAACTTTAAATTTTTTAATTTTACTAAAATAACGTGTCAGAATTTTTTTAAATATTTTAAAAATCGATAAATTTGTGTTTGTTTACAAATTTCTTAAAATTAAGAAAATGGCCGTTTTTAAGAAAATTTAAAAATTTGAAATTAAATCTGACAATCAAACGTATATAGTTTCTATCTGAAATACACCAGAATTGTTTAATTAATAGAAATCGTACATTTAATTATTAAACTTTCGATTAAAGCTAAAATGAAATCTTCAAGAATGTTTTTTCGTTGTAAAAAATTCATTTTAAACTTCGATATAGAAAATTTATGCCGAAATAGTGGACATACTTACTTTAAAGAAATCCAACCGAACACCAACAATTCACTGGTTCTTAATTTAAAGATCATCACCGCCATTGTTGAAATAAAATACATTGAATACTTTAACTATAAAATTTAAAAAGAATCATGGAAAATAAATATTTTCAGCCTTATCAAAATTATTTTATAATCAACAACAAAAGCATTTTTTTTTGTTTTTAATCAGAGGAATGTTTACACAAGTAATCGCATCCATAACCATACAGAGAAAATTGTATTTTTTTTTCTTAAGAATTGCTAAAGAAATTTTTTTTCTGCGATCGTTAAGAAAAAAGATATTTTTCGAAAATCAGTAATCAGAATATGAGATAGGGTAATTAAAAAAAAAAAAAACTTTTAATATTTTTTTCTATTTTGTTGACGTGCGTGAGTTTATGAAAATGAAGTTGATATAATTTTTCTCAATAAATTTCCAGGGCCACGATTGTAACTGATTTAAATAAAATCTATCTTGTTATTTCCAAGACCAAAAATTTAGAAACCAACACACCAGTGTGTGTTATGCATTAATCATTTTTCTTTTCTATTAATATACAACTTGGTATTTAAGACACCTGAACACATCGAGGAATGACGAAACTGATTCAACTGAGGATATTACCTTTCATGGTAACAAAACAATCGATGAAAATAAAACCGATATTGTCGAAGGTGGTTTTATAAAAAAAATAAATAATGCGATAAAAGAAAACGATATAGAAGGCATTTAATTTTAAACAGGCCTAATTACAAATACGATCTTAATTTTCAAAACTTAAAAATAAATAGCCTAATTAATGGTGGTAAGAATGCCAAATCTATTTTTAGATCGAAGATAATTTAAAAAAAATTAAATCTTCACACGAGTGAAAATTTACATTGTCTTTGATAATCTAATAAATGAGCATCTTTTTTTTTAGCGTAAAAATTGTACACCAATACCAAACAGAATGGTATAAATGGTATTGTTTTTTAGCACTAGTTTAAAAAAAAAAAAAAAAAAAAAAATCGCCTATATTATTATTTACATTTTTTTTCCTTTACAATTTCATATTTTAAAAAGATGGTGAAAATTGGTATGTGCAAACAAAATAAATAAAATAAGAATTTAAGATAATACTGATTTATGAAAGATCCTTTAAGAATTTCTAGTTACCAAATTTACGAAATGACTAAAAAAAAAAAAAGCATCAACTAAAGAATTTATGTAAGATTACAAATTATATCTAAATTGATAAATATATATAATTTTATATTACAAAAATAAAAAAATATAATAAATAAATACAAATTAAAATTTAATCTGATTTAAAGTAACGAAAATAGCATATTTGACCAAATATTTTTCAAATAAATTGGAGCAACGCTTACAAAAATTTAATTTGAATAGATATTTTAACTGATATTTTTTTTTACACTATTGAAGCACATTAAAAGACAAACGTGTCTACCGTTATCAGAAAACATTTCATAATCTTAAAAGAACCGGGTCTAAAATTGACAGACAGATAGTTTGAACAAGAAAAATAAAACACTTCGCATACAATATCTTGCGTATATTACTTACATAGATACTTTTTAAAATCCACTGAAAACAGATTCTTAAATAATAAGATAGATTGTATGAACGATGTTAACTTATTCGTGTAACTTCACTACACAGCTCATGAAAATGGCTGACAGGAAGCATTCACCGAGCCATAGTCTGAACAATTACTGCGCATGTGTTGTGAGTAGATTTCCGTTGTGTAAAAAAATAAAAAAATGCAATAAACTAAAACTAGTTCTTTCATGCAATACTTAGGAGGGGTGCTGAAAAGTTATCGGCCAGACTCCTTACAAAAAAAAAAATGCTAATATTTTGTTAGAATTTGGAAAATAGATTAGAACTTTCCAACACAATTAAAAAAAAAAAACATTTTCCTAATATTTTTCGTTATTTGAGTTCTTGAATTCCTTACTGCTTGTTCCTAAAAGTGAACTAACTTTTATTTAAAAATAAATTCTTTAGGATAAGGAAAAAGATCAATAATAATTTTCTGAAACATACAGCTGTCACTGATAATGAATAAATACTATAAATTCTCTTTTCTAAACATTTTTCTCTCTCTATTGTTCTTTCATATTACACTTTAATTGTTAAAGCTATGTTTCAATAGGGCTTATATGAAATGTTTGGAAATTTGACCCAGCTTTTAAAGTTAAAGGTAACAGAATCAATAAAAGCAACAACGGATTGAAAGTTTAGAGCAGACAATTCTCTCTTTTAGGAGGAAGAATAAAGACTCAAACTCATGCTTGGGGTGTAACAATAGAAGAAGAAAACATTTATTTACATACATGAAAAAAACGTAAAGGGATATATCCAAAATATGAGAGTATGGAATCCTCCATACTTGCCTGTCACCCCTTACAGGAAGATGCACTCTTCCCCAAATTAACCTTTAACCAATCATCACTTCACTTTTCCAAACTCAACTTCCCATTGGTTAAAAGGACACAAAAATGTAGCAAGTTGAGACAAATCCTTTTTTTCCTGTGCAGCTGTCTGGAGCCTATTTGAAAACCCAAAAATCTATAAAAAAGAATCGCTCGACTTAATTCAAGTCAGTCAGACACTGAGTTTTGAGAGATGCCAGCAGACTCCACGCATGCCAACACACTGACTCAATAACACTACCAGCCTCTCATCAACTCAACACAACTCACACCACTATTGCCGCGTGAAGAAACTTAACTTACAATTTACTAAAAAAGTGACATTATCACTACGAAATAGTAATTGTACATTTAATCAACTTTAGCATATCAGTCAAAGGCACACAACTCTTCATAACTTGAAAACACTTACAATTGTTGCACACATACACACTATTATTTGAACTCATACAATTGACATTTTACCTTGCAGAAATCAAACTGTTTTAATTTCACAAACAAACTTAAACCATCAACATTCATTCACCAAGTCTTTGCATGGACATTCTTTGCAATCTTATCTCACTTGCCACATTTAACAAGCAACCTATCATCACTTTGTATATGTCAAATATATATATATAAATTCATGTTATTGTTAAAATCTGTAACTACATTGTTTTACCTTGATTTCTTCAAATTGAATTGTCTTCATATGTTCGTTTAATTTATTTGTTGTTAATAAATGCATAACGTACAGGCACATTTTTGGCCTTCACACAATTTCACCTTTTGATACATCTTACTTAGCATAAATTCTGCAACAAGAGAAAAAAAGGGAGAAGAAAGTTCCTTTAAATTAAAGGAAGAAAGTGTTCATATAAAGGCTTGCTCAAAAATATTTCTCTGAGTGCCTAAAAGTTCTTTAAGTAAGTAAATTGTTCTTCAGGGGTTAACACTCACATAAGATTTCTTCAGAGATCTTGTTGAGGGGGAAGCAATCAGAATATCCATAGTTTGTAGTTGAGTAATTTAGTAGTAGAGGATGATGACAGGAATTTCAAGGTCCTAGGAAGCAGATCTCAAGTAGTTTTTAGTAGAGGGCTGATGTTCTGTCTTTAGAGCCCAGCATGTAGATTTCTTCCTAGAAACAGGTTCCAAAGATGACTGGTGTTATTGTCACCAACCTGATGTAACACAGACAATATCCAATACTCACTGCCAAAGAGGCGCATGTTCTCCATATTTATCGAGATTAGAAGGCTCAGAAATATCGGGAACTTTTCCCTCCAAAATTGCTATATAATTTCCTGGACCTCTTGTTCATCAGAAAATATATTCTTATCTCTGATGAAAATCAAAGGTTTGAGAGCTGGATTTGGGAGCTGGTTTTGAAAGCAAGAGTCTGACAAGTTTTGAGTGTTACCCCCTGACTTTAAGGCACCATGGTCAAGACAGGGGTTGTCAAATTCCTTTTTATATTTTCCAGTCTTCTCATCCATCAGAAAATATATTCTTATCTCTAATAAGGATCAAGGCTTTGGGAGCCAGATTTGGAAGCAGGGGTGAAAGCCGAGGCAAATATCAGAAAAGAGGTTAGAACATGAATTTGTAAAACATTGTAGAAGTGGTTCTCAAATTAAATTCTAATAATGTTTTTCTTTAAATAATATTTTACATTGTCTGAAACACTTCATACTAATTGGTAATTTACCATTCAAAGTATGTTCTGAAAGCATAAAAATCTTACCATTAAATTTATCTACACTTGAAGCATGAAATATCATTTAATTGGCATAATTTTTTCCTAGTACAAAGTAAAACTGAATTTTATAGTATTTAAATGTTAATTATTATTAACTTTTGACAAGTATTTCATATTAATTTCTGATGCATTTTTGTTACAATTTTGTTATTCTATGATCATCACTAAGCAATATGGATAAGAATTGTAGCAGTTTTGCCAGAAACACATGCATTGAAAACCCTATCAGCTTTTGGGCATCTGTAAAAAAAAAAACTGGGAGCATGTGTAGTGCAAATCCCAAGAGGCTTTCCCTCTTTTACACAATGTCATGGTTGAGGTATGATGTTAAACTTAGTGCTCCAAGAACAGATGCACATGGCTTAAACAAGATACCTTACTTTTTAACTCACCAACAAAGTTCAACCATTTCTTCATTTTCTACAGAGACTATCATAAAAAAATTCCTTGTATTTACACTTTTTTTGGGGAACTATCCTTGAACATTCTCTACACAAAAAATTTCCCAAAAGAATAAATATTTCTATCTCATTTTATTCCATTCTCCTGTTTGTCTATTTTCTCAACTAATTCAAAACTTGTAGTTTTTGTTTGTTAACATAAGATTCCTTCTCAATTTTAAACAACAACCCCAAACTTAGCACAACAGAATAAAGATAATACCTCCCTCTGGCAAGACTCAAAAAGAAAAATTTCACCATATGTTTGATGATCTTAGATCTGTAGGAACCAAAACTGCAATAAAAAAATAAAATAAGGACATAGATAAAACGAATGTAGTAGAAGTGGATTGCTTCTCTTAGACATGTAGTCATGTGACCCTAGTCATGTGGTACATGTATAAAAAGTAGCACATTTTCAGAAATCTTTCTCTTACCTATTTTTTTATGTTCCTTGAACAACTACTGCCCAGTATGTAAGTAATTTTGGCACAACTGTCAAGCACTAACACGCGCTAGTGCGTATAAACACTCACACTTGCTGTTTCCAAAAATTATTTTTATAGAAATACATTGTTGTTATTTTAAACAAAAAATGTTGTTTATTTGTTTGACACTGCTTTTAGTTCAGCTAGAAGTAGTGACTGCAATAGATCTGTAGATGCTGCCTGAGAATTGACTTTGGCAACGAAGACCCAGGTAACCTTTCTCCAGGCATGCATGATTTGCACAGGCATTAACATGGTGCTATTCAGCCAATAACATTCAGTGGTGTGAAGTTTAAGTTCTAGGGAATTGAAGGAAAATCTCTTTTTTTTTCCCACATGGCTTCCATGGAAAAAAGATCGTCTAAATTTTAGCAGTGTGCATAACCCCTAATGTTAACTGAGAGAAAATTTAGAAAACTTATCTATCAAGTCAGTCAAACTTAGCAAGTAATTCTCACAAGCTACTCATTCCTACTAATACAACACCAGTTATACCTACAATATTAGTCATTTTGTATTTTTTCAGGCATATTATTCCATTTCACCAAATAAATTCTTTTTGTTTGTTTTTAATCCTGTTTAATCCTCTTGCTTAATTTATTTCAGCACAAACCAAGCTGACCATATTCCTTTTGGCTTTTCTTTGTGGGATCAACTTTGTCTGCCAAAGGAATTTACTTAACGTTGCTAGGTGATATCTATTCAGGACTATAAAAGGAAGGAATATAAACCCTCTCTTTCTCTTTTTTTCTCCAGTATGTAATAATAACACAGAACCTTTCCCCTCTAAGGAGACACTTCCCAGGCAGGCTGACTGCTTGATTTCAACCCCACAACATGGCACATCATATGCATGCACACACACACACATACTACAACTAAACACATAAATGTTTAGTTTCCATTGTTTTTTTCGCTATCCACATACATGTAAATATAATTTTCTCTTCCTCTTCTTTTACCTCTATTGAGGTAAATTATAGGTAGGTTCAGATCTAAAAAATCATAAGTGTGAAGTCATAATTCAAAGGGTCTAAATCAATTTCATAAGTCCAACATCAGAAAATGCAAGGGGCCTAAAACAAGAGGGTAACAAAATCAACATCACAACTTGCAACACACAACTGTCTTTTTCACCCTCAAAGAGCCAAACAATGCTATGGTCTAAAGTAGTGTTTTTTTTTATTGGTGTAAGAAAAGTCAAAATTAGTCAAGACTTATGGGGAAACCATATGGAAGCCAGTTACCATATTTTGAGGCTTACTAAAGTCAATCCAATCTTGATTCTGTTTTTCTTTTTTCACAGATAGCACAGAGAACACACATTCTTTTTCAAGGTAAGACTTGATTTTCTCCTTTGTTTCCACATTAAGCTATGTTGTTACTTATATAAATATATATGAAAAGCCCTCTATGTGTTGAACAAATCCATTAGGGCTAAAATTCTATAATACACAAAAATACAGCTTGTTATGGGCTGGTTATGCGTTTCTCAACTTGTTGCAGGAGTTAGTAATGTCAGTGTCTGAAATTGGGAATAACACACTGTTTCTTGAAATACCCACAACAAATATGGCAAACTCAGGATTGAGTCCATATAAAGAGATGTAAAGAAACAACAAGAAACAATATATATGTACAAATAAATGATAATGTATTAACAACAAAAGTATATAAGTGACAAAGATAATAATGTGTGTAACAAATGAACGTGGAAAACGTTTTGGTCCAAAGTATGTGTAGTGAGTGAATGTGCATGTATGTATGTGTTTGTGTGTATTGCTCATGTATTTCTGAAAGGGAAGCACAAAATCTTTCTTTTAAAACAGTTTTTCAGGAAAATAGGTTTTTCATGTTGACCACCTGTTATCACTTTTTAAAGCATTGATATGGGCTTCTTTCCAAATATTTTATATGATATAGCGTGAACTGCTAACAGTTGGTTATATCATTATTTTCTCTTCAAGTTACTTGTACTGTCAATTTTAGTTGTAGCTGTTATTGAATGTACCTCAAGTGATGATGTTTTTGCCATTGGTACAATTTTTTGTGATTTTGTGGCACTAGTCACTAAGGTTCAAAGAAGAATGGCCTTTCTTAAGACCAACATGATAAATTTGCTTGAATTCTTTATTGGCCATTTATTATATTTTTGTATTAACTTATTTTTTTTTTTACAATCAAATGAATTTCATGCATTGAGTTATAATTTTATCTATCATTTATGTTTGCATCTTGCGTACAAGTTAATATTTTTGATCTGTCATTTATAATATTTTGGTTTGATCCTGTATATTTTGGATTAAAAAAAAATTAACATGCATTACAAGTTATATTTTTGATCTGCCATTTTTATTATTTTGGTTTGATCTTGCATATTATGGATTCAAATAAATAAATATATATTACAAATGATATTTTTCATCTACCATTTATAATATTTCAGTTTGATCCTGCATATTATGGATTCAAATAAGTAAACATACATTACAAATTATAATATTGATCAGCCATTTATAATATTTCAGTTTGATCCTGTATATTTTGGATTGAAATAAATAAACATGCATTACAATTTATACTTTTAATCTGCTATTTATAATATTTCAGTTTGATCCTGTATATTTTGGATTCAAATAAATAAACATATATTACAAATTATATTTTTGATCTGCCATTTTTAATATTTTGGACTGATCCTGCATATTATAGATTCAAATAAATAAATATATATTACAAATTATATTTTTGATCTGCCATTTTTAATATTTTGGTTTGATCCTGCATATTATGGGTTCAAATAAATAAATAAACATGCATTAAAAATTATATTTTTGATATGCCATTTATAATATTTTAGTTTGATGTTGGATTCAAATAAACATATATTATAAGTTATAGTTTTAATCAGGAATTTCTAATAGATTGGTCTTATAATGCTTATATGTGATACAAGTAACTAAAGATGCACTACAAATGATATTTTTGATCTACCATTTATACTATCTTGGTTCGATCTTCCATATTTTAGATTCAAAAGAATAAACATGTATTAAAAATTATATTTTTGATCCATCACTTATAATATTTTGGTTCAATGCCACATATTTTGGATTCAAATAAATAATCATGCATTACTAATTATATTTTTGATCAGTCAATTATAATATTTTAGATTGATTCTGCATATTTTGGATTCTAATGAGTAAATATGCATAACAAGTTACTTTTTGAACTGCCATTTATAATATTTTGGTTTGATCCTGCATATTTTGGATTAAAATAAATAAAGTTGTATTTATAGTATTTTGGTTCTGTCTCATATACTGTGTATAGTTGCAAGAGAAGAAGCTAAAATAACAAAGTACTGCCCGTGAGGCAGAAAGAAAAGTAGACAAGATATGTTCAAGTAAAATTCTCTTTATTGCCAATACAATGGATTATAGTGGAATGTCATTTTGTGGGTGAAGCAAGCAACCAGAAGGATGAGGGAGTTGGTTGTGTATGGGCCTGGTGTTGAAGCATGTGTTGGGTTGGCTGACCAGGTAATAGGCACGTTGTCACAAAATTCTGTGACAACCTACCTACTACCTTGTGTTTCATGAATGGATCCTTTTAAATAGTCAGGTGGATACATGACTTAACATTTTTTGTTAGCAACAGTATTCATGATTGGCTACAGTATTCAAATTGTATTTTACATTTTTGTGAGGGGCAATTTGCTTTGTGAGTTTTATGCAATGCTCAGAGCCCCAGCACAAAGAGCAATATTTTTATTTTTAATTTTCCTTTTGTAGCATACACATCTGGCCGACAGGTTTTGATGCAGATTGAATCAGAAAGAGATCTAATTTGAAACAGACTATAACATATCTTGCTTCCTTTTTTTTACTCATACAAATGAATAACTATGCATTATGACTTCCCTTTTTTTTAGTGGCTGTTTATTTATCATCTCTGATAATTTATTATTGTTTTCCATGAATAACTGTGTATTTTTTTTTAAGCTTTTCACCCCAAACAAAGTGCAAGTGCCACTAGCATGCAAGGGTTTACAGAGAGTGGGAGCAAGAGTAAAGAGGCATGGAAGAAGAAAGAAGGACAGGGAATAGATCAAGGCATCTGAAGATGTCAATTGACATTGCATTTGATTATTGTTTTTGCTCATTTTTTCAAACAGAAATGACATAGTGTGAACTGTTAACAGTTGGTTATATCATTATTTTCTCTTCAAGTTACTTGTACTATCAATTTTAGTTGTAACTGTTGTTGAATGTACCTCAATTGATGATGTTTTTGCCATTGGTACAATTCTTTGTGATTTTGTGGCACCAGTCACTGAGGTTGAAAGAAGAATGGCCTTTCTTAAGACCGACATGATAGACTTGGTTGAAGCAATTCTTTATCGGACATTTATTATATTTTTGTATTAAAGTTATTCTTTTTTTATTACAATCAAATGAATTTCAAGTGCTGTATCTAAATACCTCAATGTATTTCACTGGATGCACCAATATGAATAAAGAAGTGATCACAACAGAACTTAGAATACATACAAAAAAAAACAGCCTGTTAACAGGAAATTATAAATATCTGACCTATGAGTGGAGAGACAAAATCCTTCACATCTTCACAAGAAGATTGAACATTTGAAGAAAGAATTGAAATGCCAATCCCTTGATTCATCCAATATTAATTTGATGGAATCCAGAAGAGAATAAACAATTATTTCATGAATGAAAAATTTAATCTCATGATATTATTAGACATTACTTACATAGCATCACTCCTCAGTTTTATATATATATAGACACTGAGGTTAACATTGAGAAGTTACAGTCTGTTTTATGCAACTCAGTATTGACCTCAGTGACCACGCTTATATTTATACACACCCTATTTCTAATATTGAGCACTTTTACCCATAAATATAACATACCTTAAAACTGTATTTTTTATAGGAAAAAAATGAAGGTGTTAGAAAGGTCTGTACAATGCACCTGATCTTTTATATATTTATATTCAATATGTAGGTCTTTAGAAAAAAGAATTATAATTGTTTTACTTTATCAGTTTTACTGCATAGCATTTCAAAACTTTGTTTTGTAGTTTTTAAATGCTTATTGAATTACCACATGCTACCACTCAAGTTTTGGATAAAAAAGGGAAGCAATTGGTTCTCTGCCACTTATGTTGAGGAAAATACAATCTATTTTGAGAGATGTAAATCTGGTTTGTGTAGTGAGTTGAGTCATGATTTAAATTTACTGATGAAAAATTTTTCTTTGTTAATGCTTTTTTGTTCAATGGTCTTTTAGTCACTTTGGTAACATGGGAAGATATTGAAGATTGGCTGATTGTGTTCCCCTGCATTACTATATAGGTTGGCTAAGAGGAATTTTTCTAATATGCAGATCCCTAATTTGTTGCTGATGAACTATCATCCTTTCTCAAAGTATCAGGCCAGTTTGACCAATGTAGTTTTTGTGGCAACCTTTGCATGTTATAATATATATTAAGTTCTCTGAGTTGCATGAGAAGTTATTTTAAATTTTGAATTTCGGTCTGTCTTTGAAGAAATGAAATTTATGGCTTTCTAATAGGCAGCTGCATACTCTGCAATGGGGTTGCTTGCATCTTTTCACCTGAGGCTCATTAATAGCGGTTTGCAGTTTTGCACTTGTCAGTATCTTTTTTTAATGACTTTGGTTGTTGTTTACTTTTTATGATTGTGTATTTTTCTAAGAGGTTTTTCATGTTTTCGTCCTGTACTAGGATAGGTAGGTTTAGTTGTATGTGTCTGTAGATTTCTGTGTTCTTTGGTTTGAAAGTTGAGATGTATGGTATGATCATTTTTTTCTTTTTGTTTCTCAGAGTACATGGATATTAATTTGTTTTGCTTTTTGAGTGCTATTGTTACTTAAATTCTGAGGGTATTTTCTCATCTCTTCTACTCTTTAGTTTCTTGTTGCTGGGTTTGAGACAAATTCTGAAACACAGTAATTTCTGTGTTGTGATGAATATATATTTTTAAGTAATAGTATAATATATATATATATATATATATATATATATATATATATATATTCTCTGTCTCTCTCTCTCTCTCTCTCTCTCTCTATATATATGTATATATATATATATATATATATATATATATATATATATATATATATAATAAAAAGTTAATTGTCTTAACCAGGAATAATTCAGGAAACAGTAGTATTAAAAAGTCCTAAATACACATATAAAAACATAAAAATTTAACATGTCGAGCTTTTAAGTATAGAAAATTAAGAAATCAGCCGATTCTGCTACCTGGGTTTCAACCTTTCAGTATCTTCAGGTGATTGTTGTCAATTGATTTTCTAACACTATTTTTTTTAAAAATTAAAAATTTATGACTGCTATATTTTTTAAAATTAAATAAAAAATTTATGAATAAGCACATGATGTGAGATGTGATAGAAGCTAGAACACCTAATAACTTCCGCAATCGGTGTGATCTGTGCATGGCGGAAAAAAATTTTTATTATCAAAGATAAGAATCAAGATGAACTGCTGAATCTTCGTAATGAGATATTTTCTAAATGTAGACATAAGAAATGATTCAAAACATAAATACCGTTTTGTAACATGTTGTCACTTATGTCAGTTCCATCTTGGTTCAAAACATCGGGCATGACATTTTAATGAAATGACTATTATGTTTATTATATTTATCTCTATATGTATCGTTGTGTATGTTTATGTGATGCGCTATGTATTTAACATTTTTTTTATTTACCCTCAAATTTTTGAAATTTTACTTATTTAGATTTTAAATTTTAATTTATATGTATATATATATATATATATATATATATATATATATATATATATATATATATGTGTATGTATATATATATATATATATATATATATATATATATATATATATATATATATATATATGTACTTAGCAGTGTGTGTGTGTGTATATATGTAGGTGTGTGTATATAGGTATATGTATGTGTATGTATGGGTGTATATGTATTTGGTATGTATGTACTCATATATATCTGTATATGGGTGTATATGTACATATATATGTATGTATGTATAGTTAGACGGATAGATACAGGGATACATTGTTTATTTATTTAGATGAGTGTAATTGTATAGAAATGTAGGGTTTTAGGTATATATGTTTATGTGCATGTATGCGTATGTCCATATGTATATATGTGGGTAAATGTGTATATATATGAAGGACTGGATGCGTATGGATGTATGTGTGTATATGTATGTATGTGTGTGTGTATTTTTGTATATATATATATACATATATATATAAATATATATGTGTGTGTGTGTGTGTGTGTGTGTGTGTGTGTGTGTGTGTATATATATATATGTATATGTGTGCATGTGTATGTATTTATGTATATGTATGTGGAAAGTGTGTGTATATGGATATAGGTGGATATATATATGTGTGTGTATATATATATATATATATATATATATATATATGTGTAATTATTTGTATATTATATGCGCGGTACTTATTAGAAAGCGCTCAGTATCAGAGATAGAGCTAACATATTGAATCAAATATATGTATATGTATATATATGTATGTGTGTGTGTATGTATGTGTATGTGTGGATATGTGGATATATGTGTATGTGTGTATATGGGTATATGTATGTGTGTATGTGGGTACACACCTATGTGTATGTATATGCGTGTATATGTTATTGTGTATGTGTGTATTCGCATGTGTTTTTGAACATAAAAATATAGGTCCTTGCTAGATTAGATAATTGTTATATTTATTCTTTTTATGTTTATATTTGATTTGTAACCTGTAGTCGATATTAATTTTGTCAAATTTTCTTAATTACACAGCGGCGCTTTCAGTAAATGTCCTTCAATTTTAGTTTCCCCCGCCCCATCTCTCTCCCCCACCCCTTTTTCTTTCCTTTCCTCTCCTGCCCTCTTATTCTGATCTTTAACATTAGATCATCTATGGTGTGTGTATGTCACCACGAAATGTATCTTTAATGTATTAGACATTGAACAACATTCATATTTCCCCCTTCCACTCACCTCTATTTAAAAAAAAACGCTCTCTGTTAAGTTTTAATCTCCCACCTTCTCTTGTCTGTTACCCCTCTCTTTAACACTAACATTCGTCCCACACTCTCATACTTACACACTCTCTAAATTCCATTTTTATTTCTGGAGTTGTTCTTTTCTGTTTTCTTTTTGAATTTGTAGGTCTGATGAATTGGATCGTATTTATGATTCAAATGGAATAAATATGACCATGGAATATTAGTGTTTAAGCCTTTTTATTATATCCTTACTCTGTCCTGGACATTGAGTTCTACCGGGATTCTATCCTCTCGGAATTTTTTATTCAAAAAATATACATATATGTGTATGCAACTATATATATATTTATATATTTTGCATATGTATGTGTATATTTACCACTAATATTATCATTATCTATATATATATATATATATATAGATAGATAGATAGATAGATAGATAGATATTCCCTAGTATATAGTGCTTTTATAAAAGCCATAATTTTTAATGAATGACGCCAAGGAGGAGTAACTCAGTAAAAAAGCAATTTGCTATTGTGAATAGCACTTCCTATATGTATTGAGCTTAGTTTTGTATGACATGAGAAATAAAAGCTTTTGTATGACATGAGCTAGGAAGATGGTATTGTATTACAGTACGCTAGTAATTACACTGATGTTACAAGTTAGAATAGCTTGTCTATCTTGAAAATCATCATTAAAAGTTCTATCTTATTACTGGGGCTTGAACACCGATTACCAATGCAAGTGAAAAATACCTATTCTTATTCCATAAGTTAGCAAAGAGATATAAAAAACAAAATTGATTATCATCTCAGTATGCAATTATTCTGGATTATTGGAAGTTAAATAAATCTTTTATTTATCTAATTTAATTTTATTATGACAGTATAAATCAATAAATGTCATCGATTTGTAAAGTCAGTCAGTTAAGTGCCACATGTGATACACGCTTGGGCGATCATTTATCTTTTGATACATGACCGATAAGGCAGAAGATTTTTCCCGCAGTAGGTTGCTGTTTCTTTCTGTGGTAGGCTGGTTGCTAACCAAGGCTAAAGAACCCAGTCTGTTCTTCTATTTAACCCATAGATGGGGGGAGAAGAGAGGGAATCATATCTTTCCCAAGGGTATCTGTGCATAAGTGAATATAATGAATGTGACTGGTTCATTTTATATTTATAATCATATGTTCATTTTAAGAGAATTTTAGTAAAGTAGTTACATGAGAGTATTTTAAATTTTTAAACATCACTGAATTTTTTTTGTTTTTACAAATTCCAAGGGAGGCAAGCCAACATGCATTTTCTTTTTTTATCAACCTATTTTATTCAACCATACAAAATGTTATAATAAGTAAATTTAAGAAAAGCATTTTTACTTAATGCAAATCAGTTAACTTCTGGAAATGTAAAATAAATGATTAAATTAATTAAGATGAATGAAAAAATATACAAAAATATTAATTAATTACGTAAAATAAGTAGAAAACAGTAAAAATGAATGAATTACTTAGAATCAGACAAGTAAGTAAACAGTGAAAATTATCAATTATCAGAATAATAAGAAAATGTTCAAAGGGAAGTAATTCGGAAAGACGGCCAACGCGACAGTAAAGCTTTCTTTTGCTCTTTCTTCTTAACTATTTTTTACTTTTTCTAACATTAAAATTTTTAAAATTTTTTTACTACCCTGCATCCAAACATACATCTACGAAATCTGAAAACTGTGATTCATTTTCTGCATGCTTGTCCACGACAACATTACTTAAGACAGCTTGACAGAATATGAAAATAATCAGGAATTATAAGTTTTGTATTTATCAGTTGCAGTGTTTTTACTTACTTTTATTCTCCTATACAGAAGATCAGATAAACAAACCAGAGGGAAATTTTAAGTTTTATTTCTTCATTTAGAAATAAAAGTGGGCACTGAAGTTAACACCAAGCAGCAACAGTCTTTTTCTTGAATGAATGCAATTTTCAGGTCATAGCCTGAAGATTGTATTCAAGCATCACCTATGATTTTGTTGAATACATAAAGAAAAAGTCAAACACAATTAACATTTGAATCTGGAGGGTGTCATTGCAAACAGCTTACATATTAGGCTGAATGGGAAGAACTGTCCCACAACAAATCTTTACTGAGCTTCTGATTGGTTGATAAGGCAGTGGGCTAAGAGAGATAATGAGGTTTGTATTTACTCAATACATCACATCTTGCCTCTTGAATAAGTTAGCATTACTAAATAATTTTATGGGATTTTTGTGAACAATCACAGGGGTAGACTACTCTCATGTTTGTTTGGCATTATTCTGGCCATATACTTATGTGATTTTGTAAGTTGCTGGTTTGTTGATTACATGGTCATTTCTGTTCACAGTTCTGCTAGAATCTGGTCATGGTTCATTTGACAGTGGCTGTTCAGTGGTAATTGTTTTTTTCTGGCTGGATTTCCAGGGTATTAGTAATGTTCTGGGTTGGAACTGATGATTAACCTCTCTTGATGGTCATATGTACTTTCAATTTCTTCTAAATCTATTTCAAGCTGATGTTTTCCATGATGTATGTTCTCAGCTGATGTCCTTTTTGCACTACTCACCAAGACTCCATGCTAGATGCTTAACTCACAGATATGTGGAGAGCATCAAAATCTTTTAAGTATTCAGGGTACCAAAAATCTTTTAAGTGCTTAGGGCTCTTATAGGTCTTAATCTGGTCCTGCATTCAAGCATGAAACAGACTTTACATATACACTGTCCCTGATATTGTGCACTTTTACCCATAAATATAGCATACGTTAAAACTATATATTTATCATATATATATATATATATATATATATATATATATATATATATTGTGTGTGTGTGTGTGTGTGTGTGTGTGTGTGTGTGTGTGTGTGTGTGTGTGTGTGTGTGTGTGTGTGTGTGTGTGTAGAACACAGAATCCCAATAAAGTTTTGAAGAAATTTGACAAATGGAAAACTTTCATTGAAACTAGATTTGATTATGTTTTATTTTTCTAGGTTTCATCAGATAAAAAAAATGAAAGAAATATGTATGTATTTGGGTGTATGCTTAAATAATACTTTTCTGGTAAGCTGGTATTTCATGTATGACAAATTTCTTCATATATATATATATATATATATTTCTTGTTTGACAAATTTCTTTATATGAAGAAATTTGTCAAACAAGAAATATGTATATATATTATTTATGCAACAAAGTTTAATCCAAACAAGTTATTTTAACCAACAAGGTTAGTGTGCTTAATTTTGTATTGTATTTTTCTAATTCTTAATGCACAGTGTCATTAAAATTGTGGATAAATTGTCTAAAGTTTATACTGTGTTTAAGTATTTCTGATGTTCTCAGTCATTATTATTAACTGGGTGTTGTTGGTGTGGTAGATAACATTTTATTGGCCACATTCTGGCACTTATGTGTAGCAGTTACATGGAACTAGACCAGACCAGAAAATCATTTGAATCCTAACAGTATCCTCCTACAGTTTTTAATGTTTTTTTAGCAAAGAAATGCTCTAGGTGTTAATAGGCATGCTATGCAAGAAAGGAATATTTCCAGTTTTCATTTCCACATTATAAGCATTATTATATTCATGATATAGCAACACCTTAATACACAAATGGAACAGAATAGCTGAAAGAAAGGAATGACAAACATGACTTGTCCTCAAAAAGATTTTTATACTGATATATGAAAAAAAGGATCTATAATATGTGTGTAAATGTGTGTCTATGCATGCACAGATATATATGAGTTGGCATGTATATATACATGTGTGTGTGTGTGTGTGTGTGTGTGTGTGTGTGTGTGTGTGTGTGTGTATTTAGGCAGCAATCCTTCTTTAATGTACATTTCCTTGAATACGACACACAAGGTACTTTGATTTAGTTTTTTATACAATTTCTCGTGATCTAATAATTCTTTTTTTCGTTTCGGATGATAAATTATATAAAGACTGTCCAAGTGTTCTTTTTATCCAAGCACTTTCGGCTATACATTTAGCCATTTTCAAGGTTGACTGTGTTTTGAAAATGAAAACATTATATAAATACATACATACAACAAATTATTTCTTATTAAAGTTAATATATTTCAACCTTAAAACTATGTACACCCCAGATTAACAGAAGAGTAATTCATGAATTACTTTTATATTAAAAAAAAATCTTTATGTTTAAAAAGCTAGAGACACAAAGCAATGTAATGTCTTAAAAATAAATGCTTATTTATTATTCTCCTATTTTTATACTTCAGGACTTATTTTTGCTTATTAAAATTTCAAGTGCACCCCAGAGTTTTTGTTATTCTACAAATGTACTCTGAAATAAAGAAACTTTGAAAAACACTGCTAGAAACTGATGTCACTCACTGGCTGTCACATGACCCTCATGACTTCATTTCAACAAAAGGGAGATAATCACCCTTTCTATCTGCACAGTACCTTTACAATCTTCCAGATAAGAGAGTTTTTCAATAAGATAATTCTATAAAGATTGAAATGAATTATAACCTAAAGGTGTATTATCTACAGCAGATGTGTGAACACTTCCAAAACAAGATGTAATAATTTTTGCTTAGACATCAAAATAACATGTTGTTCACAATTACCAGTTTGCCTTAACTAATTCTAAATGTTTTAATTCATTGCTACATTCAATTAATTTAATTTGTACTTGGTTGAATCAATTGCTTGGCTTTCTAGGAAAAATTTATAATAGAAGATACCCATTATCAACACCTCACCTTGTTTGGATGAGAACCAGATTAAGTATAGTTAAGTGGGGTTATTTTGCTTGTTTGATGATCTCTTGCATTTCATGTTGTTATAAAGTATGCATTATAACAGCGAATGTCATATGCTTTAAAACTGAATTCACCGAAACCGCTAGATCAAATCTTAAATTCATTTTCACTGAAAAAATCAAAAATTGGAAAATTAAAGGGAGATAACTTTTAAATGTGAATACTGATTTTTAAAATAATATATCTATTAAACATTGTGTTGTTTATTTATGATAATGAATACCTCTTTCTCCATAAATTCACCACTGAAGTTTTCATTCATGTAATAATTTGCTTAATATTTTGGTTTTATTCTAGGAATACTTAAGAATGAGTAAAAAATGATGAAAAACAAACCTATTTAAAAGTGATGAAAAACAATTCTATTTAAATATTCATTCTATCCAAAGTATATGTGCAAATAAATTAATTATTTTAAAAAGTTTTTTGTATTAATTTATATTACTCTTTTTATTGATTTATTTTCGTATGTATATTTTAATTATTTTTTAAAATTTTATTTTTGTTGCCTGAAAAAAAGACACTATTTCCTGGCTTTAACTGATTTCAACTTTAAATAATCTTCTTAAACAAACCAACTGACTTGTTATTAATCATATATTATCGTAAATAAGCAAAAATCAAATTAATGAGTGTAATTTTTAAATGATACATAATTTATAACCGTCCTGGGTATGACGATAAACTACATCCACCTCCTGGGTAAGATGAGAAACTACGTCCAGCAGCAATGCCTCTGATCAGGAGGTTTTGAGGAGCGTGGAACCATCTCTTAATTGCTGGGGTTCCCAGGTCCATCCTGAACCAGAGTAGTAGCACTTGTTAGGGTCCCAGCTATGGGCAAATAGTTAACCCCGAAACTGGGGTAAAAACACTATGAAAATGTAAAAACAGGTTTTAATACCAGAAATACTTTGTAAAAAAAGAAAAAAAAAAAGAAAAATTATTTCCAGCAATAAATTTTTGAAGAAAAAAAAAACTCTTACCAACAATGTTTTTAAAAAATAAATATTATTAGCAATACATTTTTGAAAAAAAATATTACCAGTAATAAAAATTTTGTCGACATTAATTAACCCATTGAGGTTGATATGCCGTAAAACAAACCAAACCAAACCAAACATAATTTATAAAAAGTGACATTCAAATATAACAGTTATCTCCCTTTGATTTTCTATGGATTTTTTTTTTTTTTTAATGAAGTGAACCATTTGACGAAGATTCAATTTAATGGGTTTCATGAAACCAGTTTTTGACAAATGATATTCACTATTATGAACGAGACACTTTCTCTATAAATTGTACAAAATTATTTCTATATTTGAGTTGCATTTTTGACTTTCTTAAAATAAAAGAAGCATAATATGTTAAAAATAATGCTTGTTTTCTTTCATATGAGATTTGTAATGGCTGCATTATTGTTAACAAGGAAATAAGTGAAAATGACAAAACTGCAAATGGAGATGATACATGGTTGAGATAAGTGAAAGAGTTTTTATTTCCTGTGATCTACAAGGTTTGATCATTTGCTTATTCCAGGGTATCGTATATCAGTCATGGGAGGCTGAGAGTTTGTTTGAGGTATAACACAAGGTAGTAGTCGAGATAGATTTGTGTGAGAAAATCTACCCACATATGTAGTCAAATGAGATAGACATGTCAGAAAAATATTCCACAATTCTTGCATTGTAATAGTCGAGAGTAAGTCTCTGCTGTTACTGGTTTTGTCACTAGACAAAGGCATCACTGTTGATAGAAGTGCCTTGGTGTCACTGCTGATGGCCTGAGAAGTCATGTAGTCTGCAGAACTTGCTTAAGCTGCCTGTCGAAGGAGTCTGTCATTAATTCTAGCTTAGTCAAATCTGCCTTTGTGGGTGAAATCAGTGGCTTAGAAACAGCTGTAAAAACTGCACAGGCCTTTTTGTGATGGGTCAGAAGAGATGTTTTATGACCTTGGTATTTTGGGGCCAAATTCTGGGAGCAGGTGTCCAAAGCCAAACAAAATTGAGACCTGTTTTTGTTATATGAGTTGTGGACATCGAAATGAGCATTTCCATTTGAGTTAAAGAATTGGAGTTCTAACAGGGTATGACAGATTCAATACAACTAAATGCATGCTGGTATAAGGCTATTTTCTAAGCATAGCTTAGATGTAGCACAAGGCTGAAAGTATGGATTACCTCACTTTTCAGTTGTATGGATCAAACTCACTTTTCAGTCGTAACTAATCTAGCAAGTCAAGCTTGCTAACCATTACACCACGCCGAGGTGCCCTAATGCATGCTAATACAAGACTTGTCATCAAGCTTGAGACAATGTTTTTTTATATGTAAAGTTTAATAAATGTTAGTTTCTTATACTAAAAGGCATATAAAAATGATTTATTTTGTGTATTGATTTTTATTTAGTATTCATTCATTATAATTTAATCCTATTTTTTGTTTATGACATAAATCTTATTTAAAACAAATTGTTTAACATATTAAAATATTGCATTTGCCATAAAAATTTGTATGAAACAATATATATATATATATATATATATATATATATATATATTGTCATCCACAGACTGTTTCGCTGTATCACAGCTCATCAGTGTGGCTAGACATTTGGTTGCCTCTAGCTAGGATCGAAACCCAGCTGAAGAGGCATCAGTCGGAGAATCTACCCCTAAGCTGTTAGTGCATGGCAAGGATGAAAATGAATTTAAGCGTATTTATTTTAGATAAACACACAGTTACTGAGAGAACTCAGTTCATTTTACCGAAGAGTCTTGCATTATTACCAGTAGTAGTCCCTGTTTACAAACTCATACTTTCTCTCTTGAGAACTAAATAATATTTCAGAAGCATATATATATATATATATATATATTAATCATTTCACTCTAAGAAAGACAATAAAGCCAATATGACACAAGGGGTTACTGAATGTGAAAGAATATGAGAAAAATTAAAATAGAGAGAGAGCAATAAAAGAACATGAATTAAGAAGAGAGAAGATAATAATTGACATTGCATTTTAATTTTTAAACATCAAAGTTGACTAGAAAGCAAGAAGCCAGTAGAGGGTTCCATAAGCAAGAAGAGTAATAAAAGAAACTTTTAGATACAGATCCATCTAGCCATTTCAATTGTAAAATGATGAAAATTTGCTGCTAATCTTGTGCATAAATTGTAAAGATGAGGTACCAAAGAGAATTTACATATTACTTTACTAAAAAATATTTTTAGTTCAATACTTAGGAAAGCTTAATTTAAAGTATTTTTTAAAAATTATTAGAAACTTTCAAAATCTGTGTGGTATAATTTTTTTCTTGGACATATCTATGCAACTTTGGGGAAACACTGTCACTATACATTTTAAAAAGATCTTTTTGAATGAAATAAATTAAAACTAAATTTTCCTTTTTTTCTTTCTTTTTTAATGCTATGTCCCTTAAGGATGTAAATGTTTATGGCTCTCCACAGATTACTTTTTATTTTATTATCATAACTTCCTAAGAAAGATAATGGAGTGCTTTCTCTTAGCTCTTTTCACCTTTTGAATTCAGATTACTCTTTTTCCAAGACTGTCTGTCACTCATTAAAGAGTCCTGTCAAGCTTGCTATTTAACCAAAATCAAGCGCATTATAATGATAGCAGAAACAAAAACATTTTTTGTTCAGGGAAATAGATAAGTCATATAAAGATAAAGAAGCAAAATGTAATTTCATTAATTTATTTTTCAAGTGCATAATCATTATTATCACTTTTTAATACCATGTCTCTTCAGAGCTTCTTTTTTCTTTATTATCTGTGAATCACCCTGACTTGAGAAAGACAATGAAATGGTTTCCATTTGTCTTCTCCACAGTTTGAATTCAAAGTAGTTCTTATTCTGGGCTGGCTGACACCCAATGTTCGAGAGACCAATATTCCCTGATATTTATTCGCTTTCAAAAAAAAAAAAAAAATTATCTTAAAATCTAAAATATGTTTTGTCTTTAAATAACCCACAAAGGGTTGATGAGCTGTAAAAAACAAAACAACCTCATTCTGAAAACTATGATATTTAAATCATATCCTGGGGTGAGGAAAGAAAAAGTTGGGTCATACCTTTTCTAAAGGCAGACATTATGAAAATAGCAGAACCAAAAGCATTCTTTTACATAAAAATAGATAAATCATATAAGGAATCAGAAAGAAAATATAATTTCATCTATTTATTTTTCAAGTGCATAATCATTATTATTATTTTTAAATGCTCTTCAGAATATAGGTGATCATAGCTCTCCACAGATTCCTTTTCTTTATTATCTGTGAATTGCCATGATTTCTTGGAAAAGATAGTAGGGTGGTTTTCCAATTGCCTTCCTGACACTTTTCAATTCATAGTATTTCTTTCTTCAGGACATAGGCAGTCATGGCTCTCCACAGATTCCTTTTCTTTATTATCTGTGAATTGCCATGCCTTCTTGAGAAAGATAGTGGAGTGGTTTTCCATTGCCTTTTTCCAAACTTTTCAATTCATAGTCTTTCTCTCTTCAGGGCATAGCTGATCATTTCTTTATTATCTGTGGATTTCTAAGCCTTCATGGGAAAGATGAAGTTGCTTTCCCATTACTTTTTCTACAGTTTTGAGTACCTCTTTCTTCTAGTCTGACTGCCACCCAGGGCTAGAAAACCCAGTCTACTCTTCTATTTAGCACATAGCTGGTAGACAGAAGAGGTAGTCATGCATTTCCAAGGGCATTAGTGCAAAAGTTAATGCCACAGAATAACCTGGAAATTGAACTTTGCTTCCTGATTGCACTTTCTATGCATATATTCACTATGCTACTTGTGCATTCTCCTACTGGCATCTAATGTTAATTTTATTGTTCACTGATTCTCATATGACCACCAAAGATTAGCAATGTTGAACCTAGTCAGCACCTAAATAGGTAACTTTTTAGGTATACGAGGTGCTGTAAGCTTGGATATATTGGTGATGTGATGGATAATGTTTTGGAATTGAAAATCTGAGAGCCAAGTTCCAATTTCAGTTAGGCTGGTTATATTCATTTATATGCAATACTATTTAACACATATCTGGTAAGAAGAAAAGATAGATTAGAGACATCAGTGTAAATGGGAATGCAGCAGAATAACCTAAAAATTGAACTCCACTTCCTGATTGCACTTTCCATTATGCTACTTTGGACATTTTAAAAATATAAATTATGATATCATTGGTAGGACTTTGTTGTGGGTATAGGAAGTATTCTCATTTTATGCCACCTGGTACATTTGTCCTATAAACAATATTTGGCAGATTTATGTGTATCAGAGTAAAAAAGGACACAAAACATGGAATTCAAACAAACAAAAATTATTAAATGTATTAATAAGGCATGTTACAGGAGGATAAAGAAAGAAACAAAGTTGAAATTATGAACAGTTCAATATAATCATCGGTCTGTGTCTCTGAAGTACTTACATGCCTCACATCTCTTAGAGTGAAAGAAAACATGTGTTTCCTCACCAAAAGTAAAAAGGAAAAGAGGGAGAGCTTTTCAAATATTGCATCACCTGTGATTATTGTCAGGGGGTGGTAATCCAATAATTTATTAAAAAAATGCATAAATATTTTCACAAACTAATGATTACTTGTTTGTATCTTACCACTGACTGCATTTGAACTTGGTACATGGAGGCAAATTTTCAACTATTCTTATATTGACCTACTAATAATATTTAAGTATCACAAGTAATCAAATATATGTAATCAAAATATAAGTATTACTAACTTATTTGTATTTTCCACTCAAGGAAGTGCAAGTGGTGTAAGGGATAGCAGCTTTGAACGAGAAATTGGAGAGCCATGTTCAAATTCCAGTTGAGTTTGTTGCATTCACTTATGTACAAATATCTTTGGTGAAAGGTATGAATCAATCTCTTCTTCCCAGGCTATGGATTAAATGGTGAAACTTGTATCTGGAAAACTCATTATCTTCCCCCAAAAATTGTTAATGCAATATTCACTTGCAAAAAAATTCTTACAATCCAAAAAATAGGTTTTATCTTTAAATAACCCACAAAGAGTTGATAAACCATAAAAAATACAAATTAGTAAATCAATCCCACTTTACTCAGTTTTAGCTATTAGCTTCATGAACAAATTCAATATTCTTGACAGGAGGGAAAAAATTGAACATTTTGAATTTTTACAGGTTTTATATTTGTTTTCATGTTTCTGCATTTAACCTCCATGTTGTACACTAGAAACCAGGAAGAAAAGATATAGCAGGTCGCCTCTTTCAGTTGTTACCTGTTAAGAATCAAGTGTAGTATCAGAAGGGATACTGAAAAGCAATGAGCTATAATCTTTTATGTGTTCAGATGAGGGGACTGCTGCTGCTGCTACAAGGGCATGGCTAATTCAAACAAAGGCACAAATCTGTGCCACAAATTAACGTTTAAAAGACAATAAAATATAGGTTTTTCATCATTATATTTCTCAAACACAAGGTTTTTCATCATTATATTTACCAAAAACAATGCAAGCAGATACAAAATAATTTGTGGAATAAAATATATTTCATACAATAAAACATTATTAATTTACTTCATTTAGGTAAATAAATAAAAAATGCCATTGATTCAAATATCTCTCCCTTTGTAGATATTTAGGATAATTTGCTTTTTAATCCCCGTGCTAAATATGTAATAAAAATTTGCCAAATAGTTATATTTAGGTATAAATCTATATGCTTAATTCAAAAATAGCAAAGAAATTTTGATAAAATCTACTGTTTTGAAGTTATCAACAATAGAATTTTGGACTCATTCATGTTGCAGCAGCCATTATTAGCATTGTTTGCAGATATTTGCTGCGGAATAGCCTTTTTTTTTATTGCGCATGCAATGAGTCCTTAGTTGCACAGTAATTCAGTCAAATAAAAACCATAAAAAGACTGTTAACAATGTAATCTTTTGCACAAATCTAATCAGCAGCAAATGTATGTAAGCAATGCCAGTAACGGCTGCCATGCCGTAATGTGAATGAGTCTGAAATTTTATTTTCATTAACTCCTAAATGGTAGATTTTATCAAAATTTCTTTGTTATTTTTGAATTAAGCATGTAAATTTACACCTATATAACTATTCAGCAAATCTTTATTACATATTTAGCACAGGGGCTTATAAAGCAAATTACCCAAACATTATTAATTTACTTCGTGCTAATCTATATCGCACACATAGACAGACACAAAGAGATCCCACTTAGATGTTTTGTTCAGTTGTTTGTAGAGTAATTATTTATATTTCAGCTTTCTTTACACAGACAATATTTTAAATATTTAAAAATATTTTTTGTCATATTTAAAAAATATTTTCAAGTGAATATAATTTATAAAAATATTGTTTGGTATATTAAAAAATATTTTTAAGGTAATCTGATTTAAAGTTCAAGTTTATCCCAGAAGTTCTATTCGTATTAAATGCTGTAAACAATCAGTAAAAGGTTAAACATGAACTTGTAAACCAGACCAATGATGACAGGAATGAATTGAAATATTTAACTGAATCATAATAACATTAACTTTCATTTCAATGGAATGTTAAAATCAACTTCAAAGTTATAACCAAAACTGTCAGTAACTCAACAGGTCATGGGAAGTCTAATCATTATTAAAAATACTGATAGCTTGTTTGGATAATGTCAGGTTTTATTATACAAATAAAGGGTAACATAAATTTTTATTGATAATGAATTGAAATCAAAATATCTCCACTCTATCCCATTCCCACAAAAGTGCCAAATTTATAAAAGTTTTTCTACATGTTCTTTATTCAATCATTTTATTAATAAATAAATAGAAAAAGATGTAGGCCAGATAAACATTTACTTATTTTTAAAATTTTATATTTGCTCTGCATGACTGAATACCTCCCTAGTTGTATGACCACGCCTGGTCATGTGATTGATGATGATGATGATGATGATGATGATGATGATGATGATATTTGTTCTGCATGACTGAATACCTCCCTAGTTATGACAGGAACTGGTGATGCGCTCAACAGTACTTAAGTTTTATGACCATGCCTGGGCATGTGATTTATGATGATGATGATGATGATGATGATAAAGTTGCAAAGTATTTTTATCAAAAAATGAATTATTTTTTATGTTTAAGTAACAATCAGAATTATTGTTCATTTTCTTTTGCTTATATGGAAACCACGCATAAAAGAGAATAACATAACAAAGCTAGCACAAATGAATTTCAACATTTGACTTGAATATTTTGAATATGTTGACTATCTACTGCATCATATAATGTTGATTATTCACCAGCAATGTTAGCATTTGATCTGTGTTAGTCTCATCTGGTCCAGCCCAAACTTTACAATCTACTCTTGTTATATTCAATGATTCATCAGAAATATGTATACAACTGCTTTTTCTGTTCAATGATTCAAAATTGCTTCAAGCAAATGAAGTGTGTAGGCATAAGCAAGGACCATTCTTTCTCAAACCTTGTGGACTGGTGAATAAAGAACTGTACCAGATAAAAGAAACAATATCGTTTGAGAACTTTTGACAGCAGCAACAAAATGGATAACACGTGTAACATAAAGAGAAAATAATATTGAATAGAAATCCAAAACTCTTTTATAATAGATTATGAAAGCCAAAAGTATTCAGACAACCAAACATTGGTGAATTTATATTTAAATATGTACTGGAAACCAAGAATGTTGTACAAGACAGAAAATCTTTCAAAACATAGAGAAAATTTTTGAATAAAATATTCCTTTTCAAATTTATTTCTTTATAAAATAGTAAATAATAAATATTGCATTGTACTTGGTTCATATATTTTTATAATCTTGTAAATAAATATTGCTGAGGGAATCAAAAGTGCATAGCAGTGTCAAGGGAATAACCATCCCTTTAACACACCATTTTTTAGTGGACACAAAGGTTAAATATTGTTGAAAATTCTAGGTTAAGGATGTTTTCAATTTATTTTTTTATATTTTGAACCACATTCTTGGTTTGCAGAATATATTTAAATATAAATTCTCCAATGTTTGGTTGTCTGAATACATTTGTCTCTCAAAAGCCATTATAAAAGAGTTTTTGATTTTTGTTCAATATCATTTTCATCAGGTTCAAATATGGCTTCTTTGTACCTTCATGTGAGAGTTGTGTTATTATTATTATTAATAATGAAATAATAAAGCCACTAAGACACAAGGAGTTACTGGGTGTGAGAGAATTAGAAAACAGAAACATTATGAAGAAGCAAGGACAATAGAAGAGTGATCAGCAAGACAATAGATGACAATTGACATTGCATTTAAATTTATGAAGATCAAAGTTGACAGAAAGTGTGAGGCTGGAAGAGAGCTCCAAAAGTGAGAAGTGTGAGAACAGAAACTGTTAGCATAGAACTTACGGTTACATCTAGTCAATTCAATTGTAATTTGATGAGGCCTTGCTACTAATCTAGTACTGTACTTAAATTCATAAAGTCTAGGTACCATAACAAAGAGTTGATCCAAACAAATACCATAAAAGTATTTATAGAAAAGGCACAGGGAAGCTACATTATGGCAGTGGGAAAGTGACTGAAGCTGATTCTTCTTTGGATTTTATTGATTGATTTTTCATTTTTTTATACCATATCAACCCTTTGTGGGTTATTTAAAGCTGAAACATATTTTGGATTGTAAGAATACTTCTTCAGGACCAATAATATTGCTGATTCTTCTTTGGATTTTATCAAGAATCTTCTAAATACATAGCAGGAGCACCAGATCATGTGTGGCAGTAATATTCAAAGCATGGATGAATGGTAGACTTATAAATATGTAAGATAGATTCTGGAGAGAAAAATTGTCTAGCACAGTATAATAAAAAAATTTTCTTACCAGCAGACCTAGCAATGGATTCAATGTAATCTTTCCATATTATGTCAGCCAAGAATGTTAACATGAGAAGATGCAATGAGTCACTCTCATGGAAGTTAGCATCAGCCATACTGATGGGAGGTGGGAAAGGGTCTTTCAGGTGGTTGATAGGGAGAAGTTTCGTTTTAGAGACATTAAAATTAACAAGCCATTCCTTGCCCCAGTTAACAGCAGACTGCAGGTCATTTTTGAGATCAGTTATCAATTTGACATTATCAAACATCAGACTTATTATGGAGACAGGAATAAATGAGTGTTTCCTCAGCATAGATATCAAATTGACATACTAAATTAACTGTTTCACGTGAATATTTGGGGAATTGTTGAGTTTTAAAAAGTTTAATATTTCTCTATGAATACTGTAGTCATATCAAATGTTATTGATTTAATCAATGAGTTTAAAATCTTTGAGACAAATGCTGTAACATAGAAGGAACTAGGGAAATCTAATACTGTTAACCTATTTAAATTATTTCAAAGGGTACTTTTGTTTGTATGAAAAGAACTCAATAAGTATATAATGCACATATATAATCCACTCGCTATTGTTCATTGCTTTACCATCTGTGCAAATGGGCAACAGTTTGTGTTTCAGCAGCAATACCAGAAGAAAATTTTTATGCTGAGCAAATAACAGAAAAAATTTGATGTAGCAGCTGCAGTAAAAATTAAAATAAGAAAGGTTGGACATTGAAAGTTGAAACCTTTTAACTGGTCAGAACATTTGCCATTGATCTATTGATTTTCAATTATTTATATCACATCATCCCTTTGTGGGTTATTTACAGCTAAAACATATTTTGGATTGTAAATATAAATTCTCCAATGTCTGGTTGTCTGAATACTTTTGTATTTCATATGCCATTATAAAAGAGTTTTTGATTTTAGCTCAATATTATTTTCAAATATGGCTTCTTTGTATTTTCATGTGAGAGTTGTGTTATTATAATTATTAATAATGAAATAAGGAAAGCCACTAACAAACAAGGAGTTACTGGGTGTGAGAGAATTAGAAAACAGAAACATTATGAAGAAGCAAGGACAATAGAAGAGTGATCAGCAAGACAATAGATGACAATTGACATTGCATTTAAATTTATGAAGATCAAAGTTGACAGAAAGTGTGAGGCTGGAAGAGAGCTCCAAAAGTGAGAAGTGTGAGAACAGAAACTGTTAGCATAGAACTTACGGTTACATCTAGTCAATTCAATTGTAATTTGATGAGACCTTGCTACTAATCTAGTACTGCACTTAAATTCATAAAGTCTAGGTACCATAGCAAAGAGTTGATCCAAACAATTACCATGAAAATATTTATAGAAAAGGCACAGGGACGCTACATTATGGCAGTGGAAAAGTGACTGAAGCTGATTCTTCTTTGGGTTTTATTGATTGATTTTCATTTTTTATGCCATATCAACCCTTTGTGGGTTATTTAGAACTGAAACATATTTTAGATTGTAAGAATAATTCTTTTTTGTTAATGAATATTGCATTAAAAATATTTCGAGGATAACAATGATTTTTACAGATACAAGTCCTACTATTTAACCCACTGCTGGAGGAGGGGATGAATTTATACTTTTCAAGGGTATTTGTGTGTAATTGAATGTAACAAATCTGTATGGAATTGAACTCAGCTCATTCCAAGCCGTTAGCCATTACACCACCTGCACACCCACAAGTATTCATGAGAAATATATAAAAAGCAGAAAATAAAGTGAGACAAAAACTGAACAATTTGAAAGCTTGTTCAGTTTTTGAATAGTAGTGAAATACAAGTGGAAAGATCGATCAAGAATTTCCACATCACCATGTTGTGAAACCCCTTCTTTTCCTGTAGATTTCTGATCACATGTCTAAGTTGAAAGGTAAATTTTAACTGAATGTTTTCTTACCTCCCTATCTTCACAGTGAAGATAATAAGAGAAATGACAGTGCAAGGGAGAATACAATATGAAAAATAAATAAAGAAAATTAGTCAAATCTAGGGTGCATAATAAGGAAAGAGGGCTTGGGTAATTTAAAACTCACAGGACATATGAGCTTGTGTAAAGGGTTGAAAGAACAGGATCTTGAAAGAATAGCAAAAAAACATTACTAAGAGTTACAAAAGACAGGAAGTTGTAGAGAGCCATGATTGTTCATACCCTGAAGGAACATGGCACATAGAAGATGAAGAGAATGAGATGTTATAAAGACGAATGATGTAACTATTCCATGTGAATACTTAGAAGGGTAGCAAAATGTTAAATATATATATATATATATATATATATATATATATATATATATTATAAATTGATTTATTTAAAATATGTTTTTTTCGCTACACAGTTCTAACCATGTTTCAAAAATGGAAGCTAAAAGCTTTTGTAAAAATAAAAATATCTATAAGAACACAGGATTATATATCTTACTGTTCCTTCTTTTTTATATATATATATATATATATATATATATATATATATATATATATATATATAAACAAATTCAATTAAAAAGAACTGACAAGGACTGTTTAATTTTTTCTTGAATTTTTCCAGTTTTCAAATAAGTTATTGAGTATTGTGCTTGAAGTTGTGGATAAACTGTCAAGTAATTTTGACCATTACAGTTATTATTAAGAACCAATGTGGTGTCTCTGTGTCTACATTCTGGTATTCTTTGGAAAACTGGTGGTTTGTAATAGACTAACATAATATCATGTGTAATGGTTATTGGGCACAAGGCCATGCAAAAAGAATGTGTTTTATTTATTTTATTTTATTATTTTATTTATTTATTTGTATTTTTTGTTATACTTTATATATAAGGCACTTTTTTTTACTAAAAATATCTTTTAAAATTCCCCTGTGTCTTATATGACATATACAAGTTTAAAATTTGCGATAGTCTGCCAGAATTAGCTACCTGGCAACCCCTATTAGTTTAGACTTTAGAGTAACTTTTATATACCTATTGTCATTATTTAAAAGGCTTTTATGAAGATTAAAATTTTTATCATTGATAATATTCATTATATTAATTTCATCACACTTAATATTAGTACTTTGTTTCACTAAAATTATTTGTAAAATATGTTTGTTTCATTAATTTTTTTCTTGCAATAACTTCCAGTTGCATTGGTATAAATACAATTAGAATTTTTATCCCAATTATTCCAATAAGATGTTTACAAGATGCAGGTTGTGCAGATCATATAAAGAATATAAGTTTTTATAGGCTCATGTTTTTTCCCTATTATTTTTCATTTAATTGTAATCATGGCTTGCTTAACCAAAATAATACCTCATAAATCTAGCCTAGGCTGTATCCTTTACTAATAATTTTACTAATTAATAATTTTTTCTTGATTTTTCCCTGCTGAAATTGGGGTGCAGCTTATACACCCATGCATCTTATATACTGTTAAATACGGTAATGTATGCACACATTAAATATATCACATGAACTTCAAAATACTGTCTCCTGAGGTGAATGATAGATTGTTTATTTTGTATAATAATAGCTTCTAAGATTTAATACTAATACTAATATTTATCATATATTGATAGTTGTATTTTGGTTGTTCATGATGTGCTGGTTGATGTGTACATGAATTGCACTGAGTTTTGACAGGTGACAGGTCAGTCTACGAGAGAGTGTGATGCTTATGTGTTCAATGTAAGTATTTAACGTTTTTTGTTTATTAATGTTGAAGATACAATCTACCAGTGGGCATGAGAATTCATAGACTACATTATTTTTACATGGGAGATTTTGTAGGTCTGGTATTGTTGATAATAATTAAATTAGATATTTTAAACTTTTTATAGTAGATGATAATTCTTAGGTGTTTGTTAGGATCATTGAGTGATATGTAGTCTTAATAAAATTTAGAAAAAATAATGCAAGACCCCTCCCTGATGCAAACAAAAATAAACACACCATTAATTTATTCTATTATGACCAGATGCACCCTTATTATAAACAGGATGAAAAAGCAATTAAAAATATAATTCGCTGGTACATATAAATAGCTGGGGGTGGGAAGAGGTGGATTCATACCTTTTCCAAGGGTATTTGCATGTAAGTAAATATAATGAACTGTGACTGGAATTGAAACTTGGCTTTCTGATTTTCAATTCTGAGCTGTTATCTGTTTCACCACCTGTACATCCAAGCTTATGGCACTTGGTATTCCTAAAAGGTCACCTATCTAGGTAGTGACCAGGTTTGACATTGCTTAACTTTGGGGATTGTACAAGAACCGGTGTTTCAATATCATATGGTCATAACCCGATAAGATAAATGAAAATTTATATATATAATGCAATGTCTCTTCAGATTATGGCTCTCCACAGACTTCTTTTTCTTTATTATCTGTGAAAAGTCATGATTTCTTGGGATATAGTTGAGTGGTTTCCTGTTGCCTTCTCCACAATTTTGAATTCAGGGAAATCCTTCTCCTAGACTGGCTGCCATTTAAGGCTAGAGAAATCAAACTACCCTGCTAACCCAAATCTGGAAGGAGAAGATAGATTCATGTCTGCCTCAAGGACATTGGTGCAAAAATGAATGCAACAGTCTAGGCCAGAATTTGAACTCCACTTTTAATTCCATTTTCTATACTGATGACCATTAAATTAACCATGCATCTATAAAAAAAAGCCACAGCAGGATGCAAGTAAAGTTTTCTTGGCTTACCCCAGTTTTATCCATAGTTTTCTTTTTATATTTTGTGTTATTCTATCTGTTATAGTTTTAAAATAACTACCAGGAAATGACTTAAAGTAAAGATGGAGGATAAAGAAAATAGAGAGGAAAAAATGCTGCTTACAACTATAAAGGATTCCAAAGTGCCACACAGCAGCAAACATTTTCTTGCTAAATCATGACATTTATTTTTACTGTAATGTTCACCCTGTACAAGGTCCAAGAGCCATTCTAGATAGAGGGTTACTGTATAAAAGGTACATTTTGTGAAGATATATAGGGAACAGAACGGTTAACCTGAGATTTGAACAGGTTAAGATTGTAGTGATCAGGGAAGCAGCTTCTTGTGAGTTGATTCCACAAATTAACCTGTAGATACCTGTGTGGTGACATAAAATTTTGTCCATTTTTTTCCACTTAATTCTGATGTTAATTCTACTCTATTTCCGAAAATAAAATTTACTGTTTACTAAACTGTTGTAACCTAGGGAAGATTACTCAATAGAATAATCACACGAAGGTTGATAATGAGTGATAATATTTAGGACAAGAACAACGCATATAAGATTCACCAGCAGTGCATAGAAGTAGTAGTCAACAGCTAGAAGTAAATCAAGTGAATTCCACAATGAATCTCCAACTGCAGACTGCAGACGGTATCTACCAAGTGCCCCACACAGTCAGATGTGGCACAAGGCCGAATTTAATGTGGGGTTCCCAAGCTTGTAGGCTCAGCCAAAAATTCCCTGTAGACCCTGTATAAAATGGGGTTGGGTAGGTGTTTCCCAAGACAAGCCTCTGCCCTTCAGCATAGCCTCCTCTGGGAATGCTCTCTGCCCAGAGGCAGAGATTGTAACCAGCCCAGTTGAAGACAAATCTCCAACTGCTACCACAGACCAACACATACAGTATTCACTACTGTATTTATGGGAATGGGGGCATACCCATTATTATCTGTAGGTATGATACAGCATAAACAGATATATTTCAAGTTAGGAATTAGAATACACTAAAATAGATTAGGATAAAATTAAAAAGAAACAAAATTTACTCATTTGTTGATTTTTACACCTGTGCCTTGCCTATATAAAACTATGTGCAAAAAATACATTATTTACTTTGGTGCTATGTACCAAGTAATAGATCCATTGTGTTGAAGTCAAAAACACTTTTGATAGAAATACATCCTTTTTCATATTTTTATGACTTTTGTCTTTGTTAGCATCTGCATAACAGCTATGTATATACTTTCCAGAACAATTTACCTTTTGATAATTTTTTCAAGGCTTTTGAATGACTAAACATTTGTATCTAAAATGAATGGCGTATTGTGAAATTGTTTTTGTTTAATACTTCCATTTCTGTGGACATACTTATATGTCTTTATAAAGCTTATATTGCTTGCTGTTCACAGACACACAAACACAAATATATGTTTTTCAAGACATCGACCCCTAGTGTAACTACATGCTGGTTTCAAGAAAGAAAGTCCATGCTTCATATTGGTGTTATTCTTTTATTTAGGAAAAACACTGTGAAAACTAGAAACAAATATATCTCTCAAAAGGGGAAATGGACAAACAAAGTACATTTCAAAGAAATACACAAATGAGGCAAACACTTTTCAAACAGAAACAGACATTGGACATGTAAAACATTTCTTTATTTACAAGTGGTGGCCATTAGTAATACTGATGGGAAGCTGTAATTTTAAGGGAATTGTTCAACTATATTTTAGCTTAATCTACTAATTTATTGCAGTAAAGAATTTAGAAGAATATATGGAAAAAAGCAATTTATTGTTAAAAAATAGCAAAATTTAAAAAAAAGCCAATGGCATATATTATGATCTAGAGATCAGAGGAAAGTGCAGCTAAGAATAATGTAGTGATGTATATTAGATACCTCCACTAATTTTCAATACCTAAGGTTTAAAATGAATTTTTAAAAATAAAACGCATTCTTGAAGCTTTCTTTTTAGCTTTAATTGAAAGCAAAATGATTAAATTTACTATTTGTAGTAAGCAAAATAATCTGGTATACTTCAAATAAGAATTATTATATTGATTGGTATTTCAAATTTTTGGTTTCTTTCAGTATTAGTCATTAAAATTGGCCATTTTTTTTTACACATTTGTAAACAAAAGTTAATTCTTGATTTTAAAAATCTTCAAAAAATAAAATATGCTTTCTTGAAAATTTATTTGAGGAATATTAGCTAATTTAAAGTATAATTAATCTGATTTGAAAAAAATATTATCTATTTTAATAATAGAAATGGATTTTTAAAACAAACAGTAGCAGTGACTACACACTTGTCACTATCACTTTTCACTTGTAGATCACTTAACAAGTGCTGATAAATGTGTTTTTATTGTGTTCTGCAGAGACTTTATCTGCTAAAACATAAGTTAAGAAAATGATGGGTGATAGCAGTAATTTTAAAACACAGTGAACAGAGAAGGGAGACAAGACTTACATTCATTGTGGCATTGTATGTAGAAAAATCATTGCTGACATACATGTCATGGTATGTGAATATATGTTGTTGATTGAGGTCTGGACTGGTTTGCTGACTGTCTTTCTCTGACTGTCCTTCAATGATTGTTGCTGTTGAGCCATTTTTATCACTATAGGTTGGCTCTGAATTGCTATCTGAGATTTGTGCAAGAAGGTACTCAGTAATCTGAATCCTGACATATTTCAAGGTCATTTGGAGTTCAGCCTCATGGATGTAATAGAGAGCACATTACGTTACTTGTCCTATCCAATCAGGTTCCAGAAACCACTTATTTAATTTGGAGCCGGGTTTGTACAGAAATGCAAAAAAGTTTTTCACATCTGAATTTTGTAAGATTTATTTGTAGGTGTCTCTTACTTGTTTGTGCTTCACTTATTGGTAGTAAAATAGAAGTTTCAAACAGGGGCACATTATGTAATATTTTATATGCAGAAAAATATATATTGTATATTGTCAGTAAAAAAAGGAACTGTTGTGTGATACTTGTATTTTTTGCCTTGGTGTCATACTGCCAACACAAGTAGTATGGTTGATTGTCATGCATCAGTAAATCACTTTTGTATGTAAATCATTGCAGTTATATATACATATCATGTCACTTCATAAAATGCTAATATTGAGTGAAAGAAATCAGCTCAATACCATGAAGTCAGAATAGTTGAAAATACAAAAGAATGGAAATTGGATGCAACTGAACATCATTGCAAGCTATATTTATTAAAAAAATTATTTTGTTGTGAAGTCCTAAATCATTTGGGTTACTACTCAATGCTCATGTGTAGTCCTTCCTCATCCTAATTGGAATCATTATATAGCCTGGGTATTCCAGATATGTTAATTAGTTAATCTACATATCACTACATCTTCCTGTAATGAAGGGGTTTTGTACCCCTTGTTTTTCTTGTGCTTCTTCTAATTATCATTTCTTTTTCAGGATTTCTTTCTCTCTCTCAGAATCTTAAGGTATTTATTTCTCTGGAAGATCTTGATCTATCTTGTTTTCTCTCATTCTCATGACTGAATTCATCCATTGACTGGTCTTCCTCAGTTTTTGAATCATGTTGTCCATCTTGATCATCACCATGTTCATCTTCAGACATTTCATCCTGCAAGGGTAGGTTTTGTTTTTGTTCAGCACTATCATTACTTCAAGGCAGTGTACGTAAAAAAATTCTACTTTCTCTTTGTGTTGAGATTTTTATGGTTTGTACCATCCTTTCCACTATCCTATTCAATTGAGGATGGCATGAAGGTGTCTTGTAAGGCATACATTCTATTTTCCTTAGCCATGAATTAAGTTTTCCCTGCAAAACTCTGGGGCGTTGTTGGACACCAGGGTTTTTGGTATACCATTTCAGGAGAATATAAGTCTTAAAATTTGTTTTACAGTAGAACTTCTTCTGTCAGGCATATGAATTACCTTGGGCCAGCCTGAAAAAGAGTCCACTAATATTAATAAGTTCAGTTGGGGGAGGAGGGTCATGATATGTTGTTGGTGTACAATCTAATTTATGTAGCTGTGATTACAAGTTATTCCAGGTGCTGTCTGGAATATGACAATCTTGAAACTATGTACTTTCAAAAAAACATAACACAATAATGTTTATGCAATGCATTAAAATTAAACAAGTGATTTTTTGAATGAAACTAAAGACAGATTTTTATTATAACAAATAACCATTTATTTGATGATTTTTACACTGTATGGCATGTTTAATAAAGCCCTTGAGAAGGGAACAGTTCACTTGCACACATTGAGCTGTGTTTAATAAATCCCTTGAGAAAAAAAGAAAAGTTCCTTGCACACATTAAGGTGTGTTTAATAAAACTCTTGAAAAGAAGGGAAATGTAGGTACTTAACTTTGTTGGAGAATCTACATCAGTAAAGCTGGAAATGCCAATTCAGTTGATGAGTGATTCATGTCTGAGTTCACAACATGGAATCCCCTACTCTTTATCTTTGGTATTTTAGTTTCCAGGTAGTGGGTGCTGGCCCTTCAAAAATGCGTATCTGTAAAGAATATTGTATGTTTCATAATGTCTCCTAGTAACAGGGAGTGAACCATTTATATCCAACTGTATTAAAGTGAATAGTAGGCAATTCACTTGGGTGAATAGCAGATTTTGCTTTTCTGCCAAGTTTGACATTCATTATACATTTCTTTTATTTTTGTCCATATGAGGAAAACAAAAAATCTCGTTTTGATAAGTGTACATGAAGTTTTAATTAATGAGTGTGATATTGTGTCAATATTATCGAAAATAGATTTTTGTAATTCACCTTGTATATATGGTCTGAGAACATTAGTAGCATTATCATAGTATAAGGAACTATTATTATCAGTACTAAAATTGTTTTTTACATCCAGAAATTTTTGTAACTCAGGGCCCTTAAGTTGTACAGCAGCTATAGCTGGCAAGTCACTCAGATCTACTATAACTGCTAGGGTAGGTCTAGACAAGCAATCAGCTATAACGTTTAGATCTCCCTTTATGCAGCCTATATATTCTGTGAGAATTGCTAATTGCTGCTGCTGTATACCTGACATAGCAGGCTTTAGACTACAGAATGCACCACACAAAGGCTTATGGTAGAGTTAATAATAAAACTTGTTTTCTTTCATAATATGTTTAAAATATAGTGTAGCTGAATATGCTGCAAAAAGTTCTTTATCAAAAGTCGAATACCTACTTCTTAAGTTTGAGTTAACTTTTTAGAGAAGTATACTATCAGAATTGGTGCTCCTTCTAATACTTGATGTAGGGCTGCACCAATTGCCTAATTACTGATATTCAGTACATTCAGAGCATGGCGAGCTAAAGACAGAAATTCATTGGTTCAGCTTTTAATATCATTAAATGATTGCAGTTCCAAGTCATTTAATGTAAATATAGTATTACTGCATATACATATTTTTCTGTTAATGGTATGACTATGTCTGCAAAGTTTGTGATTAATTTTCTATTTACTATGCCTAAGAATTGATGAAGTTTCTTACTGTCCTTAGGAGGGGCAAAATTCTGTAATTCACTAACATTATTTTATATAGGTCTAATACCTTCAGAGCTGATATTATAATCCCGAAAATCGACTGAAGTCAGATCAAATGTTGACTTTGTTATTGAAATTTTTTTATTATTATCATGTAGGATTTTTATAACAGTTTCAGTGTCTTTTATGTGAAGAATCATCACTGAAAATAAGAATATTGTTAATGTATGTAAATACACAGTCAAAATGTTGAAAGAATTTGTTCATGTATCTTTGAAAAGTGGATGCTGTTTTTTTTAGACCAAATGGTATGTATTTGTATTAGTGCAATCTGAGATGAGAAATAAGTACTGCTTTTTTTTTATATCATCAGGGTGCATTTTGATTTGATGGTTTGCTGATAGCAGGTCAATTTTGCTAAATCTTGTTTTGCTGCTTAGTTTATCAGCAATTGAATTAATGTTCAGGATGGGATATTTATCGCTTTTTTTAATGCTGTTTAATGTGTCTTAATCATCACAGCATCTGAAATTGTTATCTGGCTTTTTTACAGGTAAGGAACCAGCCCATTCGCTATCAGAAGGTGTAACAACATCATTGTTCTGCTATTTTGAAAATTCCCTCTTTACTACCTGGGTTTTTTCTTCTGATAGACATCTTGCCTTGGCAAAAGTAAGTGCATAACTGCCTGTAACAATTCTATGGTATACCTTTGCTTATGTGCTTGCTGGGTTGGTTTGTGGGGATATAATATTGGGATATATTTTTATAAAGCCTTTAATGAAAGCAGGCATATTATTATTCACAAGTAAGTTAATAGAGTAATTGAATATTTGTAGTTTCTTTGAACATAATGTTGTGGAGCTGATGATTGTTTTCTGTTGGCAATCTATTAAGTCAAAATTGTTTAGGAAGTCAAATCCTAGTAAAGAGTGTTGAATGTTCACAGAAAAGATCATTGAAAGGTTGGTAGGTTTATTTTGGCTTTAATTTGTTTATAGTAGCACATGCCTATGCCTGTAGCTGTGATTAGAGAAACTGGTGTTGGCTCTGTTGATGAACTGTTGATGTAGGTATGTGAAATGATAGATAAGCTGACACTGGTATCTATTATGGATGAAAACTTTTTTGTCCCCAACATTGCTGGTATCTGTAATAATGGCAGATTCAGCAGGTATGTCATTGTCCACCTATTTAGTTTCCTGCTTTGTTTGGTGCTGGTGAAGATGGACACAAACTTGGCTGTTGCATCAAGTCTCTTTTTGTTTGGCCATTTGCACCAGGGTTCATGAGAATGTGCTGCATACACATATTAAATGTGTGCTCTACATATTTTTTGTAATTATCCTTTTTGGAAATGTTTGAGACTGTAAGATATTGCTGAGGCTTTAGCAGGCACTTCTTTCATCTGAATTTGGTTACACATGCTTATTTTATCAGTTCCTTGTATCAAAATTTGTCTGCCACTTGTTCCAGACTGGTCAGGTTTAAATCTTTTTGTGGTGATGGATGATGGTAATTCTTGTTAAAATTTGTGCAAAACTATGACGTTGCCTATCTCCAATCTTTTTGCAATTGATAACATTTCCTGAAGGTAAATTGATGATCGACCTGTAATAATGAAGGTGGGCATGAATTTGTCTAGCAGTACTAGTTTTGTTTGTTTTTGCATTACAATTAAATTGTTTTTAAACTCATCATAATTGTGAGTATCCAAAATGTTGCTAGGTATTTTTGCCAATATTACTGGAGGTAGAGATGCAATAACATTATAAAATTTGGTGATTTGTGAAGTTACATTTCTCAGATAATAATTTTAAACCAACTGGTAACATTAGTTTGCATGAATTCAGGTGTTTTTATTATTTGTTGGCCAGTTGGCTCATAGTGCTCTTGTTTTATTTTGTTTATTTATGTATTTTTTTGTATTATGTGTGTAATATATATATATATATATATTGAAATTCAACAGATATGTTGTTAAGGATTTGTCTTTTTTCTTTTGCGTCCTTTGCATCCTGTTTGCAGCGCCATGTAGAATATTGGTTAGCTTGCCAGTGGTCTGACACACAAGTAAGCTAGTGTAGCCAAAATCCAACGATATTTAGTCACCCCTCCCCCCCACGAGGGCATCATGTGGCACAAGGCCGATTTAACGTGGGATCTCCGAGCCCGTGGGCTCAGCCAAAAATATGCCCATTGAACCCGTATAAACGGGTTCAGGGTCAGTTTACCTCCCCAAAAGAGAATCCACTCTTCGGCGTAGCCTCCTTCAGGTTCCTCCCCGCCCAAAGGCAGAGAGTTCAACCGATCAGCCAGTCGACTGACTGACCAACTCGTAGACAAAAGCCAACTGACTTGAGTCCTTTCATGGAGAAATATATGGGTGAATAATGACCACTCATGCAAATGTATTGGGCAGGTCCATTATAGCAAAATGGACCAACCTAACTGGTGTATTAGGTACTCTCCTAAAAAATAAGGTAAAATCAGCTGACTTGCTTTACAAGGAAACACAAGAAGGCAGCCATGCTGGCAGGTAAGTCACTTGACTTCTACAGTTATCAAGATGTGCTTTTCGTCGGAGTTACCAAATATGTTGACCTAGTTTAAGGTATACAAAATATGCAACAGTATAAATATTTGAAAAGTTCAAATAAAACACAAAAGTCTTTGTATAAAAACACTTCTATGTATATATTTTATATTCGTAATTCTTAATAGATGGTTTTCATATATCCACCTGCAAAAGACTGGGTAACGAAAACAATATAAACCTTGTACTAATCTGTCTGGTTGTTACAAGCCTGAAATTGTGTGTTTTGTTAGTATAACTTCAAGGAGAAAAAGAGGAAGATTAACTTTCCCGCCTATCAATGTCTTGTGAGGGTCTTGTTCAGTTCACATGATTGTTTCTATTCTCGTGGGTATTTATAATTAATTTTTATTGCTATTTTTTGCTTTGGCTAAGGGAGATAACTTTTGTCTCTTGCTACATTCGTATCCATGAATTTTGCTCTCTCTGTAATGACTAACCTCTTTTTTTATCACATATTTTTCTGTATTATGTGACTTATTTTGTTGAAAGTCAAACTTTCCAACTGCATTGGATCAACCATAGTTGAAATTTTCATAATGGCTTTGACACCAGCTGTCGCCTAAAAAAATCGGTTATTTCATTTTCTCTTCCTGTTTCTTTACTGTCTCTTAATTTCTTAGTCCTCATTTTAACCACAAACACTCTTATCCATGCATCTAGAAAATCAGGATTCTTTAAGTGTTTCCTATTGGTGATGCCACTATTGTGAATTCCTGAGTCCTTTGTGTTACTAAATGCTCATGTTTAGTCATGCATAGTAAAAAGGTGGGACCTAGATGCCAATCTAGCATCGCATTTAAATTCACGTAGTTGGGGCACAAGGGAAAAAAGCTTGTCAGAACAGTTTCCATGAAAATATTTGTAGAAAAGACAGAGGGAAACCATAACACATCAGCGAGAAAGTGACTAAAGCTGTGATGCCAAGTCAGGATCTATTACATTGCAAATACCTCAAGATGAATAGCAGGAGCACCAGACCAGATATGACTACAGTATTCAATGCACATGTGAATGTTAGATTTGTAAATGTGCAAGATGGACTCTGACAAGAAAAGCCTTCTGGCATGACACAGTAACCCAATTTTCTTTGCAGTAGATACAGCTATTGATTTAATGTAGCTGTTCCATTTCAAGTCAGTTGAAAATGTGAGGCACTGTGTGTTGCTCTCCAGTAGTCTGACATCAGCCATGCTGATGGTGAACAGGAAAGTTTCTCTCTAGTGGTTAAATGAGAGCAGTTTAGTTTTGGAGACATTACTGGGAGTTTTCTACTGTAAAAGTAGGGTTTGATGTTCCAGAATATCTAAAAGCAATTTTTTTTTAATCAAAGTTGACTAATTTTTTTAAAGACCTTATATAATTCAGGGGAAGTAACTACAGCAGACTAATTAAAAGGAAAGATTAAAGGGAGATAAAAAAAAAAGCAAACCCTTTTTTATTTTTGTGTCATGTCCCTTTAGGACCTAGGCGATGATGACTCTCCACAATTTCCTGTCTTTGTAGCTATATGCACATTTGAAAAGTGCACATATCAAGAGGACTGGATGTCCTGACAAAGATTTACTCAGCAAACTTTTTACTCACACCTGTGAAGGCGACAAGACCCTGTCCCTGCTACTGTGCTTTATGAGAAGCCACTTATGTCAACACACCATGTTAGAATCCATCCTCTGTGATCTGTGGATGGAGAGACTACCAGTGACTGTGATATAGATACTTACACCAATGGTTGAAGACCCCTCCCCCTGGACAAACTGGCTGATGTTGGCAAAAGGATTTTTGCCATATGCAATCGGGGAGTTAACTCACAGCATGAAGCCTGTAAACCTGCCAATGCAGACACAGACATGCAGCACAGAGAAACGGCATTGGCAGACCTGCAGAAACAAATGCAAGAGATGCAATTTACTCCAAGGAGATCAAGAAATAGATCTTCTCATCAAGACAGTGGGGTGTGCAAATGCAGCCACAATCAGGAGAGACAGAATATCTGCTGGTTCCATCAAACCTTCCAAAACAAAGCAAGGAACTGCAAAAAGCCTTGCAAATATCAGATGGCCCAGGGAAACTGAAAGATTGGAGAGTAACAGTAGCAGACCTAGTTGGTGGGAAAACACAATGCTGCTTGTTCTATGTATGGGATAAAAACAATGGACTAAAGTTCCTCTTGGACACAGAAGCAGTCGTCAACTTGATACCCCTTACAGACCATCATGCTCTCAAACCCACTTTGTTTAAGCTCCAAGGAATTAATGGTTTTGATATAGAAACTTATGATATGAAAACTCTCAACTTAAACAGTGGCATACAACGTATTTTTTCATGGTCATTTACTCAAGCCAATATCACGGTACCCATACTCAGAGTAGGTTTCTTGGTACATTTTAATTTGTTGGTTCACATGGATACAAGAACCCTGTCAGACAATACAAGAAGCATCTGTATCATTGATACCTGCACACACTACAACATGACAGGAATCTTTGTTGCAATTTGCCACAATTGCAAGTTCATGGACATATTGAATCAGAAATCACACAGTCATTTAAGAATACAAATTCAGGAAAGCATAAAACCCAGAACTATATCAGAACAACTGGACAACCCACAATTTCTCACCCACAATGATTGTCAATGCACAAATATCACTACTTGAAGAAAGAGTTCCAGAAAATGTTGAATGAAGGCATCGTTCATTCATCAGACAGTTCATATACATCATCACTTCACATGGTCCCAAAATCTGAAAGTACAGATTTTCGAGTATGTATTGATTACAACAAAGTCAATACCTCAACAATCTCTGATCACTACCCAATCCCTTATATCTATAACTTTGCATCAGGACTGCAGGGTGCATGCATATTCTCTAAGATTGACCTAACCAAGGCATACCCCCAAATCCCTGTGGCTGATGAAATTCCCCAAATCGTAGTTACCAAACCATTTGGTGTATACAAATTTGTAAAAATGCCATTCACCCTGAAGAATACCACTCAGATATTCCAATGCCTAATCAAGGATGTTTTACGCAGTCTGCCCATTGCATACATGTACAATATCCTGATAGCTAGCAATGACATCAGTGTACATAAACAACATTTCCATGAAGTGTTTCAAAGATTTTTCACTTTGGTATCATTTAAAAACAACAATTCAAAACAAAGACAAAACTCAATTCAACCAAATCCAAAATAGCATTTATTCAAAAATGACATTATGTATTGACTGTGTATGATTTGGTTGTGTACGGTATTAGTGTTCGAGTATATAGGTATGTTATATTTCATGCTAATAGGAATATATACTTGAAAAACATGGTGGATAGAATAATTAAAAGTTTATTGTACAAAACCAGTACAATAAGAATAAAGGTAACAGTTATGCACAATCCAGTAGAGAGTGCTACTATTGGAAGGTTGGTAGTTCTCACGTAAGTTTGAGTTGTACTCAACAGATCCCAGCTAGACTCTGTAGTCCGTTGACTTACAGATACTTATAGGAAGTTACTACATATAGTGTAGTCACTCATGGGGGTGACAGGTTATTCCATTACATCAAGGTAAAAGTGGTTTTCACAGTTGTGCACATGGTGAAGAGTTGAGATGTCTTTTCGTTAATTACATTTGTGAGATAGTAAGTAGAAAGAAGTGTCAGTGAAACAGTACTTAACTGGTATTGCTTAATGGGGTGTTCCCAGTTCTTGACCTGGTTACCATGGCAATGTCATGAATCAGTGAGTTCGTTCTTTGGCTGCAGTCATTGAAGGAGTGGAAAAAAGTGATGAGTGACTGGTTTCCTTAGATCTACAGACATGAAGTTCAGTAGCTGGCAGATTTCTCCACCTACTGAACTGAAAATTCCTGTACTATTTATATTTTTATGATGGCTGTTGATGACGTGGGATGTGGACATAGTTGTAACCTAAAATTCACACCTACTTGAGATAAATGGTCATGGTTAGGAAAATGCCTGGAAGAAAAAACATATTTTCCAAGCAATCATATTTTAGGTCTTCTACACATCCCAACAATGCATAGATCATTGAATCAACAAGGATTTAATGAACAAGTTGCATAAAAATGCATATAAAAACACATAAAAGTCTTGTTTAGCATTTTTCAAAATGTTTTTGTATCAACTGAATGATTATTTACTGTTATATACCATACCTATGAATACTAATGGGTATGTCCCAATCCTCATAAATACATTGTACACTATTTTAAGTGGGCGTAATATGCTGTCTAAGTAGTCCACCACTAGCATTGGTTTACCTATTTCATTCTGATGACGAGTATTGTATTTCATTGATGTTATAAAGATCACCATTTCATTTTCCATTTTGGTTATTCCTCATTTAGTAACCATTTCTAGGTTTCAACATTTACACTATTTACATTTGGACTATTGTTTTCATTTTTGCTGTTGATATCACAACATTTTGGCCATTGTGCCCTCATCAGATGTACATCTGTCTGGGTAAGCTACAGGAACAATAACCTAGTGGATTAGAGCATCAATTTATGAATTTGATGACATGATAATTGTGAGTTCAATCCTTAAGCTGAGCTATGTGTACTTGGACTCAGCAGAAAAGGGACAAGCAACAACTGAGCAGTACTAAAAAGTAAGAACTAAATGAGATATCCTTAAACATGGATGTTGTGGACCCAGAATAGGCCTAAAAGAAAGCTTGAACTCGGCAATTTAGTGAAAACAGATTATTAACAAAAAGAATGAATACAAAAGTGTTGCACGTCCGACTGATAGCAAAGTCAACTCGTCAACTGTAGATAGCCCTCTTGAGAGGTATAATATAGTAATAGGATGAGTCCATTTAGTCCATAAAGGTAGGTCCCATAACAATGGGAAGGGGACCAAAAACAGTCTACCCCCATAAATTAAATAAAGGTTTCAGTTTAGAATTCTCTGTAGGTTATCTAGATTGATATATACCTGATGAAGGCTGGAGGCCACAACTGTTGACGTGTTGTTGTTATGGGGTCCACCCCTTTTTCATACAAGTGGACTCTACCAGTGTGTACTTGGACTGTTGTCGTTAATTATCCAGAGTTAGTCAGTCAGAGTAGACAGAGAGATGGAGATTGTGATTGAGTTGGAGGTAGAGTAATAGTGTGAGGTAACTGCTTGTAGAAGTCACAGTTACAAGGACATAGACTCTAAGGAAGTCCTACTTTGAGACTGGATTTACCAGACTGTATATATATATATTATTCTTGCTACTAACTGCGTTTCTGGATTTACTAACCGTATTACCAATTGTATTATTGTGTAAATACATTTATTTGTTATATTTCATTCCTGCATTTGTCATTCATTGGAGACCGGACTTCATCTCGAAATCCACAACAGTTGTGATAAAAACAACAAAGATAAGGACAATAATCCAAATGTTAATAGTGTAAATAATGATAACTCCTCATTTCAGAGATTCAGACAGTTGAATAATTACTGAAATACATTTAATAAAATAGGAATTCTTTTTTGCATATTTATGTCGATAACTTGAATGCTTTAGAAGCTCCAACAATTTTTTTGTTTTACCCAACATTGGCAGACGAAAATGAATTAAATAAAAAGGAACAAAAGTAACACAAAAAACAAGTTTTTTTGCTCAGTCAGATGAGTTAACTGAAACTACAATCCTAGCAAATGATTATTTTCAACAAATTGATAGTAAAAGGTATTTCATTAAGATGGACCAAAGTCAGCATTAAATAAATCAGTGTTATTGGTGAAAATTTATTTATTTCTCTATTGGATCATGTTATTTAAGTCATGACAATTATGTGTGAAAAATAATATCACCCAAATATCCGCCAAGGCTTCATAGTTGCTCCTTGATCTCATCAATATGCCTTATTATCTCATCCTTCAGCTGTTGAATTGTTGTTGACTTATTGGCATAGACCTTATTTTTGAGATGACCCCAAAGGAAGAAATCTAAAGGCATCAAGTCACATGATCATAGTGGCCAATTGACTTCGCTGTTTCGAGATGATGCTACCTGGGAACATCTCATTGCATTTCTGTTTGAATGTCTATTTTCATAATAGGCTTTGATAACTTTAACACGTTGTTTGATTGTTAATCTATCCGTGGTTGAAATTACCAAAGACTTAATTGTTAAATCTGAAAAAAAAAGAAAAAAAATCATTAAATGCTTAAACTTAATTCATTAAAATCAGTCCAAGTTATTGCAACACCCTTTATTTTGTTCTGCCAACCATCTTAAAGACAATCTTTTTTTTTTTTTCCTCGCTGAAGCCTACTTTTTGGGGAACAATATTGATGGATTCTTACTTCGGACGAAAGATTTAAAACTCATTTACAATTTTTTAGCCAGTGTTAATAGAAGAAAATAATGAATTAAATAAAAAAAGAACACAAAAGTCAAAAGTAACAAATTTAAATCTTCAAACCTTCCAAAAAACAAACATCAAGTTAGTCAGCTCAGACGGCTGCGATTACAATCCCAGCAAATGATTATTGAAATACAGTTATCTGATCAAAACAAAAACTAAATTTTTGGGACATAGCCAACAAAATTTTATTTTATTTGGTTCATAGTTTAAAAAAACTACCATCTCAACTGTGAAGTACTGTGGTGAACACATCATTTCTGGAATTGCTTTTTGCAACAGGTTCCAAGACAAGATTGATGGACTCAATAAAATATCAGTCCATTCTCTTAAAAAATCATTTACTTCACTGAACTTTCATGCAATCTCAATCCTCCTATATAGCAGCAAATGCTAGTAAATCTCACAGATAAAGAGACTTGAGGCAACAGAAATGCAGTTCTACAGATGAATGTGAGAATTCTATGGATTGAACATGTGAACAGTTATGAAGTTTTAGGGGGAAATGGAGACAAAAAGGGTACATAGAACCAGAAAGAGATAATTGACATTTCTAGGTCACATAATGAGGAAAGACAGCTTGAAGAATTTGACACTCACAGGACATACTGAGGGAAAGAAGAAAGCAGTAGATGACCTACCTAACAAGCTTGTATAAATGATTGGCAGAACAGGGATTAGAAGAGATAGCAAAAGGACAAACATTACTAATAGCTACAAAGGGCAGAAAGTTGTGGAGAGCCATGATTGCCATGATTCTGAAGGGACATTCCACATAGAAGAAGAAAATCCATCTTAGATTTGGTATTGGTTTACCATACCTTTTTGTTTTCCAGGGAACTTCTCTTAATACCTAATAGGTGCTATTATATAAAGCAATATAAATAGAAAGGTATCTCTCTCTCTCTAACCAGAGGATGCTGTAGTGACAAGACATGTCTTGTTTCTCTTCTGGGCAACTTCTTTCTTTGGGAAAACTGATTTTTTTAGTTTCAACAGAACCATTCAGTGCATCATGCACACACACACACACACACACACACACCACAGTTAATCATATATATTTCTCTCCTGAAATGCTATTTTGTATGTAAATATACATATAAAATCTATGTGCAAGTTGAAATCACATATTTTCAACCAAATGTCATTACACTTGGTAACACTTTAATTACAGCTGGTTTCACCCTCTCCATTACAAGTGACCTCAATTAGATCTGAAAATATTTCTGTAAGACTTCTATTAACATAATATATTATTCCAATGCATTATGTCAGATTTTATGATGCAAGTCAATGTTTTCACAATAAAATTGAGATTAACCAAATAATGTTGTAAAAGATATTGTAAAGCTTATTGTTTTGAGGTCATTGAGGTTGAGAAGGGTGTTGTGTGTTGGCAAGAAAAAAGAAAAAGTGTTGAATTGGTTGAAAGCAGTAGACAAATATTTTATGAATAAAATGAAACAGAAATTTTTATTCCATCAGCAACTTTTGATATAGTGAATGTTCAAGGATAGTTCTTGAAAGAAGGTGTAAATTTAAGGAATGTTCTTATGATGGTCTCTGTAAGAAGGAATAAAAAGATGTGATTGAAATTACTCATGAGTGAAAGAGCGAGTAAGGTGTCTTGTCTAACCCATCCATCTTCTAGGGCTGTTGAGTTTCATACCCTCACTTTTCTACAGTGCAGTATGAAAAACTTTATGTGTATTCATATGCCTCCAAGTTCATGTGATTGAACTTACTATGTTGATCAGTGAAAGAGTGATTGAGGTGTCTTGTCTAAACCATGCATATATTCTAGGAGTTCTGAGTTTCATGCCCTACTTTGTCTGCAGCACAGTATAAAAAAGGAGCTAGTCTTTTGGGATTTGTGTTACACATACTCACATTTTTTTTATGAGTATCCCAAATCTGAGAAGGGGGTCATTGCTGCAAATTGTGTTTTCAATGCATGTATATATGGCAAAACCAGGTGTAACATCTACTACAAACTATCAAGCGATGGGAACACAACTTTGAAAATTACAAAATAATTGAGCAAGATAGCAAGAAAAACTGGCTTTAAAATTTGTTAAAATCCCTTTGTTGTTAAAGAAAACATTTGCTTTACACAAACTATAGACTTATAAGAGAAAACTTTGTATTTGAAAGAACTGTCAACCCACTTTGATAATTTGTGGCACACAAGAGAAATTCTGTGCAAGGCCTATATTGTAATTTTTACTCTTTGTATATTGTCTTTGTAATAAATGTTTGTTTTTTCTGCAAATTTTATACCACAGTAAGAGTTTTGTATTTTTTCATTTGCCTCATTTAAAATACTTGGGATAAGATATTTCATGGTCTTTCTATTTCCCATAAATCCTTTAAAGATATTATAATCAGAAACTCATATGATATATATATATATATATATATATATATATATATATATATATATATATATATATATATATATAGATAGAAGGCAAATGAATGATAAAGAAAAAAAAAAACTTCTGTGTAGCACATTTCATCATCTAGAAAGACTTCATCATTAATATTTTTGTTGATGTAATTATATACATATAGGAAGGGGAATAGGAGATATAAAGATATAAAATGCAAGCATTGATTATAATTATAGGATAGGAAATACTGGAGATATTATATTGGAAATGTATTACATAGAATTTTTTCCACTTTGTCATTCATTTGCCTAACATTATTTCTGGTTTCCATTGTGGCAGTTGATGTACATTCCAACACGGTGCCACACTTTGCTCACATTTAGTTGTTCTTTTGGCCATTACACACGTGGTCGGTCGATGGACTGGCACTCCTTGCATTCTCCAACCACCGCTCCGATGGTAGCTTTGGATACGGAGGGATCACCCTGCCTCACAAAATACAGGGTCCGTTTTATACCAGGATGTCTGCTTTGACAATGCACAGATTTTTTTAATTACACATGCTGAATCTGTGAACAAATGCAACACTGTGGCGTTCCATTGAAGAGCCACGTTTGCCCCTTTAATAACGGCGTCCAATTCTGATAAGTTGATATGTTGTGTATCCTTCTTTGGACACAACCAACATGCATCTTCCACGACGGTTCCATTGAGCTCATGGGATACTCTTGTTGCAAGGGAGCTCGCGTCGACCCAGACTTCAAATTCACATCTGTCAACGCACCATTTACTGTGTACGGGTTCCTCTTGACATACCCTGGTAATGACTTCTGATATCATGTTTCTAAGGGGAGCATCCATTGTTTTGTCATCCCAGACGGAAGTAACAGCAGTCACTCTACGTTTGATAAAGGCAGTCGCAATGCGGATCCAACCGCCAACAGGAAAATGTCATACCAGTTTCTCACATAATGAGAACAGGCTGCATTGTGTAATGTGTCCAGGAATCTCTGTGAGCTCACTTCCACGTTTTCAGTAATGCATATTATGATCCCCCCAGATCTGCAAGCCGAGCACACGAGCATCGTCCTCCAGTCGTTCTGGGTTTTTACACTCGAGCCCAAAGTTGGCAAGATGCTGGCTCACTTGTGCAGCGGGGACTATGGTTTCATTGGTGTAGATGTCGTCAATGTAAGCTGATGTCGCTTGGCGAATTGTCTCATCCCTAGATAGCACAGCATCCACGTTGGCTTTCATGATGACCGGCGCCACATTGAGCCCGAATCTCATTCGCGTTAGGCAGTATCTCCACCCCTTAAAGATCACCATCTGAAACGGCCATAGTAATTGGTGCACGCGTACTTGCAAGTAGGCCTTTTGAAGATCAATCACAGAGCCATTGCATTCCTTCCTTTACCATTCTCTCAATTTTTTGTGCACAAACATCAGAATGAGTCGTGTATACATCTACATATTCGTTTTTTCTCCTGATAATCTAGTACGGGACGCACCTTTCCTTTTTTCCTTTGTTCTACAGCCATTAGTGGGTTGAGGCCTCTTGGAGGACCAAGCTCTTCCTCGTGATATTCGGTTCAGCCTTCCATTATCCAGTTCGCGCTGGTATTCTTCGCTGACATGTTTGGGGACACCGAGTACTCTGACACCCTGTCCTGGAGCTTCTCTTGTGGGTTATTTTCTGACCATTACCACAGTGCTCTCCATGCCTTCATGCTTTGGTTGAACTCTGCACTAAAGTTTGACCCATCGATCCTCAAGATAGCACAAATGAACGCACTAGAAAACTGAACTTCACCAGATTCTGTTTATACATACTCCACCCAGCTCCTTAATAATATCCATCCCAAGGAATAGGTCAACTCCCAATAACGTGCTGTCCACGACCAAGACACTGACAGTGACAAGGTCACCGTTGTTTACACCGAATCTTATGCTTCCGAATCCTCGGCTCCTGAGAGCCTTTCCATCGGCCGTTAGTATGTCTATCTTTTATCCGCTCCACTGCCGACAGATTTATCCGTTCGTGAGTGACCAAGAGCAGCCCGAATCTACTAAAGCAGTACGCGTTATTCCATTGATGCATGCCTTAATCACGGGTAGCACCTCTTTCATGCGGGGAAGAGATCGGCTCTGATGTCGCGTTTCCCATTCAATTTCCCGGACACTTAGAGGCAATGTGGCATAATTTCTAACATTTAACACATGGTAGATAGGGACGTGCCTTTCGCGCCGACTTGCCGCGCATCTCTTTGCGTTGATAGCGGCAGTCTTTGGCAAAATGATTTGGCCCAGAACACCGATATCAGGTGACATCGCCATGGCGACGGATGGCTGGGGTTGGATCATCTTTGACCAGTTGGTTGAATGGCTGTGACAGCTGTCTCCTCAGACTCCTTTTCGTCGATCTTCTTGATAGCGCAGGCTCTGGTCAATAACTGGTTGAGCGTTATTTCTTCCATTCTGGATGATGCTCGGAGTATCTGCTTAACACTGCTAGGCAATCCAGACAAAAAGGCACAGGTCATCTATTCTTCAGGTAGTGGCTGATCGGTACATCAAGCTTCTTTTGTTCCGCCAAAAATATGTCTACTGTCTTGCCAGAGCGCAGGCGCCGCATCTGGAATTGGTCATAGGCCACAAACCAGTCAGTTCCAAATGCGGTTAGTAAAGCACGTTTTATTTACTCAATGTCAGTTTTTTGTTCTTTGTTCAGCTGTCTATGCCAGGAGTATGTGTGTTAATCTCTATCCTCCTGGTATCACTTTAAACAGATACCTTTTATTTTCTATATTTTGTGATTGTTTTGATTAAAATTCATATTTTCTAGATTTCAGTCAAATTTTAACTTTTCAAAATTATATTTTATGATCATAGTTTAAATCAGTATTTCTTAACTTTTTCATTTTTTACTGTAACAACGTTATTTGTAATGACCTTGATATTTTTATCACATAAAAAACAAAAAGAAAATGATTCTTAAGAAAGTTATAAGATGCTGAACAAGGCCAAAAAAACAATCTAAATTTCTTTCTTTTTTTAATATATTGTTTGGATACTTCCTAGAATTAGTGTTAAAAGAATACTTCATTGCTCAATGCTAACTGAACTGCAGAAGTTGAGTTAATCTGACAACCACCACTTATAGTGAAATGGAGGGGTGCACTCCAGAAGTGACAAGTACTCTTTGGCTTTGTTAAATATGTTATTGATCCTTGCTTAAATTTAGGAAAAAGAACACTTTTTGAATACTCTCCTATTCTATTATGTTTTCACAAAATTCATCGTGAATAATTAGCAAGTCTCAATTATCATTGGAGATTTTCTTGACTTGTGCAGTATTGTTCACACTCTCCTATTCTTTTGGACTGTCAGTAATTGGACAAAATTATGATGCCAAGAGATTCATTGTTCCTAGAATGCTTCATCAAGGTTTTAACTCTGTATGAAAATACAAAATGTCTCTTTTGACTCCTCTACTCATTTTTGTAGCATTCATAAACCAGAACATTATCCTCAATAATTAATCTACAACAATTAGAAAAGTCTATCTTGACCTTTTTTTACTTGAGAGCACATTTGTAGAATAACTAAAGCTCTGGGGCACAATTTAAATTTTAATAAGGAAAAATTAGTCATGCTGACACAACCATTTACTCTTGTCTCAATAGTAAGTCTGATCAGTTTGATGTCAAATTGGCAGCTGATGTCAAAAACGATGAACAGTCTGTTGTTAACTGGGGCAAAGAATTGCTTGTTAATTGTAATGCCTCCCAAACTAAAATGGTCTCTATTAATCATCTGAGAGACTCCTTTCTGCCTTTGATCAGCATGGCTGATGCTAATCTCCAGGAGAGTAATTTGTTGTGCCTTCTTGAGCTAACATTTTTGGCTGACATGAATATTGAATCCATTGCTAAGTCAGCTGCTAAGAAAGTTGGTTCACTGTGTCTTACTAGACAATTTTTCTCTCAATTTTTATCTTGCATATCTATAAGTCTACTATTCATCCATACTTAGAATATTGCTAAGACATATGGTTCGGTGCTCTTGCTATATATCTAGAAAGGAGAATCAGTAATTGGTCTTGATCTGGTGTCTTGGTTTCAGTCACTTTCCCACCTCTGTAAAGTTGCCTTTCTGTGTCTTTTCTATAAATACACTCACGGTAACTGTTTGGATGAGCTTTGATTACTTTTCCTTTTTTTCTCAATCCTTAGTAATACTTCTGTTTTGTAACTCGCCCATACTCTATAACTCCTTGTTCTTAGTGGCTTTGATGCCAATAGAAAATTAAAAAGATAAAGAAAATCTGAAATTTTAAAGATATTACATTGTATATTTAAGCAGTACACTTTTCACTTAAAGAGATTTATGAAGAATCTGCTATTTCTGTTTTTTTTTTGAAAGGCAGATAATGACCAATTTAAATACCTTGAGGAATGTAAAAGGGTTTGACAATTCAGTTAGGGATCTTTGTTCTTAAGCCTATAGAAAAAGTTGGTTTCAAAATTTCAACTTTATCATTAGTCTACAAACAAAGACTTCTTGGTTTGGGGAAAATTTCTGATGTTGACCAAGTTCTTCTTGTGAAGTGTGTGTATAGACCTGTGTTTCTTACCCTTTTTTACTACAGGGCACACTTGTAGAATAACTAAAACCCTAGGGTGTACTTAAGTTTTAATAAGGAATAATTAGTCATGGAATCTGAAAATCTGAAATTTTGATTCAGCATTCTCAAAGAAGATTAGAAGTATAGTTTTCATTTAAAGGGATTTATGAAAAATTTGCTATTTTAGCTTTTGCTTATAGAGAAGCCTAAAATGACTGATTTAAATCCCTTGAGGAAGTCAAAAGGAAAAGGATTATCTATTCCTTCTTAAAGATTAAAGAAATTTAGCATCCAGTTTAAAATGTTAAATGTCAAAGACTTGATATAGACATGGAAGCCATTTGCTTGGTGTCTCTAGTTTTTAAAAATAAAGATATTTTAAATATAAAAATAATTCACAAATTACTCTTCTATTAACTTGGGACACACCTAGCTACCTTTCATGGCACATTAATGCACCTTGGCACATTTAGCTACCTTTCATGGCACATTAGTGCACCTTGGCATACCAACTGAGAAATGATGGTTTTGATATATATATAAAAAGAAAGTGTCAGTTTAAACTGTGACCAGTTGCTGATTGGTGAGATGTCAACTTTTAAAAGATTTATTATCTTCTTGATGAATATTGTAGCCAAATAAATTGCTATTGATTTAATCAATGATTTTAAAATCTATCAGATGAATGTTATAATAATAATCTTTGTAAAACTTTGTCAGTTGATTATTTGTGCTTAGCTAATCAGATTATGATATTTTTAAATGTAATATATAGATGTAATCAATGGTGTGTTGTTCTTTGTTGCACCATCTGTGCAAGGTTGCAACAGTTGTTGCTTCAACAATATCAGGACAACTTTTACTATTATGTAAATAATGTACATTAGCAGAAAAGCATATGTAACTGCCATTTCCCCTATTCAAAATCTTTCTCTTATAAAATGAGAAAAGAAGGTTTTACAAGTACATACAGTCAACAACAAAATTATTCATACACCCATAAATTTTGGATATTTTTATCCATTTCTCAGAATCTAATGCCCATATGATGTCAGGTTTTTATATGTTAATAAGCACAAAACAAGGAATATAAAACTCAATTTTCAGAACAATAGGTTAAATACAACAAATTTAACAGACAAATTATGCAAAATGGGAAAAGACAAAAAATTATTCGTACAGTAGAAAATATCGTTTTAAATTGATTGATTCATATAAGTAATTTACATAATTATTTTATTGGTGAAGCTTCTAGACTATTTGTGATAAGAATATCACATGGTGCATAGATTGTCAACATTGTTATTCTTACATTAACAACACAATGGGTAAGACAAAGGAGCTTAGCGTTGACTTGAGATAGAGAATTATTAACTTCCACAAGTCAGGAAATAGTTACAGCTCTATTTCAAACCGGTTAGCTATCCCTAGATCTATGGTACAGTCCATATTAAAGAAGTTTAAACAGAGAATTTGCCTGGGTGTGTAAGAAAACCCAAATTATCACTGAGAACTGCACAAAAACTGTGACACAAGGTTAATATAAACCCAAGAGTTGTTTTGAAAGACATCACCAAAAGTTTGGATACAATGGGTATCAGTATAAGTACTCACACAATACAACATTGTTTAAATAGAAATGGGTTGTATGGAAACCAACCACAATGAAACCCTTTTAACAAACCATGTCACATTATTGCTTGGTTTAATTTTGCCAAAATGTTCTTGGACAAACAAAATTGTTTTGGGGAACAAGTACTATAGAGTGATGAAATAAAAATTGAGCTTTTTGGACATAATGATGTACAAAAGATTTGGTGCAAGAAAGGTGAGGCTTTCCCCCCAAAGAACACAGTGGCAACATTAAAACATGGAGGTGGCTCGATGATGTATTGGTGTTGTTTTAGCTCAAGTTGGGCTAGACAATTAATTGCAATAAGAAGAAAAATGAAATCTGCAAACTATATCAAAATTCTGGATGAAAATCTACTACTATTAGTGCAAAATCTTCAATTAGGTCGGCGATTTACTTTCCAGCAAGACACTGATCCCAAACATACATCTAAATCAGTAACTGCATGGTTTCAGAAAAAGAAGGTTACAGTTTTGCCATGACCTTCAATGATCCTATTGAAAATTTATGGCAAGAATTGAAAGTTTGAATAAATCATTGGTCATCAAAAAACCTTCAAGAATTGGAACATGTAACCATTGAAGAATGGAAGAAAATCCCAGAAAAGACTTGCTCAAATTTCATCAAAAACTTTAAAAAATGATTCCAGCAAGTTATAAAGATAAGAGGCCATGCTATTGACCATTAATATTGCAAAAATTGTTCAATTTTTTCTATTTTCATACTGTACGAATAATTTTGTCTTTTCCTATTTTGCATAACTCACCTGTTAAATTTATTGTATTTAATCTATTGTTCTGAAAATTTAGTTTTATATTCCTTTTTTTGTGCGTATTAAAAATCTGACATCAGATTCTGAGAAATAGATAAAAATATTCAATGTTGATGGATGCATGAATAATTTCATCATTGACTGTAACTTCAAAGCAGAAATTTCCAATAAGGGAGAAATTAATAAAATATTTTGTCAACACAAAGGAAGAGGCTGTAATGTTATTGGTCCTGACATAGCATCTCATCTTCAGTTATTTTCCTACCATATGATGTGACTTCCCTCTATCTTTTCTAGAAATATTTTCATTGCACTTGTTTCTAATGAGCTCTCCTCTTTGGTGCCTTAACTGTATGAATTTAAGCATACTGCTAGATTAGCAACTAGTTCACGTCATTTTACTGTTGAAATAGATAAATCTAAAAGTTCTATTCTAATAATTCCTTTTCTCATACTTTTCAACTACAGAAATCTCTTCTTGCTTCTTTGCCATCTACAACCTTCAAAAATTTAACTGCAACATCAAATGCCATCTTCACTCTTCATAAATCCAGTTCTTTTATTGTGCTTTCTCCTGACTAAAGTTTTATCATTCTTTATCACACTCAGTAACCCCCAGTGTCTTAGTGGCATTATCAACTTACTAGAGGTGAAATGATTAAAAAAAGAATTATTTATTCAAAATCTATCAAAGCCACTTTTACCCATTAAACATATTAATGTTCTACCAGTTTGCTCAGTGACTCTACTCACACCATGCAAATAGACATATAAACACAATTCTGACCATGGTACCTGAGGTACTGTAGAATTCCTCACATTCTATACATACTCTCACCACTCAAATGGGCCTATCAACTGAGTAGCTACCATGATACCTGGGTCATAGATTTTCTCACATTCCATACACACTCTCATCTCTTAAATGAGCCTATCAACAGAGTAGCTACCATGGTACATGGGTCATAGATTTTCTCACATTCCATATACACTCTCATCTCTTAAATGAGCCTATCAACAGAGTAGCTACCATGGTACCTGGGTCATAGATTTTCTCACATTCCATACACACTCTCATCTCTTAAATGAGCCTATCAACAGAGTAGCTACCATGGTACATGGGTCATAGATTTTCTCACATTCCATATACACTCTCATCTCTTAAATGAGCCTATCAACAGAGTAGCTACCATGGTACCTGGGTCATAGATTTTCTCACATTCCATATACACTCTCATCTCTTAAATGAGCCTATCAACAGAGTAGCTACCATGATACCTGGGTCATAGATTTTCTCACATTCCATACACACTCTCATCTCTTAAATGAGCCTATCAACAGAGTAGCTACCATGGTACATGGGTCATAGATTTTCTCACATTCTATACACACTCTCATCTCTTAAATGAGCCTATCAACAGAGTAGCTACCATGGTACATGGGTCATAGATTTTCTCACATTCTATACACACTCTCATCTCTTAAATGAGCCTATCAACAGAGTAGCTACCATGGTACATGGGTCATAGATTTTCTCACATTCCATATACACTCTCATGTCTTAAATGAGCCTATCAACAGAGCAGTTACCATGCTTCCTGAGGTACAAAATCAATCAACAAATCAACCAACTCAAAGTACTGAAAGTTATAGCCATAGAAGTAACCATAGTGATCATAATTATGACTCTCCACAGCTTTCTCTACCATAATCCTTTTTTTAACAATCATGCTCACTTTAGGATATTTAAAACCTTAAGTAAGAAATGTTTATATTTCACCAAAGCATAAAGATTTCATAAAAATGTATTTCTCAGGCCACCATCTGACAACAATTTTATACATAAGGATCACATTATTCAGTGGATTATTAGTAAGTTAATGCTTATATTAAGTCTGTTAGCAAAGAGAATTTGCAATTAATTACATTAATATTACTAATTAATTCATTGTATGATTACCTCTTTATAAACAAAAGAAATATATCTGAGTAAAAACTGGAGAAATTAAATCTAGATTAAAAGTATTTACCTCTCCACTCCCAGAATTGTGAAAAAGTAGGACAGTAGGGTTTATCCTTTCATTAGAGGCAGAAATGGAAAAGTAGACATACTTATTAAAAAAAGAAAGAAGAAAGAGTTGGATACATAGGATTGTCAAATCAAACTATCTTTCTAAACATTCTAGGTCAGATATTTTTCTAAATTTCTACATACTTCATGTACGTTAACACATTATTTTTCATTTCACATGATATGGAAGCCGATAATTGCTTTTTTACATTGTTCACATTCTAAGCACCAGCAGCTCTTCAAAAGGACCATAGATATTTACCTTAAAGTAAAGATATCATTGTTCAAAGCAAATCATTGTTATTATTTAACCAGACAATAACTTTTTGTTGATTTTATTGCATTTTGTATTTTTTTAACAGTCGCTAGATAAAGATCCAAACGTACATTGGAATAGTAAAAGATGCATTTCCAAAGCTAAGCAAAGTACTAGGAAATAAGAAAATTTCATAAGAAACAAAAAAAGAGTTTTGAATTGCTATGTAATATCAATCCTCCCATATGGCAGTAAATACTGGACAATTTCCTTACAGATGAAGAGACTTCCAGTAATAGAAATATGGTTCTACAGAAGGATACTGATAATACCATGGACAGAATATGTAAGCAATGAAGAGGTTTCAGGAAAATAGAAATGAAAAGGTGTAGGCTCATTGTTATTATTATAAATAAAAATAAAATATAGAATAATAATAATGAAAATTATAAATAAAATAAAATAAAATTTAAATCTCGTTTAAAATAAATTAAATAAATAAAAAATTAAAATAATAAAATTAGTCCCAGCATGCAACAGGGACTGTTCCTGCCAGAAGTACAAACATCCTGCCAAAAGACGTAGGATTCACTCCCTTCACCCAAGAACTGTTGGGTTGTCAACATGTGTGTAACTTCCCTCCATGATAGAATTTGTGATATTATGGAATGACTTACTCCCTTTTATAACATGAACATTATCACAATTGTACTGTAAAACACACACCAATACACAATACATAAATAAAATTGTATGAAATTACCATACAATTTTTTCATGTTTTTTTATTGTTATTTTTTATGTTTGTTTGTACTGTTTTTCCTCATGAACACAAGCCTAAATTTATCACTCCTATGGCATGAGTGAATACCCCCACAAATCAAGGTAATCACCAATGTGTACAAGAGAAACATACAAATATACCACAAATTATGGTGACCACTGACGTGTACAAGAAAAACATACAACTACACACCACAAAGACACATGCTCAGAATTAGAAAAAGATAGCTGAAATTTCTTGGACATTTAATGAGATACAAAGACTGATTGATTTGCATTTTATGGCTTATCAACCCATTGTAGTTTATTTAAAGCCGGAAAATATTTTTTGATTTTAAAAATGTTTTTGGCAAGGGTAATGATTTAGTGATACAAGTCTTACTAAATAAACTATAGCTGGGAGAAGAAGAGGTGGGTTCATGACTTTCTGCTATAACACATGCCTAGCAGTTATAATGTTGTCTTGCTTAGGCTACTTGCTGTGATATCATTAGAATTCTCTCCGATTGACTTCAACGGACTGGTATTTACCCAGTTTCCTCACTGAGATGAGATGTAACACAAGGCCAAGTTTAGTGTGGGGAACCTGAGTGTGTACACTTGGGCCAATGGTCAAAATTTATCCAGCAACCACAACCATGGGATTCAGTACTTTGCATTTTTTATTCTTCTCAGCTGAGTCTCTGTCCATAGACAGAGCCCCGATTGAATTGCATTCTGCCTGAAGACAGAGAGCTTGACAATTGTGAACCAGACAGCGAAATGCCTGACTCCGACTGACTGGTATTTACCTGTCGCCCCACTGTGGACTAGATGTGACACAAAGTCAAAGTTACTGTAGGGAACCCAAGTCTTTCCACCTGGGCCAATGTTCAAATATTTACCCAACCCCAACAAAAGCAGACTTGTGTACAGCACTGGTTTGTTTTTCCCAGCTGAGTCTCCATCTGAAGACAGCGTCCAACTGAGTCACCATCTGCCTGATGACAGAGGTCTTGTCAGTTGCAAACCAAACAGCGAACTGCCTGACTCTAACTTGTCTGTTTATCTCAGCTGAGTTTTTATGCGAAGACAGAACCCTGACTGAGTCACACTCCACCTGCAGAAGGATGTCTTGTCACTCTCTGTCTGAAGACAAAGGTCTTGTTTTGTCGCAAGCCTGGGACTGACTGCAATGGACTGGTCACCCCACAGTAGACTAGATGTGACACAAGGTCAAGTTTACTTTGGGAACCTGAGCATTTCCACCGGGGCCAATGCTCAAAATTTATCCAGCAACAGCAACTGCTGCAGGATTGAGCACTTTGTATTGTTTATTCTTCTCAGCCAAGTTTCTGTCTGTATACAGAGCCCTGATTGAATTGCACTTAGCCTGAAGACAGAGTAGACTGTCTGGCACCAACTGGCTGGTATTTACTGATTGCCACACTGCAGACTGGATGCGACACAAGGTCAACTTATTGTGGGGAACCCAAGCATTTTCACCTGGTCCACTAGTCAAAATATACTCACCCCCTGCAAAAGTGGGCTCAGATACAGTACTTGTCTGTTTTTCTCAGCCGAGTCTCTATCTAAAGACAGAACCATGACTGAGTCACCATCTACCCAAAGATGGAGGTCTTGTCCCATTCTGTCCAAAGACAGAGGTCTTGTTTTGTCATGAGGCTGGGACTGACTGCAATGAACTTCTTCTGACTCACTTTGAGTTCTTTATTTAAAGCATCTTCCCTAGTTCATTTGTGTCACCAGGGGTGTCTTATTTAGTCCAAAACACTTTCTCAAGGGTATTTGTGCATAAGTGAATATAACGAGTGCAAATGGAACTCAGCTCTCTAATTAACAATTCCAAAGTATTATCCATTACATCATCCACATATCCAAGTTTACAGAACCTGGTATTCCCAAGTGATCACTCATCTAGATACTGACCAGGCTTGTTGCTTAACTTCAGTGATCATACAGGAACAATCTGATATGGCCCATAAGCTGTGAGATAGAAAGGCTTGGATATTTTGACACTCACTGGCCATATCAAAGACAAAAGTGACAAGTGGGGAGGCAGAATGCCACCTACCTGACCAGCTTGTGTGAAATGGATGGTTGAACAGAAGTGGGGGGAATGGTAAAAAGACAAATGTTACTATGAGCTACATGAAGTAGGGACAGCACATGCAAGATTTTCACCAATAGTTAGATCAGAGTTAAATGTGAAAGAAGACATTCGAAGATACAACATGAAACCTTTCCCAAGAATAGTCATGGCAATTTACAGGTATTAAAAAAGAGGGACATCCATTGTTCCATTAGATTCACATATAGATGCTAAGCATAGTATACAAATCGTTCAGAAATATCAGCTAGTTAAAAATGTTTTCACAGATCAATGATTAAAAATGACTTCAAGCAAATGAATCCTCTAGGTCTTTAAGAAGACAATTCTTTTTCATATCTTACAAACTGGCAATTCCATAATTACAAAGAGCTTTAACTAATAATAAAAACCACATTACTTGAAGACTACCAACTGCTGCAACAACTAAAATTGATAGCATACGTAGCTAGAAAGGAAAATAATGACATAATGAAGATGTTGACTTTACACAATAATTTAAACAAAATTTGGTTGGTTGTTTTTTTTTTTAGCAGTATATCAACCCCTATAGGTTATTTTTAATGCTGAAATCTAAATATTTTGTACACTATTTTATTTTATTTTTTTAGGATGATAATGGTTTTAGTGATAAAAGACTGACTAATTAACCCTTAAATGGAGGGAGAAGAGGTAGACTCATACCTTTCCCAAGAGTATTTGCATGTAAGTGAATATAACAAATTCAACAGAAGTTAGAATTCAGCTCTCCTAATAACAATTCCAAGCCATTATCTATTGCACCATCTGCACATCTAAGCTTACATCACCTACTATTCCCAGGTGGTCACCCATCGAGGTAATGACCAGGCTGATGGTTGCTTAACTTCGGTGATCATACTGGAACCAATGTTTGAATGTCATGTGGCCGTAAGCCTTAAAAATGTTAGGAAGGAAATTCTCATCAATAATAATAGAAAGAGCTAGAACAGTTAGTGGACTTTAGAAGACTATTTCCTTGAAGAACTCTTTTAAGAGAAAGATTTTGTGAATTTCAACTGACAGTAATCCTAAGAGTTCATTTATGGGATACTGAATGTTTCTGTATGGAAACAGCTAATCCCAGCATGAACGTTTATTAAAGTAGATACCAAGCAGGAATGTTTTTGGACAATATTTTATTCATTACTGACAAATTAATAGGACCATATTGAATCATAATTAAAGTAATGGGTAAATCTTGAAAGCAAGTCATCTTAGACCTATATCAATCAAATTGTAATTTTATCTTTATCAAACTCTAGTTTGGATCAATGATAATTTATTCAATAATTCTGTATGTACTGCAATGAAACGATAACATATATCTACTTTTTGATCTATTAAACACAGAAAGTGGAAGTAGCAAGCCAAGTTCAAGTTCTGTCTTAGTCTGTTGTGTTCACTTTGCACTAATGCCCTGGAGAAAGGCAAGAATCCATCTATTCTTTATTCTCCTATAGGTTAAACAGCAGGGTAGACTAAGCTCTTTAAGCATTTATGTTCTTGATTGTTTATGGGGTGGAGTTTTCAAAACCCATGTCCAACTAGATTTGAATTCACAGTTGTCTTTGATCTAGATTGGTTGCCAACCAAAGCTAGAAGACCCAGTCTGCCCTGCTATTAACCTCTAGGCTGGTGTAAGAAAAGATGAATTCTTACTTTTTCAAAAGTATTTATGCAAAAGGTAATAATGGCCTTAGCCAGAATTTGAACTCAATATGTCAAACCCATTTTCATGCTGATGACCAATATAATATGAAGACAATATATATTAGATTAAATAATCATTAATCAGTGCATATATGTTATACTTATGTTATACTCTTCTCCTTCCAACAATGTGCAAATAGCGGGACAGTTTGTGTCCTATAGCCTTGGGTGGCAACCAGTCTAGGAGAAGGAAAATTTTGAATTCAAAACCTGAAGAGGGTCATTTAGGGATTTTGTGGTATACTATATGCACCAGTTTCTGTATTCAGCTTTTCCACAGAATTGTGATTGGTCTTCACTACTATAATCCAATCATATGTACAGGCAGTCTGGTTGTTCAGTTCTAAGAATTAAGCTGCTGGACCATCATGTTGGATAAAATGATGGAAGAGTCCTCCATAAATATATATATATATATATATATATATATGCTTGATGAAAAACTTTTCAGTAATTTTTGTTAAAGCCTTTTATTTATATAAATTCATAGCATCATTATACAGTCAAAGTATTTCCCTTGGCTTTCTATGATCTGGCTGTCTGTCAAATTCTGTAGTCCGTCATATTAGGCCAGTGATCTCAATATAACATCCAATTGGAAGCATTATGAACTATCAAGGGGCAGTATATTTTCAAGGATGTTATCAGCGAGAGGAATGCTATCATTTTAGAAGGTCAGTAAAATGATTTAACAGACTGGACCCTGATTAGAAAAAGTCTCAAAATTTTCTTTATCTTTTTGCCTATACACTTACATTTTTAAATATATTTTAAATACTTGACTAAACTCCACACACCATACTACCCTACCCAAACCTATATATGTAGCAGTTTGTAAGGTCTGACTCAGCTTGCTACCAGTGATTGTCTATAATGCAGCAAAAAGGAGATGTGATATTAACTCTGTGGAATTACTTCTGCTCTATTGACAAGTGCAATTTTAACATAATGGATGTCAGTTCACATGAATATCAAAAGAGAATCACTAGAAAAGGTTAAGGACCATAGCTTCCTAGCAATTCTTGATAAATTCTGTTATTCATATAAATTTAGAGTGATGTTTTTTAGTTGCTAAAATGTTTACTCAGCTATTAATGATCTTATTCCACCTCGTCGCCACTTTTGTGATGTCAACAAATATTGTTGTCACTTTTGTAATGTTCGTTGAAGTAGAAACTTCAAAATCGCATATACAATTATTGTGACACTATTTAGCTATGCTAATTGGCTAACTAATTAAGCATGTAAATTAAAGTTGAGAAATACATAAGGCGAGAAGAAGCTATCATGAAAGACATACTGAGTGATGTTATTTTTTTTTAACAAAAGGAAAATGGGTAAAGATTTTATTTTCATTTGCGAAGAAAAGTATTTTTTTTCGCAGAAGATAGAAAATTCGTAAGACCTCGGATCTGTCAGAATTAATTTATGCCATGATGCGGTGAGGAAACGCAGATAGCAATCTGCCCATGGCAATGATGAAAATTTCAAATTGGTCAAGAGGCTTACAAAGCAGAATGCTAGAAAATAATCGAAAATTGGGTCAAGCATGCGACCAAGAAAGAATTAGCTGAGACCACCCCAAAGAAAAAGGAAGGAAGAAGAGAAAAAGGAAAAGAATAAGCCATTAACTATCTTTCGGAGATATCATTTGGTTTTGGAAGGAGAGCCACCTGTTGAATGTCCAGAGCTTGCCATGATAAAAGTTTGTTACCTGGACAGACTGTTGGCGACAGAATGCGATGATGTTGAGCAAGACAAAGAGATTCAGTTGACCACCCAGATAATAACTTGGCGAAAATCACATTAATGAATTCCAGATGACATCAAGTTAAGATAAATATTTAATGTCCACAGTACGATTTGTGGGGGTTCTAGTCAGTGGAAAAGAAAGAAAAGAAAAAGGAAGATAATTTTTTCTTTGAGCGATAATTGTAAACTGAGGCCAGTCTAGCCACATCCACACTGCCGAGCGTTCATTGGCTGAATGGTGGCGTGAGCGATGGGCGAAGGTAAACATATAAGAAAGAAGGGAAACCTGTTGACGCCTCTGAGGGGATTGGTGTGAGAATTTGGGAGGACAATTCCCTTAAGAACCACTCTAAAACAGAAAGTAATTGACTTCCAAAAATGGGAAGTGATAAATTTTCCTGTCCGAAAACAAACAAAATCCTTATTGAGGATTTGGAGTTTTCGAGGAATCCAAACCATGACAGGCTTCTACCTGGTTTTGGTCGGCGTCCATATAAACGAACGTCCCCAGAGCAAAGTCGCAGTTAGACAGAGAGAGTTGGACAGACACAGTTGGCGGCAGTTGGTGACAGTTGGAGTCACAGAGTTGAGCTGTGAGCTCGGAGACCAGCCTCGCAGGAGCTGACTGAAAGATTTCCACGCATTCCGACTTAGACTTCTAACCAAAAACAATTTTTTTTGAAGAACGGCTTAGACTCACACCACCAAAACAAGTTTTACGAATATCGCCTGAAGATACCAAAAACCAGTTTATTGAAAAACAACTTAAGATATTAAGACTCGCCTAAGAAACGCAAAGTGTCACGTATCCATAGAAACGGTTTGGGAGGAAGATGCAGTCCTGTATTCAGCAACCAGATATAAAGATACTTTTTATTCTTTTTTTTTAACACATTTGAATATTTCGAGTTGTTACTTTATTTTCTTTTACATATACTTGTGCAGTATCACCTTTGCCTCGAATTCGGCTTGCACTACGGCCGGACGCCTAATTGATTTCATCTACCTAAGATCAAATCACAATGTGGGTAGGTTAGACTAGAAATCAAAGCAGTTACTTCGGTAGCCAGATGTTGCAGGCAAGCTGGGAACGACAAAGCTGATGCCGAATATAACCAGATAGAGTAGAGAATAGCAGTCTGTATAGTATGTAACAAATGTATGAGTGAATGTTTGACGAGGCAAACGTCATGGCGGCGGATACAAAAATGGCAGTGCGCGTGCGCGACCAGACTGGGAGCCAGGCCCGTATTCATTTGCATAAGCGTATGCCACACCGGCATAAAAGCTGAGAGTTTGCGCTGGTTAAAGGGCGAAGATACTGCCTAACTCGGATGGGATTTGGGTTGAACGTAGCACCCCCCTCCATTATGCATTTGATCGTAGAGGCTGTTCTATCCAGAGGTTTGACTGTTGAACAGGCGACGTCGGCATACATAGACGATGTGTACATCAACAACAGCGTGGCGCCCGTGGAGCGGGTAAGACAGCATTTTTCCCGGTTTGGGCTAGAAAGCAAGGATCCGGAGCGACTTGAAGATGGTGCTCGGGTATTTGGATTGGAAGTCTGGACGGAGCGTGGCACTTTGCGGTGGAAGAGTGGGAGTGCGATTCCGGATATCCCAGAAGTTGTGACACGTCGTGCCGTTTTCTCTCTATGTGGGAAGCTGATTGGGCATCTGACAGTGTGTGGGTTAAATTTTATAACCATTAAAGTATGTCTAGTGTATGCCTCTTCTGAACAGTTTTGTCTACCTGATGTCACGCACAAAGCTTGGTTCAATCTGTGATGTGATTTTCAGGCACTTCCAATGGTGTCCCACACTGGCTCACCTCTCCCCCAAGTTGACATTATCAAATTGACAAATTGACCATAATGAGATTTAAACCCTGGTCTTATGGTCAAAATGAACATTTTAACCACTCAGCCAGGTGCATACTCCCATTAAAGTTATCAATATTAATTGGAAATAGTCTCTAACAAGATTTCAACAGGCATCCCATCCAATTCAGCCATGGAGGCTTTACAGCGTGTGAAAGCTAACTGTAATGTAAAATATCTATTTTATTCCTTTGATTATTCTTATTAAATTGTTTATTTTCAATCATGTAGTAGTTGTAGTAGTAGTAGTAGAAGAAAGAGTGGGACAAATTAAGAGAAGTGTCCCACTGGGCTTAGAGCCGAAAGATAAATTATATGAGACTGGCCGATGAAAAGTTAAAGCAACACAAAAACAACACAAGACATAATAAACTTAACTATTTTATTCAAACTGCCGCTCGATCCATTTTGCTCCCAGCATTCCTAACTAGGACCAGAAGTGCTTACAATCATAATAATTTACAATCATCATAAACTTCTCAGAGTTCCATTGCTTCTCAAAAGTGTTTCTGAACAAATTAATATAAAAAGTAGTTTAATTTGTCACTTGAAATATTTCATTACACATTGTGAAATTTTCCATTATTTTATCTATGACATTTCTTAATCATTTTAGAAGGGGTGTTCTATTTATAATATGTCAAGTTGATCCCTGATATTATAAAGAGTTGGCTGTACTGTTTTTATTTACAAATGTTAAGTTTGGAACTGTGCTTATGACACTGATAACTACATATTGTTTTAATCCTTTTTGTTAGCTTCTGGAGAAATTAATATAAAATGTTTTTTAATTTGTCAGTTGGAGTATTTTATCCTATATTGTCAAATTTTGCATTATTATGTCTATAATGATGGAGTCTTGTCATGATAACATTTTTTCATATTCAATAATTCATAGTTAGCCTGAGTTACATGGCCAAGTTGCTAGAACATTCGCTTTCTGACCATGAAACCCGAGTTTGAATCTCACCACAGTCGATTTGTCAGAAAGGTGACTTCTTGATATTATCGGTTTGGAGAAGATGATCCTAATGTGCATCACCTTTGGAAAGTACCTGAAAACCACACCACAGGTTGACCCAAGTTCTTGAGTGAAATTGGATAGACAGAACCCTTGGGGGCCATTGATGGTTCTGCTAGCAAAAAGTCATTGTTACTGAGATTTTGAATTTGCTGGCTTTGTTCAGACTGTTGATCACGCTAGATAATGTGCACTTTCTCAGAAAATGTAACTAAGGTCCACTCAGCACACCTGCAGTATAAACTGCAGATGCGCTCTTAGAGTATTTAGCAGGACTAACTAAAGGTGTTCCAATAACTTGGACTGATTTGAAATGTGAATTAAGTTTAAGCATCTAATGATTTTTTTCTTTTTCTTTCAGATTTAACAACTTAAGTCTTTGGCAATTTCAATCATGAAAAGATTAACAATCAAACAATGTGTTAAAGTTATTGAAGCCTATTACAAAAATGGATGTTCAAACAGAAATGTATTTTGTGCACTTTGCAATTTTTGGTCAACATAATCGACCAACCGAGAGTGCAATTTGAACTGATTGTTGTGGAGAGGTTCAATTCCTGCATACAATGACAAATAGAGGTGTCTGGATTTTCAGCCACATTCTCGTACACTGCAGCAATGTTTTCAGCTGAACGGCGTAAATGAGCATGTAATGATGTTTTCAAATTTGCCACCAACCCAGTTTGTTTGAATTTATGAACAATTTTTCCAATTGCACTCTTGAAACTTTAAGACATTGTTTGATCGTTAATTTTTCCATGGTTGAAATTGCCAAAAACCGAAGTTGTTAAATCTAAAAGAAAAAATCATTAGACATTTAAACATAATTCACATTTAAAATCGGTCCAAGTTATTGAAACATCCTTTAGTAGACTAGCATCCTCAAGTAGCTGTGCCATTTCTCATTTTACAAAATGTGTGAAGTAAAAAGTACTTATGTCATTTCTATTAGTCTTTATTTTGTGTCTCTGTTTCATGTCTCATTGTGTCTACTTTACAGTAATTTACACAATGTTTGCAATCTCACTTCATTTCTGGGTGACCTAAATAAAGGTTTCAAATTCATGTGTTTCAATTAAGCTGTCCAGGACTTCCTTTTGTGCTGTTTTGTATGTCAAAAAGTGTACATTTTGTATTATTAATAATATTATTATACACACTCATCAAACAGAATTATGATAATGATCAGTTTCCTACAAGGTGTGTCAAATATTTGAGGATACATAATTAGTCATGTATGTGTGAGAAAAAGAGGCAAGGGAGAAAGTGAGAAGGAAAGTATAAGTATCACATAGCTTGGTGAGAGAGACAGGTGAATGAGCCAGGGAATCTCTTTCCAGTTGTGTTGTGAACAATTGTTGCTGTCTCTATCTCCGTACAGTTTTTGTCCGTTTAGAGACTTTACTTAAATAACCTTCAAAGGGATCACAAAGCATGTTTTTTTTATTGTAGTAGTCAAGAGTTTTTATATTGGCCTACAAAAAGATATTGAATGACGGAAGATAACAACAAAGTGAAGACTTGAGTAAAAAACGTATTGCCAAGTTTATTTTCATTAAAGAAAATATATTAACAAAAATAAGGTTAGGATGCACCAGGCAAAAAATATATCTGCATGTTCATGTAGAGAGTGAGAAGAACTGGCAAGGATGGCTGGCTAAAGCTGGGAGCGGCTGATGGCGAGCTGGAGTTGTGGCTGCTGATGATGGCTGACTGGAGCCGCTGCTGCTGATGGCTGGAGCCGTGAGCCGTCTGTCTTCTGGAACAGATGCTATCTGTTATCTTGGTCCTGATTTGTTGTTTTTTGTCATTTCTTTCTTTTTTTTATTTGTGACCTGCTTATATGTTGAATTAGTTTTACAACAGTCGCCGCTCCTGGAAGGTGAAATTTCTTCCAGTTGTTTTTAAAAGATGTGGGAGTACCGACAGGAGACAACAAGTCTCTGCTCCTGCCGCAGGTCTTGTCGATGGCTGAAGGCATGCTGTTGATGGAAGGCATCTTGGTGCTACTGCTGATGGTCTGGTTAAGTTTGCTTGTTGTGGGTGTGCTGAGCCGGATGAAATTAAAGTCTGTTTTTGTCATATGAGCTGGAAATGTTGGAGTGAGCACTTCCGTTTGAATTAAAGAGTTCATGATCCGATAGCATACTACACCGATTTGGGGATTTCCGATAAAAATTCAATTAATATCTTTAGGCACGCAATAAAAAAGACTCTTACTAAGTATGAAAAGAAGGTTAATTTGCAATGTAACACCTGCGCTCAGTTCGCCATAGAAATTTCCAGAATACTTACATTTATGTGTAATTGTACATGTTCCATTGGAACCTGGCTTGATAAATATGATAAAATCTACTGTTTTGGAGTTATTCACAGTGAAAGTTCGGATTCATTTGGGTCGCGGGCAGCCATTACGGGCGTTGTTTGCATACATTCGCTGCAGAATAGCTATCAGTGCCGGTATCATTGCGCAAACTGAGCGTGTCTACGTAAATAGTTCTCGTGCGCAGTAATTGAGACAAATTTAGACAAGAAAGATCAGTTCCGCGCTTCGCTTTCTGTATTCTTCCGCGTTTAGCTTTCCGCAGCGAATGTATGCAAAAAATGCGAATAATGACTGCCACCAACGACGCGATTGAATCACAAATTTCACTGTCGATAACTCCAAAACGGTAAATTTTATAAAATCTATCAAGCCAAATTCGAATGGAGCATGTACGATTCTACATAAATGTAAGTATTTTGGAAATTTTTAATGCGAACTGAGCGCGGGTGTTACACTGAAAATTAACCAGTATGAAATTGAAACAGAAAAACAACAAAAAAAAAAAAAAGAAAAAAATTATTGTAAATGATTTATGTAAAAAGAAGTGTGTAGAGCCTGGCTCGAAATATTTTTTGAATGTCTAAAAACTTAAGCTAGACAGAGAAAAATGTTCATAAGTGGGGACTTAGATTTAGTTATTACAGTTGTTAAAAATACTTGGTAGAGAGTTGCAACGATGTTCACGGGGGATGTTAATTTTCGATCCGTTTGGGGTTGATAAGTCAGTGTAGTAGCAAGTCAACGGTAGAGCATAGATTTAAAAAAGTCTGACTTCAAAATCGGTGTTGTAACGGGAAACAGCGCACAAGTGCCGTCTGTCGACAGGAATTTGAGATAAGAATATCTACTTGTTGTGGATTCCGGGATGGAATCAGGTACCAATAAATAACAAACGCCAAGAAGGAATATAGGAAAATAAATGTATTAATGTAATAATACAAACTGGTAATGCAGGTTAGTAGTTCCAGGAATACGGGTTAGTAGCAAAATATATATAGTCTTTGGTATCGACGTATCATTGTATGACTTCTTACTGAGTCTAAGTGCTTGCTAACTGTGACTCTTGTTCGTTACGTTCGTGCTCGTTCGTTGCTCGTTCTCGTTCTTCTCTCGGGCACTTACCAGCAGCAGCAGCAGCATATGTATACCGTGGGTGAATCAATTTTGTGTAAAAAGGGAGAACCCTCAACACTACTGAACATACTTTATTCTGTAATTTTTTTGTTTTTGATGATTTCATGATACATATATATATATATATATATATATATATATATATATATATATATATATATCTGTGTGCGCGTGTGTGTGTATATAATATTAATTTTAAATTTATTTAAATGATTTTATACGTGTTTATTTTTATTTTAGTGTTTTGACGTTTCTAATAATTTTAACGGCCGACGTAAATGTGCTCCATTATCTGTTATTGAATGAGTCGCCAAGTGAATGTCATTTGTGGCAAAATTGTAGAAGTTGATACAACCTTGAAGAATTATAGTTACAGCGATCGAGATGTTTTGTATCATCGAGTAAAACTTGGTCGGTTAGTTTTACATGTTCAAAATTGTCTGTTTTTAGTTTTCGTAGCAGACACGGAAAAGAAATTACAAAATCTCCTACAGAAGGTAGCGGCGGAGTGTGAGAAGAGACTAAGCATAAACTACAAGAAGACAGAATGCATGGTCACCAGTAAATGGATGTGCCCAAAATTCTATTTGCATGTCGGGAACACTAGAATCAAGCAGACGCGGAAGTTTAAATATCTGGAAAGCGTTTTGACAGAGGACATAGACGTATTGGGATAACCAATGACGCATTTCAAAAGCTTGGCAGTGTATTGTGTGGCAAGAAGATTTCTTTGGTAACAAAGAAAAGAAAACTGAGCTCTTACGTGACATCTGTCCTTCTTTACGGCAGCGAATGTTGGACAATTTCCTCAAAGATGAAGAAGAGACTCGAGGCGACGGAGATGTGGTTCTACAGAGCGATGCTGAGGATATTATGGACCAAGCCTGTGAGCAACGATGAGGTCTTAGAGAGGATGCAAACAAGGAGTATGCTTATATTTAAAATCAGGAAGAGGCAGCTGAAGTTTCTGCGACACATAACGAGGAAGGTGGGCCTGGAGAATCTGATACTCACGGGTCGAATAGAGGGAAAGAGAGACAAGGGAAAACAACGCATGACATAACCGGCGGGCTTAAGCAAGTGGATTACAGAACGTGGTCTGGGGGAGAAAGCAGAGGGATGGAACTTGTTGAGAGATGCATGAGACAGAGTGGGGTGGAGAGCTATGATCGCCTACGTCCTGAAAGGACATGGCACATAAAAAAAAAGAATGTTGCTTCAGTTTGTCTGCTGGTTACGTGGTATATCGAAGTCTTGCGTCCCTTTCTCGCTGCTGAAATGTTAGTTGATTTGGTGTCCCCATCTGTCCTGTGTCTTGTCGTTAATACACAGTAATTAATCAATTGGTCGCTTCCTTTATATTTATGCTGGTAGGCTTCCAAACCATTTCATAAATTGTCACAGCTTTCAAATTCCGTTCCGCCGGTTAGTTGAAAATAATCCAGAGGAGGTCTCTTCTTAATTTTTTTCCCAACAACATCCTTTTTTTATTACACTGATGCAGAGTCCCTACAACCAGGCTCAGAAACAAAGATATAAAGTCCTATCCCAACACCTCATTGTTTGGAAATATCTCCATTCTAGGTAATGGAAACAGGGAGATGGGCGTTTATTTTATATTATTTTTTTTAACGTAAATGTTTATGTCTGTTGTGATCAATATTTTTGTAACAATTTTGGGTTTTATGTTGTAGTTTTGTTGAAGTTACATTTTGGAATACAGTTTGATTTCTTTAAGAAATTGTAGAATATTATATGAATTAATATCATGAAAGAGTTCATTCATGTTGATTGATGTATTTTTGGAAATTTTACTATAAATAGGTATTGTTGTTAAATTTTTTTATATAAAAATGTATTACTGGTATTTTTATACTTTCTTAGTGTTTTGTTTTTGTTTGGGGAGCTCACTATTTTTCCATAGCTAGGATTCTAATAGGTGCTAACAACAAGGGTGAGGGTGGATCTGGGTACCACAGCAATTAAGTGGTGGTTCCACGCTCCTCTAATCTCCAATCTCTCCACCAGAGGCCTTGCTGCCGGGTGTAGTTTATCGTCATACTCATGACTAATATATTATATAATTATTATATATTTTGAATGACTTGTGTACTACAAAATACATTTTGCTAATTGCTTCTTTTGTATTTTTTTACACTTGTCTTTATTGCTTGTGGTGCAAAATATTGCATATATTAAACTTAAATAAATGTCTGTCTATATTCCTGAGATGAGATATTGTAATTATTTACATTGTTTGGACTGTTGTCTTCAGTCATCTGAAGAAGGTCGGAGCGTACAACGGCCGAAACGTCGTGAACATGGCAATAAAGATGAAGATAACTGTCCGAAGAATGTAAATAATTAAATACCGTATTTGACGGCATATAAGACGCACGGGTGTATAAGACGCACCCCAATCAGGGCAAATCAAGAAAAATTAGTAATTAGTAAAATTATTAGTAAATGATACAGCCTAGGCTATATTTATGAGGTATTATTTTGGTTAAACAAGCCATGATTACAATTAAACGAAAAATAACAGGAAAAAAAAAGAACACCAGCCTATAAAAACTTTATTATGTCCTTTATATGATGTGTACATCCTGCGTCTTGTAAACATCTTATTGGAATAATTAGGATATAAAAATTCTGATTGTATTTATACCAATGCAATCGGAAGTTATCGCAAAAAAAATATTAATGAAACAAATATATTTTACAAATATATAATTTGAATTTATTGCATATAATTTTAGTGAAGTACTAATATTAAACGTGATGAAATTAATATAATGAATATTATCAATGAACACTTTTAACCTGCATAATAGCTTTTAAATAATGACAATAGGTATATGAAGTTACTCTAAAGTCTCAGCTAATAGGAGTTGCCAGGTAGCTACTTTCGGCCGACTATCGCGAATTTTAAACCTACATATGACATATAAGACGCAGGGGAATTTTAAACCTACATATGACATATAAGACGCAGGGGAATTTTAAACCTACATATGACATATAAGACGCAGGGGAATTTTTAAAGATATTTTTATTAAAAAAAATTTCGTCAAATACGGTAAATATGAAATGAATTCTTTTCTCGTATTACCTCTTCAAACTGCTTAGTTTCTTTAAGTTGCAGTCGGTGGAGTTTGAAGAAAATTATATTTTTTCTTTAGATTGGTTCTTTGAATTAACAATGATTTAAGGTTAGTACAAAAACTAAAATATTTAGGAAATGTTTTAACAGAGAACGGAAAAAGTTAAACTGAAATCCGAAAGCGCGTTGAAATATCGAAATGGTAGTGGTAATAATTATCAGTTTCCTTATAAGGAAATTTTGACATTCATTAAATGGGCAGCCAGTACTGCTGTCGGTTGAAATTTATAAAAATCTTTCTCTTAAAACAATTTTTCAGGAAAATAGGTTCCTCAAGCCCAGTAGCTGTTATCGCTCTTCTGGTATTGATGGGCGTCTGTTCCCGAACATTTTATTTGAAGTCGTGTGGAACGTTAGCATCATGACTATGTCATTATTTTCTCTGAGTTGTTACTGCTGTGGATAGCCTTTCAGAAGCTCAACAAAATATTAAGAAATAGGAAAATATCGTTAGAATCAAAGAAAAGAGTACTTTTCTTTGTTTCTAACGAAATTTTTCTGTCTCTTAATACTTGCTCTAGCTTTTGGAAGGCATCTTTCTCTATCCCAATGCGTCTTCTAATTCCTTTCTCACATATTCCGCCATCTGCTATAAGACTTACCAAATACTTAAATTTTTGTATTGATTCTGATGATTCCAATTCGTAACTCGCTTCTTGAGATGTTCCTCTTGCTAAAGACCATATATTTTGTTTTTATACAATTGGCGTTTAGTTATTTCTGGATTCTTGAATTACGCTATATTAAATACTAGCTTAAAAGCCGCATTCCGTACGGACTTTTACGCTAGATCCCGCGGAGGGCTAATTGGGCCTCCGACCCAAAACTAAAGGGACCTTTGGTTCAGCTTAGAAAACAGCAATGATAATTTTGAAGAAATAACTTTGAATTCCTCAATTTACTTCATGGATCTTCAAAACCTCATAAAGTGAGGTTTTGAAGATCCATGAAGTAAATTGAGGAATTCAAGCTGATTCAAGCTATGAGAGCAATCCCTGTCAAAAGACCGATTTGGGTCGAAACCCCGATTTGGCCGAAATTCCAATTCAGGTCGAAAATTGAGTTCTTCAAATAACAAACTCTGTGGAACTTAAACTGAGTTGAGTTCTTCAAATCACAAATTGAAAAAAAGATTCAAAACCTCACGTCATGAAATCTCTCACTTTAACTCTGATTCCTTGATATTTTGAAGAAATAAAATTGATTTCCTAAATTCACAGTTTTGGAGATATTTGAAACTGAATTTAAAACAACGAAAAAAATTAAATTCTCAATGTTTTTGTGTTATTTTAAACTCAATATAAATTTAAATTTTTAAAATCACTAATTTTTTTCACTTATTTTAAAATTTGAATTTTTAACTGTTCCCTCCTCATCTGGACACAAATCCCAATGCTGGATGTTCAAGCACCAGATAAAGGGCAGATTTTCAATCCCGAGGTCAACCTGATTCCCAGAAGGTATAATATTTCTATGTAGAGTAAGTGTGGCTCGAGTTAGAGACACGCGGACGGACAGACAGAATTTGTGGTTTATTTATTTAGAAGATAAAATAATTACAACTTGCCATAAAGAATATGTATCGTATATACTCGTGTATAAGCCGACTTCATGTATAGTACGACCCCTGAATATTTTGAATAAATTTTAACACCTCCAGAAAAAAAACTACCTATGTATAATGCAGCCGGTTACTGAGAATGCATAATTTTGAATCTCTTCAAAAGATTAACCTATGTATAGTGCAACCGGTCATCGAGAATGCATTGTTTTTAACCTCTTCCCAAAATTTACCTATATATAGTACACTACTGAGAATGAACGATTTTTAACCTCTTCAAAAAAAAAAAAAACAATTACTTGTATATTGTGCAACCAGTCAACGAGAATGGAATGCATGATTTTTAACCTCTTCACAAAAAAAAAATAAAAAAAATATCAGTGTATACTGCGACCCCTATTTTTTTGCTTAAAAATTATCATAAATCTCGCACTATACATTACATGAGTATACGATATTTTACTTTTGTTGAAGTGCCGTATCAATTTGGTTACGGGAAAGTAATTGGATATAAATGAAAAGGATTGGAGAAAATAAGAACGTGACAAAAGATCTATTCCCGCTATTTATAAATAGTATGAGCAGCCAGTTTTAGAATTGATTCAACTGATATCAGCGAACGCATTTTCAAGTAGGACAAAAAAAATCTAGATCACAACGACGCACCCTGTGATTTCATGTTAAATGAAGCGATCGAAATTTACATAGAGTAGAGAAGATTGTGTCTGTTCTGTTCTTAGCTTCAAGAGAAAAACTTCAAACGCATACATTTTATTCTACAGTTCGACGGTTACGGGGGCTGAGGGGAATTTTTGACCCTGCCCGGGTGCACGCGCTCTGGTCCCCACATTAATCCGACCTTGTGTCACATCTCATTCTAGTGGGGGAATGAGTAAACACCGCGTATAAATTACTATAAAGTAATTTGTACTCTTTATTTATCATCTCTCAGTTGCGTCTCTGTCTTTGGGCAGAGTGCGCTCAGGGGCTTATCTGACAAAGGACAGAGGGGCAACTGAGAAAATTATACTGAGAGGTGCCCAGCCCTGGGGAACAGCTGCCCGAGGCCGCGCCCTCCCATTTCGCCCGAAATCTATATAAAGGAAAATCCAAATTGACTCAAACAGATTTTCACTCCTGAAGAGATGCCAAACAATTCCACACAAGTCAAAACCTTGACCAAATAACTTTTACCGTACCGTTCAAAAATTGCGACAAGTCAACGTTATCACCCAAGGAGGCTTTATTGAAGTTACAGGCCGCTAACTGCACATCAATTAGCACATACGGTGAGCGAGTAATGTCACTCAACATCGGACTGCGACGAGAATTTGTTTGGACTTTTACAGTCGCCGATGTTGAAATGCCAATCTTAGGCGCGGATTTCTTAGCACATTTTGACCTTTCTGTTGATCTATCTTCGCGTACGCTCACTGACGCGCGTACGAATCTACAACGCCGCGGATTGATATCAAGGCACCATACTATTAGTTTAACAACTGTTGTACCTAAAGCGAATGGCTACTAAAAATTACTACAGAAATACAAATCGCCTTTTACGTACGCCGAGCCTATCAGACATAATGCCACTCATACCATAAAGACGACTGGACCCCCAGTTCATGCTCAATCGCGTCGGCTACCTCCTAACAAGATGCGGGTAGCGAAGCACGAGTTTGACAATATGCTCAAGCTGGGCATAATTAGACCATCCTCCAGTCCCTACGCTACACCGCTCTACATGGTCCCAAAGGCCGATGCTCATAGCTGGCGTCCGTGCGGGGATTACAGGCTACTAAACACCCAAACCATCCCGGATAAATATCCAATCCTCCACATCAAAGGTTTTGCTCTATCACTAGAAGGCGCCACGGTCTTCAACAAGCTGGACCTACGGAAGGCATTTTACCAAATTCCTATCGAGAAGGCAGATATTCCGAAGACAGCAGTAACAACTTCCTTTGGCTTATATGAATTTACCAGAATGCCATTCGGTTTGCGCAACGCAGCTCGGTCGTTTCAAAGGCTCATTGACGAAGTCCTGCGCGGACTATCCTATACTTACGCCTATATTGACGACGTATTAATAGCCAGCAAAACGCATGAAGAACATTACGACCACCTGCAAACAGTTTTTCAACATTTACAACATTACGGTTTGAAATTGAACATTGAGAAATGCGTGTTTGCTGTTCCTAGCTTAACTTTTCTTGGTCGCGTAATTGATAAACATGGGTTAACTTCCTTGGACCAGAAAGTTGAAGCAATTACGGATTTTCCAACACCTTCCACCTTACGTCAGCTCAGAAGATTCTTGGGAATGATTAATTGCTACCGTCAATTTATCAATAATTGTGCTGTCATATTACTATCTCTGACGAATCTCTTGTCAAAGCATAAGAAAAAGAACCCCAAAATTACTTTGTCTTCAGATGAGATCGATTCTTTCAATGCCGCTAAACAAGCTTTACAAAACTGTGTTAACTTGTCTTACATAACATCCTCGGATGACGCGAAACTGACTCTCACCGCTGACGCATCGTCTAACACAGTAGGCACAGTCCTCCACCAAGTCGCCGATGAGATTGAGAGACCACTGTCATTCTTTTCTCTCAAACTAAATTCAGCACAGATGAAGTATAGCACCTTCTCAGGTGAATTGTTGGCAGTGTACCTGGCCGTCAGGCATTATCGTTATATACTAGAAGATCGCGACTTCACGATATTTACCGACCACAAGCCATTGACGTATGCTCTACACGCCAAATCCGAGAAGCATAATCCTCGTGACATTTGTTATATGGACTATATTGGACAATTTACCTCGGATATTCGCTACGTCAAGGGCACCAGCAACACCGTGGCCGATGCGTTATCTCATACAACTCTCAATACTATTCAACCTGCTACACTGAATTTTGACTCTTTAGCAGACGAACAGCTAAACGACGAAACATTCTCAGCCGTCCGATCTGATACTTCCTTACAGATTGAGAAAAGACCACTTCCGTTTACGGATAAATCTGTATATTGTGACGTCAACAAGGGCAATTCACGCCCTTACTTACCGCCAGCAATGCGACGTCCAGTTTTTGATCACTTCCACTCCCAAGCCCACCCTGGTGCTAAGGCAACGTTGCAGACCATATCGGACAGATTCGTCTGGCCTGGTATGGCAACTAATATTAAACAGTAGTCCCGCACGTGCTTACATTGCGAAGCAACCAAGATAGGCAGACACACCAAGGCGCCTGCATCAACGTTTCCCAACCCTAGCAGTAGCTAGCGCGATCTTTAATAATTGGAATACCATATTCGGATGCCCTTCAATAATTACCACTGATAGGGGCCCACAATTCCAGTCCACATTGTTTAGCGAATTCACAAATTTATTGGGGAATAAACATATATCCACCACGGCTTATCAACCTTGTGCCAACGGACTAGTGGAAAGATTCCACAGGCAGCTCAAATGTGCACTGACGGCATCTACAAACGGTCGCACATGGATTGACAAACTACCTTTCGTTATGCTCTCCTTGCGTAACACTATCAAACAGGATCTAAAATGCACCAGTGCAGAACTAGTTTTCGGTACACCTTTAACTTTGCCCGGACAGATTTTCAGCAATACCACCGTCGTTCTCCCTTCCAGTAATTTCGTCAGCGACCTCAAGCAAAAAATGACTGACGTCATTTATACCCCAACACGGGCATACCAGAAACCTTATTATGTTCCTGCAGACCTGCACCACGCAGAATATGTTTTCCTCCGCAAAGATACGGTCCCTAAGCCTCTCACACCCAGTTATACCGGACCATACCCAATCATTTTTCGCACGTCAAAGTGCTTCGTCATCGACCTTGCGGGGAAACGTAATACGGTCAGTATCGACCGGCTGAAACCTGCATATATCCAACATGATGGCAAGCTTTTGAACACTTCTAATTCGTCACATTCAGAACCTTCTAGCACACAGTCAATTCCAGCACGTGACTCGGAAGCAACTCCATCTACCTGTACCAGGTCGGGTAGACACGTTCATTGGCCTGTTAAATTCAAGAATTATTTCACATATTAATACCTATAATCCTATGACTATGACTCTGGGGTGGGGGGAATAATATTGGAATAATCCATACTAACCTTTCACCCCTCCGGTATAATTCACTTTGCACCAAATAATATAACAACCAATCAAAACTCTAATTTCGGCAAGCGAGACTTCTCATTGGTCCAGACCCTTGGAACTATAACAAGTTCACGTGAAAATGTCTTTTTGCGCCCAATGGCCTGGAGCCAGTTTTATTCGCCCGAAATCTATATAAAGGAAAATCCAAATTGACTCAAACAGTCAGATTTCCACTCCTGAAGAGATGCCAAACAATTCCACACAAGTCAAAACCTTGACCAAATAACTTTTACCGCGCAAAACAACAAAAAAAAAACTTCTCTGACTCAATAAATAACAATCACGCTCTCTCAGGGATAATTTGAAACAATCATTTACAATACTTCAGAAAGTAATATATACTTACTACCAAACAATTATTTGTAATTAATCAAACTTCTAACACAACTAAAGGTACGCAACTCGTACCAACTCTGAACATTAATGCAAGATAATTTACGCACACACTAAGGACTGAACTCGCACAGGAGACATGTTCATTTATGTTTAATTACTTAATTTAATTTCGTGCACAAATCTCAACAAAAGCTTTACACACGTTCAAACTCTACTAAAGCACTCTTCATAAATTAACTTAGCTATCCTCAATTACACAAATATATCCAAAGTATTGTACATAAATTGATGTTATTTTTATGCCTTTAATAATCTTTGTTTTACTTTGATCCATCTTGCATGTTTTGTCTTCAATGCTCTTTCTCACTTTAATTGTTGTGGATGAATGTTTTAGAACACGCACATAAATAATCCTTCTGATAAATCAACATACATTCGCCAGTCTGCAACACTACTACGAAAAAACCCAGATCTATTGTTATGAAGTTGATACCCACACAACAGTAGTAGTCGTCACAAGAGACACTCTCCCCCAGTGTATCTCAAGTTCTGCCTATATAGTGGTATGTTTATGCTAATTAGCCCAACCAATCCCACTACATCTATTCCTTGTTTCAATATTTAATATTATGTTGTATTAACAGTATTTAAATTGTGATTTAATAAGTAACTTTGTTACGTGATTTTAAAAGACGAAAAAATAGGAAGCAGCTATAAAGAAGTAAAGGGTGTTAAGGCTCTATTAAAAACTAAGAGTGTTGCTAAAATAAATATAAATATTAAGTTAGAAACTGAAAGAAAAGGTGCGTTCTATAAAATTCCTTTTATGATTATTAGGAAAACACTCTTACGACCGACTAAAGTAAACCTAATCAATCTCCGAAAAAAAAAAAAAAAAAACACGAAGTATTATTGTGGATTTGAATCAACCCACAACAAAGAAAAAGGCGAGAAAGTTTTTTAAATATAAAAATATAAAATATTTTTATTTTCGTGTTTTTGCAACTAAATGTTTTTCAGCGTGTATGAATGTTAAAGTTCCTTGTTTGTAGTTATTTGTCGAGATTAAATAAATGTGATTGGTGAAACCACGTCGTCAGTCGAGTGCTGTGCTTAAATTTAGAAGGTCTAGGCACCAAAGTGAAGAGCTCAGCCGAACAATTACCATGAAAGTATTTATAGAAAAGGCAACGAGAGACAATCTTACGACGGTGGGAAAGTGACTGAAGCCGAGACGCCAATATTGTAATATTGCGGATTATTCTTTTGAATTTATCAAGGAGTTCTAGATAAATAGTAAGAGCACCGAACCATGTGTGGCAGCAATATTCAAAGCATGGACGATTGGCAGACTTATAGATATGAAAGATAGATTCTGGAGAGAAAAATTGTCTAGCATGACAACTTTTCTAGTGTGTGAACTCGGGTCAAGATGCCGTCCAATTGCCGAATGTCCCTATGATGGGCTTTTATGTCCTTTTTGAGACTCAAATCGACTCCAGTTTTTATCTTGTTTCTTTAGGTGTGTATGGGTAGTATTGGATGGAAATTCTGGATTATATGACATATTTTTCTTTGTGCGTGTGAATAAACGGAAGATATGCGCGGGGCCTTGCGCAGTTGATGGATTTTTAGTTTACTTTTGGGAATACGGAGCGTTTACATCCAGTCAGTGGTGAAAATTAGTGTAAGTGTTAATCAGAAGATCTGATTTTAGGAAGAATGTAACTGTGGCGGACTTCACCACATTAATTTAACTTTATATTAGGAAACAAGGCTCACACAAAAATGGATAACCAAAAGACATTGTTACATATAAAATATGTATTTAAAAAGATGTACAATATCAAACAACGATGTGATGGAAAGCATGCATTTAAGTAAGAAAAGGTTGAATTAACCAAGAGTTGATTCTCTTTAACTGTTATTTTAGTGTTACAAAGTTCACTGGAAGAATGTTCATGAGAGTCTCTTGTAATGATTGTTCTTGAAAGATATCGCTGTGTAAGAGTTTGTGGGGTTCAGCATACCCGGATTAAAGGAGAATTTAATACGGGATACCCTGCCCACAAAATACAACGCAAATTTCAAGAAGAAACAACACGATAAGGAACGTTTATAAAAATTAGAACATTGTATATTTATTATATTGTGAATAGGGTAAAAAAGATTAATGTTTTAGTTCGTTTTGATCCGATTTTGCGGGTGTGCAAATCTACTTTGTGTTTTTTTTAGTCATTTGTTGGAATATAGGATTTGTATCTTATAAGTTTATGTGGGTGTGTACAAGGTATGTTCAGCATGTGAGTGGTGTGTGTGAGAGAAAGTTGGCGCATGATTTCAACTGTCGTGGATTCGTTTGGCAATTGAAATCTCACTAGTTAGGATTAGAAAAATCTTGGCTTAAATAAGCGACTATAGGCTCCAAATCGTTGCGCGGGAAGAATTATTCTTCACGTGCAAACGATCTGATTGGTTGTCATCGACCAATCAGTGAGCTAGCTTTGGGGAGACTTAAGAAAACTTCTGTGATCCGTTTCTCCCAAAAGTACACAAAATTGACTACTAAAAAATAGAGCGATTACAAAATTATCGCATTACTGAGATTTGTAAATTGCCTGTAGTAATGTAGTGGTGATTTATTAACCAATGAACGCTTGGCATTGTATGCGATTTGTATTTTTATATGTATGTATGTTCGTGCGTAATAGATCCGCACATAACATACACACACACAGTTATACAACAATAGATTCGCATTTCATGCTTTTTGCATTCTGGGTGTAATATTTTTTCCAATAGATTCACATTTCGGGCTTTTTGTATTATGTGATACATGAATACTGAAAAGAGTCGTTATTTGAAAGACTAAGCAATAAAAAAAATTCAAAGCATTTTTTTTAACCCAGATTGAATTCAATCTCAAATCAATTTTTTATGGTGTTGACATAGCGTTGTTTGTTTTTTAACTTCTTATTTATGAAACTTGGTTTAACAAAAGTCGCGAGAAGGAATATACATTGATTGTTACACTGGAGAGGAGCTGTATAGGAAACTTAGCTATTTCCATTTTGAACACCAGCACGATGTCCTGAAAGAATATTAATTTAACCGTACCTTACTATCTATTACGCTGTGTCTTTAGGGTGAGGTTGAAGAAATATTTCAACCTCAAGGTAAGGTACTACTATCGAATCTTGTGCTAACTAAAAAAAACTAACTGCATTAAATATTATAATAGCTAATAGATAATAGCTTTTTTTTTGTTCTTGATTAAGAAGCAGTTTGGTACGAGACCAAAAGCTTGAAACTCCGGTAAGATTCGAACTCACTACAGTGTAACCCGGATACAAGAGACCCAGATATAAGAGAAACCCGGATATAAGAGACTTCTCCGGTCCCGACAACTCTCTTATATCCGGGTTACACTGTAGTATTTTTAGTCAGTTATACGCTAAACAATTACTCCACCCCTAGGCGTCCACCAATAAAAGTTGTTCGTTAATCATGACATCAGTAGCCAAGCGAGAAACATTGAATAAAAGCACATATATTGCTGTACGTGTTGTTTTCTTTCTACTGTTGTCACGAAACATTGTTCAAAGTGTTTTACTGTAAGCAAGGTAAATTATTTTGTTATTTTTCAAAGTAAATTTGAGTCAGTTAATTTTCAACATTAAGATCAAATCGAGCCACAAAAAAAAAAAAAATTCTAAAAGGAAATTAAAATTTGAAAGAAAATCAAATAACTTTTTTTGTTTATGTTCGTGATATTGTAGCAGTTTTTTTTTTTTGTTGTTTTTTTAATGATAGACGTCCAAGCAACGTTTTTAAATAAAATCATAAATGAAAAATGTTTTTTTTATTCATTGTTTAATTTTTGTTTTTTACACTTTATTTAAATTTCAGAAACTGTCGTTCGGAAACAACAACAAAATTTACACCAGTCAAAAATACAAATATTCCGTATGTTTTATTTTTTGAGCTTTATAAAATTGACTTGCCGGTGGAGAAAATTCTTTTCTTAATTCAAATGTAATTTTAAAATTTAAAAGGTCTATTCATTTTGGAATATAAAAAAGAAAGCATACTGGCGGGAGAGGAGTTTACTTTTTTTTTTAAATTTTCAAATAATAATTTTTAAAATCATTATTTAAATGAAATGTAATTATTATTTATTCTGTTTAGTGTAGAAGTAAAATTGATTCATGGAAATCAAAGATTTTTTTTCATGTTTTCAATACACTTTTTAGATTTTTAGAAAATGTAAAATGTTTTTGTTTTTTTTGTAGTCTTTGTTCTTTGACTCTTGTATTTATTTATTTTCCATAAAAACAAATTTTAGTCACTCGCTCATTATTGTATTAAAAACTACATATAATTTTTACGAGCAAATATTAATTAATGTTGAATGAGGTTCTTGGTAAAGTTAGAGGAGACACGGTGGAGTAATGGATAGCGGCTCGGATTGAGAAATCCATTTACATTCATTCACATGTGCTAATAATACCCTTGGGAAAGGTATGAATCCTCTTCTCCCTCCAGCTATGGGTAATTAGCAGGGATGGCAAACTGGTCTACCGCAGAAAGAAATGGCAAGCTACTAAGGGAAAAAAATCTGCCTCATCAGTCATGTATCGAAAGATCTTACATGATCGCCTAAGCGTGTATCACGCATGTCACATAACTGACGGTAAAATTTTCAAACTTTAAAAAGTGTTAAGTTAATTATTTCTTTGTCAACATTAAGTGAAATTATTTTTTTTCTAAAAGGGACCCCCACAAAAAACGCAATACCTAAGGTTTAAAATGAATTTTAAAAAAATGAAAAAATTTCTTGAAGCTTTTTAGTTTTAATTTCAAGCTAATTAAATGTAATATTTTCAATAAGAAAATACTTCGCTGTTCGCTGTATTTCAAAAACTAATTTAAATTGACTTGAAGGAGTCTTTCTATTGTTAAAATAGCTGATTAGCGCCCTTTTTAGTTGTCTTTCATTACAATGTAATTCTCTTTATTAAATCACCCAACAATAAAATATACTTTTCTGAAACTTTATTTGGGGAATATTAACACATTTAAAGTGTAATTAATCTGAATTGAAACCGATATTATTTACTTTAAAATATCACAGAAATGCATTTTTTAACCTAACAGTAGCTGTGTTTTTTAAACCCGAGAGTAGCAGTTTTGAAGAGTTGATAGCCTAATGACAGATCTAATATTATTCTACGGAGGCTTTATCTGTAAAACATAACTGAAAAAATGGTGTGAGCACCTTTTTAATATAATCTTTAAGTACTCAATAATCTTGAAAAATTTATGAAAATATACCCTGTAATCTAATGTTTTATTGAATTTTAAAAATATTGACTTCAAATATAGTCATCGCCCTTATTTTCTGATAATGTCGTGTATGGTCGTCCGTACTTACAAACACCGGCACATACAAAAAATTCAAAATTCTTTTAAAATATTGGTATTTGATTATTTCTATTAAGCTTTTCCATTTATGATTGGTAAATATAGTTTCCACTTAATATTAATAACATCATCTAGAAGGCTGCTGAAATAATACAAACTTTTAAAAGATTTCATTTAAAACTTAATAATTTTTTCTAATTAAAAAAAATGAAAGCAATTCTTGTAAAAAATCATTATTCATCGAATTTTGTTTTAAGACAATAATGTCCTTAGTAAATAAAAGCAATTAAAAACGTTTCTAAGTAAATAATGTCAGTTTTATTGAATTTTTTATTTTATGATTCCGATCAGATTTTCGGTAAACGGTGTTTCGTTTGTTTGATCAAAAAAAATAACAACAAAAAAACAAATTGATGATTTAAAATCTCCAAGGAGCCCAGCTTTTAACTAAAAAAATTTGAAGGAGCTAAAATTTTAATTTCTACAAATTTCATAAAATTAAGTAAATAATGGGCTACCAGATGTAATAAAAAATTATCAAGATTTTCTAAAAAAAATAATTTTCAAAAGTAATTTAATTCATCTGTGAATAAGTCCTGAAAATTTCTTTAAAATCCGACAATTATTTGATTTTTGTAATAATTTCCAAAGACAGTTTGTTTTTAACACTAAAAAAAACGCTAAAAATTCCTTTCATTGGTTCATTCGCTAATGCAAGAAAAACGAGATTTTTAACCAAAATTTCCAACGTGCTAGAAAAGGATTAAAAAAAAATTAATAAGATAATCAAAAAAATAAAAAATAAAAATAAAAAGGTCTTTCCTAACATAAATATTTTGTTTGGCGATAAAACTTTGTTTTTATCAAGTTTGATTCCTTTTTTCATCATGGTACTTTAAAGAATAAATAAATTTCGGTATACAAGGCCATAAATTTAATGGTAAAACCAAAAGTGTGTTTGTTTTGCAAATTAATTAATTTCTATCATTGATTATTGATTGGATCTTGGTTCAATGGATGGAATAAGCAAGCAAGACCAATTCGGATTTTTTATTAATGCCCACTAGTTATCGTGTGCCAAACTAACTTACACGTTTGGTCTTCGGACAAACCGAATTATTAAAGTGTTTTACTCTAAAAAACATATTTTTTCTAAGCTCTTCTTATTTGTCTACAAAATAAAAGGAAATGTCTTGGACAAGTAAGACTGAAGACTAGTAGTAAATAATTTCAATGAAAAATTAATCTTCCTTTCTTTAACTAACTGTGATTTCTTTTTTTCATATTTTTTTAGTTGTATGGTTGCTGTTCGGGTTCGACATGCTTTTTAGAATATTTTGAAACATTATTTTTTTTTTAATTTGATTTATTTTTTATACTCGGGTATTTTAGTTTACCAAAAAAAAATTTTTGGATACCAAATATTGAATTACTTCCCTTAAATTACTTTGTTAGACTCATATTCAGAGCACACTTTTCTTCATAAATAAAAAGTAAAAAACTGTAAAACGGAAATATAATTCAACATTTGTGACTAAAAACATTTAGTTTGCAAAATAGTAAAATTATTTTATTGTTTTACAAACTAAATCTTAGGTTAAAATAAAAAAATGCCTGGTTTCTTGATTCTGAAAAGTCATGCAAAAAAGAAAAAGATAAAACGTAAGATCACGAGAAAAAAAGTTGTTTTTTTTATTTCACCTTGAAAAATGATTTTCACTGATATATATATTTACTAGCCGAATTACCCGCACCTTGCTGCGTGTCACACACTTCATTTGTAAGAAAATGATGATTGATAAATCATTGTTATAATTTGTGGAGAAATTGATGCAGTTCATTTCAATTACTCAATGATCATATATGTGACCGCCATCTTCTGTCTTTCTCTTCTATTTTGGATCCCTTATTCACATTTAAATTTAATTTAAATCAAAGAGAAAAAAAATCAGTGTCTGTGTGTGTTTGTCCTCACACTGAAAATTTTATCAAAATGAAATATCCAAGTACCCTGAGTAATGTAGTTTCTGAATATGGTTATGGGGTCTATCTCTAAAACCCTAAGAGTAGTAGTTCGATGAATTGATGAGCAGATTTCAACATTGATATGACAGTTGAATTATCACAACAAATATGTATTGTAAGGCACTCTACCACTGACTCGTGATTTCTTGTTCAACTTGACGTCCATATTGTCTCATTTTGATCTTGCCAATGTGACCTCCATCTTCTTGGCTTCTTGTATATTTTAGACATGCGTCCTTCCCTTGTTCAAATTTTAATTTAATTTAAATCGAAGAAAAAAAAATCAGTGTGGAGTTTTTTGTCGTCCCACCCCCACCGGACCCCCTCTGATCAAAATGAAATATTTTTATCCAAGTACACCCTAGGAGTCATTCTTGTTCAAATTTAAATTTAATTTATATCAAAGGTAAATCTGTATCCACTTTGATCAAAAGAAAATATATACTTATCCAATATACCCTAATGTAGTTTCACAATATATATGGTTATAGGGGTCTATCTCCAAAACCCTAAAGGGGAGTTCGATAACAAACAGACAGAGAGGTTTCAACTTTACTGTTTTTTCTAAATCAGGTCATGAGAGGTTTGGTGAAGTGGTCTAAGGGAGGTAATTCTGTCTACAAAATTTCTTTCGGGCGCTAAATTTTGATAGTTAAAAACTTTACAACTTGAGGTTTATACAAAATTAGTAATTAAATTGCTTGCTTGTTTTAACGTTTTTTTTATTGTTCTTTACACCATCGAAAAAATATTTCTGAAAGTAAAACATGAAATAATACTTTCAAGCACAAGCATAAAAGGAAGTTGATTTGGATTTGTACACAGTTGGTTGTTTAACTCGAAAAAAATTGTGTATTTCTTTGAGTTGTATAATTCGATTGTAAGTACAGTGTAACCCGGATATAAGAGAGATTTTCTCTGGTCCCAAATTAGAGCCTGTGTTAATGATAAAATAGACCAAACCCGGATATAAGAGAAACCCAGATATAAGAGACTTCTCCGGTCCCGACAACTCTCTTATATCCGGGTTACACTGTATTCTTTACTGTTGTATTGTTTTAAAGGGTAAAACTTAGCGAAGTCGACTTTTAAAACTAAAAGTATAAATAAAATAACAAAACACTACAAAAAAACGCATTTTAAATAATTAAAAAAAATACTTTCTTTTAAACAGAAACTTAAATTTCGGCTTTATTCAAAAGAACGGCTTTTTAAAGCTAATCCGAATTAGAAGAAAAAGTAATTTTTTTGTAAGTAAAAGTTTTTTTTTTGTTTGTTTTAAGATATTTTTAAAAATATTGGCATGTTTCACTCATCATCGGACCGCCATTTGACGAAAAATGTAAAACAACAGATTTGAAAAATCTCTTAAAAAAAATCATTTTCCCTACTTATGTGTATTGAAGCCAGTAAATTTAAAAATATCAATTAATAATTGGATTTTTAAATTAATGCTTACTTTTTGTTTAAAACAATGAAAATAATGTTTATTTATGCACGGTAGTCTGATGTCAGAGATCAACTAAATTAAAATTTAAAAAACATCTCTTTCACTTCAGCTCTTAAAAATTAGTGAAATAATTAAAACAAAATTTACAAAAAGAAATATGGAATACCAGCAGTGTAATAATATTGGTATTTAATTTTATAAATTATCTTTAACCTCATCTCTAACCAATAATTTAAGAACATTTTTTACTTTTACGAGTTTTTTTTTATATGAAACAGACTTAGTAATTTTGTTTTTTATGATGAAACGGAGCAATTTTATTTTTTTTATAGTACATTAAGTAGTTTTTTTTTGTTTTAGTTGAATAATAATAATACTTTTTGAAGTTTATTTTTTTACTCTTTTCTGTTACTGTTATAAAATATCTAATTGTACCCAAAGCTAAACTCTTCAAATTAAAAAGGACTCACGCGATATCGAAATGTCGCTGGGAAGAAGGGAAATAAAAACTTCATCTCAAAAATATTTCCACAAAGTCTTCTAACCTTCAGTATGCAATTCATTCATTTTACTGGCAATTTCGTTTGAATTGAATAAATTCCCAGATATTGTAAAACAGGTAGTAGCGATTTTTGGCTTTCCTTTCGGAAAAAAAAAACAAAACAAAAATCACATTCAATATATTTTTGTGGTACCAAGGCGATCGCCTTGGGTGTTACTGTTATCTATTTCATTTTTTTTGAGGAAGTTTGTTTAGAAATAAAAAAAAAAATCATTTTTAGAATTTTTCTTTTTAACAAATTTTATTTTTGTTTTCTTTTTGCTTTATCCATTGCAGGTTGTTTTTCTTAAAAATAAATTGAAATACTATTTTCTTTTTAGCAATAACTTGTAATTTATATAAGTTACGTAAAATAAAAGTTTTTATTAGTTTTTTGAGTAAGAAATAAAAGCGTGGTGTCAAACCGCCAATACAAATCTCATAAACTACGATTTTATTTTATTTCAGTCTAGTGACTCAGAGTTAGGGATTTTTTTTTTTCAAGCTAAAATCTTAACTATTTTATGCAGTAATTTATACATATCTTTGTGAAAAAAAACAAAAACTAAAAAAACAACAACATATGACGTGTAGCGAACGCCCTGGAGAGGGAGGGGATGAGAAACGGCCCGAGCACCCTGAATCGGTAAGCAGTCCACAAGAGAGACCCATTAACAGTTTTCGAATTAAAGACGTGAAATCTGACAAATGGACAACTGAACGAGGATATGTAAGATTAATGCAAAGTTTATTTACAAAACAGACCTGAGTGGCCGTGGGTTAGATGGTCTGGTAATTGAAGGGTGGTTGGACTGGTCGTATTGACGACGGGATGTTGATGTGCGGTCGTGTTGATAGTTGGAAGTTGAGATGCAGTGTTCCGGTCGTGTCAATGGTTGGAACATTGATGTGTGAGTGTTGGGAACATGCTGGTCGAGGCCGATGTTGAAACCTCCTGTAGTATTATAACCAGTATGGGAAAGGTTATTTAAGTTGAAGTTAAGGGAAGTTGATCGCTGCAGGTTGTTGCAGATGATCGCTGCTGGACAGTCGTTGGTTGATGCAGGTGATCGCTGCTGGTCATTGCTGGACGATCGCTGGTTACTACAGGTTGGCGTTTGGACTGAACATGTCAGACAGGAAAGTACTGGAGATAGTAACTGGTCAGTGCTGGCATTGTGATGTTGTTGGGCATATTGAATGGTAGAGTCCGATGCCAAAACCTGTAGTAATAACCATAGTGTATGGGAAAGGTTATAGATGACGTGCAGGCAGCAAGTAGCGAGAGAATACCAACTGTCGAAATGTGCAAGAAGTCAGATAGAAGTAAAAAGAACCCAACTAGCATCCAGTTGGCAGACAAAAAAAAATGGGAACATAACTTAATATGCAGCCCATTAGAGCGCCCTAGCCACAATGGCCAGGGGCCTGCGTTTCTTCTCCTCTCTCTGACTGACAGTGTTTACTCATTCCCCCACGAGAATGAGATGTGACACAAGGTCAGATTAATGTGGGGAGCCAAGTGTGTGCACCCGGGCAGGGTCAAAAAAAAAATTCCAACTGTCGGTTGCACTGGCCTCGGTGTGAGCACCGATCCCTCCCTCTTGTGCAATGGGAGGGCGCGGCCTTGGGCAGCTCTTCCCTAGGGCTGGGCACATCTTCAGTATAATTTTCCTCAGTTGCCCCTCTGTCCTTTGACAGAGAAGCCCCTGAGTGCACTCTGTCCAAGGACAGAGATGCAACTGAGAGATGATAAGCCTGCGTTAAAATCCCTCCAAGGAGGGATTTAGACACTAATTTTTTTTTTTTTATTTCAAGCTAAAATATTAACTATTTTATGCAGCAATCTATACATCTTTGTAAAAAAAAAAAAAATAACATATGACATGTAGCGGATGCTCTGGAGAGTGAAGCAATGTGAAATGGCCCAAGCACCCCGAATCGGTAAACGGTTACAAGAGGCCCACTAACATTTTCCAACGTTTTCCAAGCGTTGCTTAGATGTGGCACAAGGCCGAAAGTATGGGACACCCAGTGAGGATTGAACTCACTACACAGTCAAAAAAGAATAGAAGGTGCAAATAACTTCAGAAGCAACTGTATGCATGGATCAAGTATTTCTCATTTATGTTGGGCATTATGTTCAACAGCCTTCAACAAGTGTGCAGAACAACTGGTGGGGCTCCTCAACCAACACTCCAGTGCAGAGGTATTAATCCACGTATATTTACCAGGATGTGACGCAGGGTCAATTTTATGTGGGGAGCCCACACACATAAGTACCAACATTAATTTTCGATATCTAAGATTTAATATGAATTTTTATTCTTTATAAAAGAAAAAGGTTTCATTTTTAGCTTTAATTGAAAGCTAAAGGATTAAATTTAGTATTTCCAATAAGCAAAATACTATGGTGTATTTCAAACAGAAATTATATTGGTTATTAGAATCGATTCTTTAAATTTTTTTCTAAAATAACCGATTAACACCTTTTTTATTTGTCTTTCATCACAAAGTAATTCTCTGTGTTAAAAAAATCTTCCAAAAATAAAATATACTTTTCTGAAACTTTATTTGAGGAATATTAGCTGAATTAAAGTATAATTAATCTGATTTGAAAATCATGTTATTTACTTTAAGTTTAAAATAACACAGAAATGTATTTTTAAAACAAAACAATAGCTGTGATTTTAACCAACGTCGCCATGTTTTACATAATTGATGAGGTGTTGACAGGTGGTGTCATAATGATTGTTGTTTTATGAAAACTTTATCTGTAAAATGTAATTTCAGAAAATGATGTGAGTGCCATTTTTATATAATTTTTAAGTACTCAGTAATCTTAATATTTAGGAAAATATTCTCCATAATCTAATTTTAGGAGTGTTGACTTTAAATTTACTATAGGCATCACTCTTATTTTCTGATAATTTCATGTATGATCGATCATAATTCAAAAAATGGGCACATTGCATAATATTTTATATACGTAAAAAAAATATTTTAAATTATTTTTAAAATTTTGGTACAAAATTATTTGTATTAAGCTTTTCAGGTATATTTTTCACTCCTAGGTGGATGAAAATAATGCAGAATTTTAAAAAATGAAAATAATTCTTGTAAAAATTCATTATTCATCAAATTTTGTTTTCTTAAGACAATAGTGTCCTTAATAAATTTTATTTATAAAAGCAATTAAAAGTGTTTCTAATTAAATAATGTCTTAGTCTTATTGCATTTTTTTAAAGATTCAGAGTGGATTTTTGGGAAATGAGTAGTAGTTTGAAAAAAAAAAATTGATTTACATTCTCCAAGAAGTCCTGGCTTTAAATAATAAAATAATTTTCAGAGTAACATATATATATTTTACCAAGATTTTCTAAAAAAAAAATTCCAAAATAATTCATTTATGACTGAAAGTTTCATTAAAATCTGACAATTATTTCATTTTTGAAAGAATTTCCAAATCAATGTTTTTATCACTAGAAAAAAAGATGCTAAAACACTAATTGTAAATATTACATCAACTGCTGGCACAAAAAACAAGATTTTTAACCAAAATTTCGAACATGCTAGAAAGGATTAAAAAATTTAACAAAATAAAAAAAATACTTTGTCTTTAATAATAACTTAAACATTTTCACAATAAAACTTTGTTTTTATTAAATTTGGGGCCTTTTTTCATCATTCTATGCTGTTTTTTCATCGAAAAATTGGAAGTACCTACGTATACATATGGGTCAAGGATAAAAATTGCCCATTCTCCTCGGTCACTGTCATGCTGGCATCGATATTACACTGATCTCTCCTCTCTTAGTGCAATGTGGAAGGTGCTGCCAGGAGCCTGCATGTTGCAGGGATGAGGGCTGGCATATACTGAACCCCCTGCACAGCTATTTGAGGTTTCCTATAGCCCTACTGAACTTAAATAAAGTCAATTCAGGTTTGCTATGGTAAAAAGTTTCTTTTCCAAGTGAAAATCATCACAAAAATGGCAAAAGTCATTTTGTCACAGTTTATTTTCTCTCAAAAAATGGATTTTCATACTTTTATAGGGGTAAAATATTGAAAAATGACTATTTTATCATCACCTAAACTAATATCAAGGAAACTTGATCAGAACCCCATGAAAATAGGTATTTTCTGAAAGCAAAAGATATATTCTTTCATTTAAAAGTAAAATTGGCTGGTGTAAATGACTCAAAATTTTTTTCAGTGGGTAAACTGTGAAAAAATAGTGAAAATTTTGGATTTTTTTCTTGTTCTAAACAAATATTTTCCCCATTAATTTTTTTTTTTTAAATCAGAAAGCCTAAATCATAATCAAACTATTTCAGGCATAAAATTGAGAGTTTTGAAGGAAATCAACATTCCTAGGGGGTCAAAATGTGACAAAATCCATTGATAATTTTCAATCATATGACTGTCAAGGGTTAAAAAAATTGACACCTGGCCATGGAAATCTTTAGTAAAAGGCAAAGATTTATCTGCAATTCCTAACCACCAGAAACCAAAAGTTTTTTTGTTTTTTTTTTCAAAAAATAGCAGCGATAAGAAAAATTAAACCAAATTGACTTTGACATCTGGGTCAAAGGTCAGCTAGCCAGCCAGCAATAAACGTTAGAACAAGTTGTTATAAAACCAACCACTCCCAAATAAAAGCAAAGAGTGAAAAAAAAGGGTCAACATTACTAGGGTTTGATATAACCTATGTTTGAACAATGACTTGATGAGTTTTGTTTTGTTTTTAACACCCCGTGACCCAGGTGATGACAACAACACTTAGCAGACAACATTGTTTTTTTCGCTGCATATCTTTTGTATTTCCCATCGCCAGGCCATTTAGCCATTCCTTTTATTCAATGATGTTCATGCCAAATGAAAGAGAAAGGAATGAATTTTGAATGATGTTATTTTGAAGCGAAAACAAATATTTTTTCATAAAAAAATGGTGATTTTTCTCAGAAAATTGGGCATGATTTCTTAATGCTAACCGCTGAGCAACATTTTCCACAGCCAAATCGAAGATTAATTACCAGTGAATAATTCCATGTGCAAACAATAGCCATCTGGATCCTATAACGTCGCCCTAAAAGGTCTAGAAGTTTACTGATTGATTGAAAACCTGTTGCGCATAATTGTGTTTTTCACGGTCAGTTTCTGTTATTTCATCTTGATGTTGTCATTTTTAGACAGCCAAGTCATCAAGGATTCAGGAAAACAGTTTGGCATAGGTTTGCTTTAAGAACTTTACATTCTATGCAGTGTTTAAAATGTTACTGACGAATGAGATTTTTTGATGAATATTTCGTTTACGCGCCATCTTGAATTTTCCTATATGACAAAAACAAGGCTTTTAAACGGCCGTGCTTGACTGTGCCCATCCTGGGTATGATGATAAACTATATCTGCATCCTAGTTAAGATAAACTACATCCAACAGCGAAACCTCTGATCAGGAGGTTTTGAGGAGCATGGAACCACCTCGTAACTGATGGTGTTCCCAGGTCCACCCTGACCCTAGGTGGTAGCACCTGTTAGGGTCCTAACTATGGGCAAATAGTTAACCCCCAAACTGGAGTCAAAACACTGTGAAAGTGTAAAAATAGGTTTTAACGCCAGAAATACTTTGTTAAAAAAAAAAAAAAGAAGATATTAAGAGCAATACATTTTTGAAAAAAAGAAAAGAAATACTTCAAAAAGAATTATTACCAGCAATAAATTTTTGAAGAAAAAATATTGACAGTGATACATTTTTAAAAAAAAAATATTACCAGCGATACATATTTGAAGAAAAAAATATTACCAGAAATAAGTTATAAGTGTCAGGTCTAGATCTAATCAGTATCAGTATTTTTGGAACATGTAGGCCTTTCCTGAACAATGCCCTTGATTTCCATGTCTAGTACTTCTGTGAAGGTACTAACCCTTGTGAGGATTTCTTCACCTTGTCTACCAGGATATCTGCTAGTGTCGTTTTATTCAGGACTATAAAAAGGACATAAACCTCCTTTCTTTCATTTTTTTTCACTAACTCAGGAACAGCATTAAGTAGGTTTGTCCAATATTTCTTTCTGTGGAAACTTAATCACCTGTCAATCTAACTACTTAATTTTCGAACAATGTGGACATTATACATATTACACACACTAAGTATATAAATATTTTACGTGCATAAATATCAGTATCTGTCTATATTTCTGAGATGAGGTATTATGTACATTGTTTACATTATTTGGACTATTGTTCTCATCTTTGTCGACATATTTATCACAACGTTTCGGCCATTGTACACTCCAGCCATTTTCAGGTGGTTGGAATGTCAAACTGAAGCCTTTATTTCACTCACTGAGTTAGACTGTTCTAGTTCCACGTGCCATGTCTAATGGATATCAGTTATCTCCTCATTAATTCCTCTCTCCAGGTTCTCCACCGCCTTAACCAGGTATTGAACTCATACTCTTTGGGTCTTGTCACTGGATCTAACTAACGCCTTTATCCACTGTGTCATGTGTCCTCAAGGATAGCTGACAACTGACATCCATTAGACATGGCACATGGAACTAGAACAGTCTACCCCATTGAGCAAAATAAAGGGTTCAGTTTGACATTCCAACCACCTGAAGAAGGCTGGAGTGTACAATGGCCAAAACATTGTGATAAATATGGCGACAAAGATGAGGACAATAGTCCAAATAATGTAAATAGTGTGCATAAATATAACTCACTTTTTCATCTTTTGTGAGCAATGTTATATATTGCACTGTTTGCATGAATTCCCATGACTTTGTTGCTATCCGATTGTATTGTTCCTTATATTCTGCAGGTCAGAAGGATTGTAGTTTATCATTATGAATCTACTTGATATAGATCTTGGTTTATTCTGTGCTAGCTCTTCCTTGTGCGTAGGCCAATGAAAGAAATTAAAGAAGACAGAAAAGTATATTAAAGATTTTGATTCCTAACATTTTTCTCATCATGCTTCTGTCGTCTCTAAATCATCTAATAATATAAAAAAAAAGAGAAAAATAAATGATAATGACATTAATAACAATGAAACAAGATAAAAACAGACAATATCTACAAACTTCTTAACATTTAATATCCAAAACAATTCATCTAATCTTAACAATATCAAAATAATTACAACCACATACAAAACTTACAAAATATGATCAGAACTCAAAATGTCCATAACAATAATTCTGAAGAAGAAGAATAATTTAAATTAATAATAATAATGTATAATAATAATCTAATAATAATTAAAAATATTAATTATTAATAATTTATTATTACTATTATTTAATATTATTTAATTGTCTAATAATATAAAATAAATATTATTAGTATTAGTAATATTATTATGTCTTTTCGAATTTCCTTCATTGGCCCACTATACCTACATTCTACCAGAAGCATACATGGATAATCTTTCTCTATATATATATATATATATATATATATATATATATATATATATATAAATAAAATTATTATTGTATTATATAGTTGGATTGGTGTGAGTTTGTGACTGGGTTTCACACTATTTGCAATCCGCAGACAAACTAATTAGTTTGTCTGAGGATCACAAATAGCATGAAACCCAAGGTCACAAACTCACACCAATCCAACTAAATATGTTAGCTCTATCACTGATATTGAGCACTTTCCAATAAGTACCACGCATATATAATATATAAATAATATATATAAAAAATTATATTTATATACATACATTTTATATATATATATATATATATATATATATATATATATATATATATATATATATATATATGTGTGTGTGTGTGTGTATGTATGTATGTATAAGCAGTAAATTGCTGATACTCACTGAAGTGTGGATGGACATGTTCACCTCCGGGACTCTGGAGTCAAGATGGTGAAGGTAACATCAATCAGCAAAATAACAAACCAAACTTTTACTCACATTAATCCTCTCTCTCTCTCATATATATATATATATATATATATATATATATATATATATATATATATATATATATATATATAAGTTGTATGGATATGAGTTTGTGAGCCTGGGTTTCATGCTTTTGTGATCATCAGAAAAACTGGTTTATTTTTTTAAATTGGATCTATTTATGTTTGTTTGACTATGTTTGTTGGTGGGAGGGGGAATCTGCTGTGTTTGTTTTGGGTGGTACTATCATATGCATAGACACATACATATAGGTGTACACAATTTTAGATCACACCAACACATCCATATAAGCAATTTGAGGCTATGTACAGATACATGTGTGTGTTCGGCCATACATACATACGCAGTTATAATTCTATTTTGGTGTTTTGTATTTTGGACCTAGCTTCTTATGTGTAGCGATGTTCATTTCAACAAGGAGTAAGTAGAGGTGTTCTTGACGCTTTTCAGATCTACTGAGCCATCAAAGGAACTTACACTTCCTCCCTTACACATACACACACATAGAGATGTACAGATGGTCAAATACACTATTGGGCCAATCTTTTATGTTAGCTCTATCACTGATATTGAGCACTTTCCACTAAGTACCACACATATAAAATATATAATTAGCTTCCGAACAGGTTGAGCACTCCTGCTGTTCTTACACAAAATGGATAAGATTGACTTAGGATACTCACTGAAAAACATTTCTATACCCACCCAATCTTCATATAAACTCTTCTAATTGAAAAAAATTGGAAGTCTTATGAGATAGAAGGCACACCACTACCTCAGTAGTGCAACAAACAAAAACACTGGCAACACTGAAAGATTAACCTGAATACAAAAACATGCCCACCTAAATGTAAAGAAATGCTAATATTAAAAATTGACATGACAAACATGGTCAAAAACATAGAGTTTGAAAGGCACTTGGATAATTTCCAGATAAAAATTATAGAGGACACAAAAACATTCATATTTGCTGACAAGACAACAAACTACACAACAGAACCTACAGTCCACAAAAACCATATAGTTAACAAAATTACACAATTATATAAGAAGATAACTGCAAGTGCATAAAACAACATAAACCAGGAAGCCAAAAATATAACTGCTAAACTGAAATTAGACAAAAAGATAAACTGCATAGCTGAACAACAAGCATTCATAAAGGGACACAAACCTAACTTCGATACAAAACCCACATTCCATCTAATCAACCCTGCAAAAAACAAAATAGGGAAAATTGGTAAAAACATATTAGAAAATATCAACACTAAATTAAGGAAAAAACTATGACTTAACCAATAGAAAAATACTAAATTTGTCACCAGCTGGTTTCCAGGAACACAAAACAAACCTGCCTTATCCAGTTTGATATAATAAACTTTTACCCTTCCATCACAGAAAATATATTGAACAAAGCTATACAACTGGCTCAACAGCGTGTACAAATCACGGATGCTAAAACAAAAATAATTAGACACTGCCAGAAATCCCTAATGTTCCACAACAAACCATGGGCAAAACCCCCGAAAATAATGGCCTATTTGATGTAACAATGAGAAGCTACGATGGAGTATCTGAAATTTGGTAGGTATCCTTATCCTTTCTTACCTAATCAGAATACTAGAGAAATAGACATGGGCCTATATAGAGACAATAGCCTAATTCTAATAAGAGAATCCACTGGCCCTAAAATAGATAGATTTAGAAAAATGATATTACATGTTCTGAAAATGATTGGATTCAAAATAGAAATAAATACAAACACAAGAAGAGTAAACTTCCTAGACATCACCCTCAACCTATGAATCATACAAAAAAAATAATGACATCCCCACATGCATACAGACATCCCCCAACCATCCACACTCAATTATCAAGTACATACCCAAATCCATCAGCTGCAAGCTATCAGACAACTCATCCAACACAGAAATTTTTATCAACAAAAAGATGCCATATAACAACACACTAAAGAAAAGTGGATACAAGCATCAGCTACAATACACACCACCACAACTAAAACAGAAAAAGAAATATAACTTGGTTTAACCCCCCATACAACAAACATCGGCAAGACATTCCTAAATCTAATAAAAAACACTTCCCTGTAACAAACCCTTTAGCAAAAATATTTAACAAAAACATTAAAAATTATCTACAGCTGCACCAAAAACATAAATAATAAAAGACCACAACAAAAAAATAATAACTTGCAATAGCACAATCAGAGACCCTCAATGCAACTGCAGAAACAAAACTACATGCCCACTACAAGGAAATTTCCTACAAATGAATGCAATATACAAAGTCAAAGTAAACGCAAACAACACTACATTGTACTACATTGGTGCCACAGAAAAAACATTCACGCAAAGAAAATACACCTATGACCTCTCATTTTCCAACAGAAAATACTCCAACAGCACCACACTATCTGCATACATACGGCAACTAAAAGACAAAAATATCACACCAAAAATAAGATGGGAAATCATGAAAACTGTACCTGCCTAAAATAACATATCAAACATGTCTGTCTACATGAAAAAGTGGCAATAATCTCCCACACTCAACAGAAGTAATTACTAAATAATTTAAAAATCCAGACATGAAAATAAATATCTACTATCACAGTTCATACCAAATGGATAACACCTACAACAGAACTGAATACGACCAGGAATGAAACTAAAAAAAAAATGAAACCAACCACACCCACTAACGCAACCACCACCATAATAATCAACACAGACTGATAAAAGTATCAATACCATTACCTACACTATCATCACTTCTATCTTTCACTTCATAACCATCTCCTCTAGCATCAGTACTGCTTTTTAACACTACCATTGTTTCTATTATTGTCATTATTGTTATCTGTATTATTAACATCATCATTATCATGGTTACCACAATTATTATCATAACTATGATTGTCATTATTGCCCTCTCTTTTATAATTCTGTCATTAAGGCTAATTTTACCATTAACACATCAATATCTATTATTAACATTATCAATAATAATTAATATCACAGCTATTATCACTACCAGCATCATCACTACTGTCAACAAGACACATGCAGTTAGTGTTGAAAATACAAACAGAATCCAGCTTAACCAAAGTGGTGGTGAAAAGGCCCAGACCAAATAATAGTGTATATATGTGTGTGAAGAAGTGTAAGTTCATCTGACAGTTCATGTGGTAGATCTGAAAATCATTAAGAACCCCTCTGTGTAAATAGTGAACCCCCAAAGAAAAACAAAACATGATGAAAGTATAAAAATACATTTTTATATTAAAATTATCAACAATACCTATTTATAGTATCATAGATCCACCCCGAAATTATTATTGTATGGATGGATAACGCCAGGTTAGGATCAATATATTCCGTGCGATGATATTCCTTTTTATTTCTCAATTAACGTTCAGTTAAAGAATTCTTGAATAAGGGTTAGGGTTGCTTCCCTTGTATTATATCATCGGCGAAATAGATAAAGTAAAAAAAAAAAAATATTAATTCAATTAATTGGGGATGGGGTTTAGGAACTTATCTGATATTTTGTGATTTAGCGGACGACTTCGATAACCATCCTTTTTGATGTGTATTTCTTTCTGATGATTGGAGGTTAGGTCTCGATCTGGATCATGTTTTCCACCTCGGAGTTTGAATTCAGGATTCCTCCTTGAGATGACGATATTTGAGTTGTGAAGGCCTACTGCATTAGACATTACATTCTCAGCACTGGAACAATCTGGTTTGTTTCTCTGCCTCGGGGAACGTGCGGTCTCACTTGTTATTTGGAGTTTGCAGTTGATGTGACTTCACTCGTCAACGGCTGGCCTGCTACTAATTTTCTAGAGTTACCATGTGCATCTCTTCCTTTTTGGCACCTAATTTCCTGCTTGCTGATTGGCTGCTCTCGACCAATTGTGTTGCTGCTTTCACATGCTGCTGCTGGATTTATTTTTAGCTTTCGCCTACGTGTGTGTGATTTAGGCCATGGTGTGGGAAGGGGATGGGTGTTGTATGTCAGCTTGCATTCGTCACAATAGTAAAATGATCAACAATACATTTTATTTGTAGTTGAAGGCATATAATTGTGTACAAAATATTTACATTTTGGCATTAAATAACTCATAGAGGTTGATATGCTGCTAAACAAAACCAACCAACTAATCTGGCACACTATGTATAACAGGTGCAGATTGCTCAGATATTAAATCCAATTAGTAAATTCATCACCCTTTTTGTCATTTGATGAAATTAGTTAAGAAATACCAAATGAATATTAACATGATGTAAAGAGAAGGAAGAATCCAAATAGTTTATCCAAGTTCAACCATATATTGTCCAAATGCAGAACAGCTTCTGTCTGCCAACTTGCAAGAGACAAATTTGGAAAAGCTGATTAATTTAGGTATAGACGAGCCATCAGTAAATTGAAATATTCTGGAGCTACTTGATAATTTAGAGAAAAACAACACTTTCAGAGAAATTACCAATATTGGTTCTTGTGCTACTGGTATAAAATCAACTGATCAGAATATAAACAAAGTTTTAAAAATCTATGTACTGGTTTGAATTTGCTTGAATTTCTGTTTTGTTTTGTGACCAGTTTCTTTCTTTCTGTGATGCCATCAAAATGGTAAAGGGTTTATGAAAATGGTGTGTTGGGGATTTGTTTGATGATAGCTGAATTTTGTCAGAAAAAGATCTTGGAAAAGCAAATTTTAACCTAGAAAAATCTACTTATTGTCCAGAATAAACCTTGAATGACCTAGAATTTGATTTTATATTTTTGTTAGAAACCCTGTACAGAAAACCTCTTTTCATTTCTCACATTGACAAGTCTTGGCTTTTTTGTTGGTGGTTGCTGTTTTTTCCCTCCTCTCCTCAGACTACTACTTATAGGTACTCGCTCCAACTGAATGTGAGCACACAAACCAACTGTGCCATTTAAATTTTTCTTTTTGCCCAATGCTGCCGCAATCAATCCATCAAAATAGTGTATTCAAAAATATCTTACCTATTTATATACCTCTGACCTAGACATATGCAATTGTTATCTGTAGTAGTGGTCCAAGGAGGGGAAAAATCACTTGAACCACTTGAAGAATAAAGAAACTTCCCCATTTAAGAACAATAGTGTGAAATCTACATTCATGCTCAACCTGATGTAAGTTTTGTATGTTTGTTGCAATAGCTGGAAAAAAAATCATATTAACATGAAAAGCAGGAAGAAAAATGACAAATATTATTAATTGCTGCATTGTAAGATAAAGATAAAAAAAACAGTATTTCTATATAAAAATATCTTTTATTTTGTATAAAAAATTTGTTATTTCATGTAAAAAAAAGTGAACTTTTCATTTTGTTTTTTTTTGTCTTCCATTTATGAAGATTTCCACACTTTATTGCAAAAAATGCAAAATATACTAACTGCTGTATTATTAGTTTATGATAAAAATATTTCTATATAAAAATATGCAAAATTTCAGGTATAACGAAAAATATATCTGTAAAAGGACAATATAAATAAAGGCAAAAAGAAAAACTTAGCTGACTCATTTTGTGCTACAATGGACTTTATCAAGGCAAATGTAAGCATTTTATTTTTCAATAAGTATTTGGGGAAAAATGTATAACAAAGTGGAAAAAGTTTTCTTGTGATGCGTTTTGTCCTTTAAGACTTCATGGGACTAAATTTCCTATATTGGTGTGACTACACATTTGCACGAATGAGGGATGCTGGGATTTTTAAATTAAAAATTTTTTTTTAATCTAACCAATTTTAGATTCTTTTTCTTTTGATATCCCACACTGTGATAATAGAAGTTCTGCCAGGAATGGTGAAATGTTGCAAGAGCCAGGGCACATATTTACTATGGATGACCTTGCAATCAAGGCACTCTCTAAAGTAAGAAATTTTTTTGGTTTTTAAATGAATTGGCCAATATTGAGAGTTTTTCATATTCTTTAATAGTTTGGTGTTTTTCCATGTTGACAGTATGAGATATATAAAATATAAGATATATAAAAATATATATCGTTATCTCAAGAATCTCAATGAAATTGGCTAGATTAAAAAAAATTAAAACTTCCCAGCATCCCTTGTTCATGTGCATGTGTAGTTGTACCGACATAGCAAATTTAGTTTGAAGTTCTAAAGGACGAAGCACGTCACAAGAAAACTTTTTCTATTTTGTCATAAATTTTTTCCCAATATTGTTCCTGATATATAAAAATATCTTGTTATCTTACAACAAGTACTTCTAAGTATCTGTCTATATTTCTGAGATGAGGTATTATGTACATTATTCGAACTATTGTCCGCATCTTTGTCGCCATATTTATTACAATGTTTTGGCCGTTGTACACTCCGGCCTTCTTCAGGTGGTTGGAATGTCGAACTTAACCCTTTATTTCACTCACTGGGGTAGACTGTTCTAGTTCCACATGCCATGTTTAATGGATATCAGTTATCAGTTATCTCCTGTTAATTTCCCTCTGAAAGTTCTCCACTGCCTTAACCGGGTATTGAACTCAAACTCTTTGGGTCCTATCACTGGATCTAACCAACACCTTTATCCACTGTGCCATGTATCCTTTATGCAAAAAATTCAGGAGTTGCACTATGCATGAAGTCAGCTTATACATGAGTATATACAGTAATTTTGAAGAGTTCTGGAAAGATTTGCACTTACCCAAGGTTTCTTATTCTTTATAAGTTTTTGTATGTATTGACTCTGTGGTAAATTTCTCTGATAAATTTTTATATTTTTTTTTGTCACTTCTAGTGCTAAAAAGATATGGTCCAAATGTAAGTGATATTTTTTTTCATTTTGGTCCTTACCCTGCCTAGAATATTATCTCCATGTCTGAAGAGTGCCAACATGACTGTATCTGCTGTTTTCCTTGTCACCTATTGTATTTTCTTGTGTATAATACAATTTGAGTATAATACAACTCCATGTTTCTGAAGCTAAAAACAGGGAATAAATTACAACCTTTAGTATTGACCCTCATAGTCATCCTTTAGTATAATATGACCCTCATAGTCATCCCTATGTAAAACTTTTGTAAAGTTGTACCCAATTATCCATTAAAATATTAATGTCATATCTACATAAATTGTCATAATATTTCTCAATTTAAAATTACAAGTACCAGTGTACACTATGTATTAATATAATTATGAAGTTTTCAAACTGCATATTTTGTATCAACAAATGGAGGAATATAAAAAAAAAACCTCACAACAGGGGAGTTATAGCCCCATTTTTCAAGTGAAAAAGTAAATAATTTATAATAGACCTTTGTTATAACATTAATATTTTCAAAACATGATGACTTTTGAGTATTCCCTTCATTAATTTTTTTTTAATAAATTTTGGTGAATTTCCTGTCTTTGAGACAACATTCAATTACACAGATTCCCATAGAACAAATATTGCCAACATGGTTCTCTGTGTTGCGCCAAAAAGTTTTTCTTGCCTGAGTCCATCCTTCAAATCTACAAATCAACCATTTGTACTTGCATTGAATACTGCTGCCATATATGGTCTGGTACCCCTGTTGTTCATCTTGAGGTCCTTGACAAAATCCGGAGATGGATATGCAATATGATTGGTCCTGATCTGGCATCTCTTCTGCAGCCACTTTCTCACAGACATGCTGTGGCTTCCTTGTCTTTTCTACAAATATTTTCATAGCAACTGATGAGCTACTTTCACTGGTACCCAAACTGCATGAATTTAAGGTTGGCATCTCACTTCCACCCTTTTACTGTCAAAACAGTTAAATGTAGCTGTCTCTTCTTCTCCAACGGCTATTTCTCTCACACTTCCCAACAGTGGAACTCTCTTCCTCTTACTTGCTTCCCTGATAACTATAATCTGCAAATATTCAAATGTAATGTCAATCAACATCTTCTGATGCCTTGATCTTGATCCCCATCCTTCTCTTTATCCTTTCCTCAAGCACCCCTCTTTACTCTTGCTCTCACTCTCTGTATTCCCTTGCATGCTAGTGGCACTCCTGCCTTGCTTGGGGTGATATGCTTAAAAAAAATATCAAATACTTTTTGTAAACAATTGTTATCAACACCTGACTACTTTGTGCTTTATTGTGCAGAATGTATTTGTAATCTTGCTGTTTCAAATAAAATATTTTTTTTAAGCTAAGTACAGCTCAAGAATACTAAAATCAAGCAAATATAGAAATTTAGATACCTGGGAATTGTTTTAACAGAGGAGGGAAAGTGTGACACTGAAATCCGAAGACATATTTGGATAGCCAAAGTTGTATTCCAAAAACAGAGCATTAAGAGACAGAAAAATTTTGTTGGAAACAAAGAAAAGACTACTGAACTGTTTCATGATATCTGTCCTCCTGTATGGTGGCGAATGTTGGACAATCTCCTCAAAGATGAAAAAGAGACTTGAAGCAACAGAAATGTGGTTCCACAGAAAAAGGCAGAGGATACCATGGACCGAACATGTGAGCATTAATGAAATTTTGGTGAGAATTGAAACAAAAAGGAAACTTATACTTAACATCAGCGAGAGGCAGTTGAAATTTCTGGGGCATGTAATGAGGAAGGAGGACTTGGAAAATCTGATACTCACAGGACAGATTGAGGAACAGAGGAAAGCAATATGTAAAATACTTAATGGCCTTGAGAAAATGGATGGCAGAACAGGGTTTAGGAGAAGTAGCAAAAGGACAAAACTTATGAGCTACAAGGGAAAGGAAGATGTAGGGCCATGATTGCTTATGTCCTGAAGGGAAACGACACATAAAAGAAGAAAAAAGAAAAATTTCTGCAAACATGTACTTGTTTATATAGTCCCTACCTTTTCACTTTTAATTTCTGTACAAACTTTCTTGTATTATACACTCAAAAATATGGTGTATTATATGGTATGTTATATCAACATAATCCTGGCTTGCTTATTGTTGCATATATTTTTTCCATTGTTGTTTTTCTGCTTGCATCAAATAATGAGAACTTCTTGTTCCTTGAAACATAACTCGATGATTTGAAACCCTTCTCACTTTTGTTGAATACTGGCTTCAAACACTGCTTTTAGAAAGTTCTCAAAATGTTGCTTAATAAAAGATCAGATTATTGGTTGATTGATCTGTTTTATATGGTATAACCCATTTGAAGGTTATTTAAAACCAGAAAATATTTCTAAATTGGAAGAACTTTTTTGGAGATAATAATGATTTAGTGATGCCAGTCTTACTAATTAACCCATAGCAAGGTGAGAAGCTGTGGATTCACACCTAATCAGAATTTGATAAACAATCAAGAAATTATGTGGATATAAAATGGGGAGATCAATTCCATATTACAATCTATATATAAACTGTCCCCTCACTTTGTGGTCATGGTAGGTTCTATACATTTATATTCCAGAGAATGGAAATAAATCTAAAAGACATGTCTGTGTAGATAATCAGTATTTGATTGATTTATTTTCTACAGTTTATCTTTCTTTTCAGGTTATTTAAAGCTAGAAAATATTTTTAGATTGTAAAAAAATTTTTTTAGATAATGATTTAGTCATACAAGTCTTACTAATTAACCCATATCTGGGAAGAGAAGAGGTGGATTCATGCCTTTTCCAAGAGTATTTGTGTGTAAATGAATATAATGAACTTGACTGGAATTGGAACTTGTCTTTTCAAGTAACAATCTGAGTTATTATCCATGACATCATCTGCACATCCAAGCTTACAGCACCTAGTATTCCCAAGCAGTCACACATCTAAGTACTGACCAGGCTCAATGTTGCTTAATTTTGGTGATTGTATGGGAACCCATGTTTCAATGTTTCTATTGTATGATATGCATATAATTCTGTCTATGGTTTCTTCTTTCATCTCCAAACTTGATCCCACAAAGTATGTGGACTGCAATTGTCCTTAAGAAATGTACTCCTGAATTGGCTGCTGTTCTCTATGATAGAGGCCTTGCTGTTTCTTGCTTTCCACATTTTGGGAAATCTTCTGTAACTCCTGTTTTTAAGAATGGTGAACTGTCTGATCCTTCAAATTATCAAAATTAAATAAATAATAAGTAAATTAGTCTTTTACCTTTTTTGGCAAAGTACTAGAGACTCTAGTCAGCTCCAAATTGGTTAAGCATCTCACCTCACAGGGTCTTCTTTCTGAAGAACAATATGGCTTTTGCTTCTCTAGATCAACCAGTGACGTCTTGATGGTTATTGAAGAAATGGTCTGTCAAGCTTTAGATGAGAATGGTGATTTTTTTTTACACTGAAAACAGAACACCCTCTTAAAAATTTGATATTTGTGATCTGGCATGCTTATTCGATAGTAATATGAAAAACAATTTTTGAAAAAAAATGATTATTTCTGAGAGGGATGAACTTCTGTAAAAGTGACTAATTTGCATAATAATTGAACACTGATTCAGTCAGTTATGTACCATGCATGATACATGTTTAGGCAATCATGTATCTTTCAATACATGACTGACAAGGCAGATTTTTTTCCTGCAGCAGGTTGCCATTTATTTCTGCGGTGACCAGTTGCCATCCAAGGCTATAGAACCCAGTCTGTCCTGCTATTTACCCATAGTTGGAGGGAGAAGAAGAGGATTCATACCTTTCTCAAAGGTATTAGCACATAAGTAACAGATTCGACTGGATTTTGAACTCAGCTCTCTGATTCCTCAATCCAAGCTGCTATCTATTACTCTACTGTGCCTCCTCCTGATTATATAGCATAAAGCCTCTTGACAAACTGACTCAGTAGGCTTGGTACAAATGAACATTAACTGCATGCACATTTCTGTTAAACATCACAGACTCAGCACAAAGTTCAGGAACTTTTCTTCTTTGTAAAATTATTTTATCTAAAGAAAAAATATTCAGATCTTTGTTCCTATTTATAATGTAACTTTTTGTACCATTGTCTCTATAGCTTCACCATTGCTCACATGTTTTGTCCAAGGTATTCTCAACATCTTTCTATAGAACCATATTTCTGTTGCTTCAAGTCTCTTCCTCTGAGAAGATTGTCCAGAATTTACTGCCATATATGAGGAATCATATTACATAACATTTCAGTACACTTTTCTTTGTTTCTAACAATATTTTTATGTTTCTTAATACTTTGCTCAGCTTTTGGAAGACATCTTTCACTATCCCAATATGCCTTCAGATTTCATTGTCACAGTTTCCATCATCTGTTAATACACTTCCCAGTTTGTAATTTCAACTAAAATATGCCCTCTTCCAAACCAGAAATAATATTCACAGAAAAAAATTTAAATAATTTGATTTAAAGTTTATTTTTTTCCTCAGATATTTCAACTACCTCTTCTTGATTTTAAATATAAAAGCTCTTTTTGTTGCTATTGTTTTTATAACTTCACCATTGCTAACCTGATGCTAGTTGTGATTTATTCTTGTCAATTCATTGCCGTTTGTTTTGATCATTGTCATGAATAATTCATTTTTCATGGTGAGTTAGAATGATACATTTGTCAATACAATTGATTCTCCAAAAAGGAAATTACTTAGGACTCAGTCTAATAGCTAGGTATACATGTATATTTATCATATTATGTGTGTGTAATTGTTAGTTTGATATTATCTTGGAATTTCAACTCAAAATATGTCCCCCTTCAAACAAGAAATAAACTTATGACAGAAAAAAAATTTAAATGAAAGAATTTGACATAGTTTATTTTTATCTAAAAAACAAGTTCCTTTATACACCATTGTTTATTTTAATTTAAAAAAAGGATCTCTTTTTATTTTGTTAGATAACAAAGAAATATGGAGTTTATTCCACTTCACATCAAAGATGCTTACATTGTAAGCGTGAAGCTACATCAGGATCATAGAGGACATCTTGCAGAATTGTTCAATATGAATGCATACCCTGAAGATATCACCAAATATTTTCCTGTTCAGCAGGTCACATGGTCAAGTAATCATAAGGTTGGGCATTTTTTCTTTATACACTTGAAATATTATTTGTGTTCTTTTTAAAAATAAATAGATAAAAGTAATTTCCTTTGTATCTATTGAATAATTTCTTTTGCTTGTCATTGTAGTTTTCTATAGCGATCTAAAGGAAAACATATACAATACGGAAGATTTAGGCTTTATTATATATAAAAAAGTGTTCCTTATCTTCATGAAATATAATTGCAGAAAGTGTTTTATATTCATAGTGATTTTTTTTTTTTACTAGTGTTTACCCAGTACAAGACTCAAGAGCCACTCAAGATAGATGGTTACTGAGTGAACTTACATTAGCATAGGAAAGAACAAACATTAGGAGTACAGAGCTGAAGCAGACTTTAGAAGGAATCGGAAACCCAATCCTAAATGGGAAATAAGGAATAAACCTCTAAAAGACCGAGGGGGAGAGTAAACTGGATGATAGACAAAACAGATCTACTCCTATTGGTGGAGAAGAGAAAAAAATAAAATTAAATAAATAGTTAGTGAATAAAATTTTAGAATTCAGGCACAGATGTTAAGCATATAGAGCTGAAGCAGACTTTAGAAGGAACTGGAAACCCAATCCTAAATAAACCTCTACTCCTGTTCAAAAGACCGGGGAGGGGTGCGAATCAGACAGTAGGTGAACATGTCTACTCCTATTCTGAAACAACTAATTAAGACAAAATTCCATAAAGGCTTTGTATTTTGACTCATTGAGACTAATTTCATCATTATTTTTTTTTTATCACAACTTCACCACTATACACTTCAATCTTCTTTTAGCTTCTGTTATATTTATTTTATTTTTTTTTTTTTTAAGCATTCCACCCCAAGCAAGGTGGGGGTGCCACTAGCATGCAGGGGTTACAGAGAGTGAAAGTGAGAGAAAAGACTGGGCATAGGGGGACGGAGGAAATAATTAAAGATAAATGGGGATCAAGGCAACAGGAGATGCCAATTGATTTTGCATTTAAATTCTTGAAAATTGAAGTTATCAGGGAAGCAAGTAAGAGGAAGGGAGTTTCATAGTCAGGAAGTGCAAGAAAAGAAACTGTTGAGTAGAAGTGGTGGTAACTATTTCAACAGTAAAAGGGTTGGACCTAGATGCCAATCTAGCAACACGCTAAAATTCATCTAGTTCAGGCACCAGGGACAAAAGCTCGTCAGAGCGGTTGCCATGAAAATATTTGTAGAAAAGGCAGAGGGAAGCCATGTCATGTTGGTGAGAAAGTGACTGAAGTTGAGATGCCAAGTCAGGATCAATTAGATTGCAGACCCTTCTTTGGATTTTGTCAAGAAGCTCGAGATGAAAAGCAGGGGCACCAGACCAGATATGGCAACAGTATTCAATGCACAGACGAATGGTAAATGTGTAAGATGGACTCTGATAAGAATACCCTCCTGGCATGACACAGTGAACCAACTGTCTTTGCAGTAGATGCAGCTATTGATTCAATGTAGTTCCACCTCGTGTCAGTTGAAAACGTTAGGCCAAGAAGATGCATTGAGATGTTCTCCTGGAGTTGAGCATCAACCATGCTGATGGTGGGCAGGGAAGTTTCTCTGTGGTGTTTAAATGAGAGCAGTTTTGTTTTGGAGGCATTAAAATCTACAAGCCATTTCCTACCCCATTTTTGAATATCAGAACATTACTCTGAAAGGACATATGCCATATGCTTTCCATCTTATACATTTCACATTTTGTGCCTTTGTCTACCAGCTAGCTCTTAGGATTGTCCTCTCCTGAATTTAATTTCAATGAACTAGTTGCATTTCATCAGCAGGTTTTTTCCTTTTTATAATCATGTTTTGAGAATCACTTTTATCTTTTTTTTTTGTGTTGACTATATGTTACTGATATCTATGCTTGGACTGCTGATCAAACGATTTTAATATTTTTATTACTTCATCCATCTTATTGTCACTACTGTTCCATTTCTTTTATTTTTTTTACTATTCTATAAAGATTAATGTATCTCTCTCTCTTTTCATATGATCAGCCATACCTCCACTTAGTACACTTCCCAAAATTCCTTAAATCTTTTTAGACAATGTTTCATGCCACCTTTGTATACTCCTTGCCTCAATTGTAAAGAATGTTGTATTTGCAGTTTTTGGTCAGGTTTTATTTCATTCATACTTTTACTTTGATGGGACTATTTTCGAATATTGTCTTGATGTTATACTGACTGTATTTTTTCTGGATCTTCATCACGCCTCTGATGTATGGTAAATTTGTGTTAGCTTTCTTGTTCCCTGAACTCCTGCATCTGCTGATAGTTGTTGCTGGCATATGAAAGGACTATTAAAGTGTAGGAAAAATTGATGTAGCAGTGAGTTTCACCAAAACTGTCAATACAAATTTGCATCTAACATCTAATGTGATATCAATAATTTATTATCATTAAGTAGTTCTGCATTTTAAATCCTTGACATGTGAGTTATTTACATGTACATGTTAGGCAATTATAATTATCACTAACAATGTAATGGTAATATTAGCAGTTTCCCTACAAGGAAACATTTGGCATTCATTGACCAAGCAGCTAGTACTGATTTCATTTGAAATTTATAAAATCTTTCTCTTAAAATAATTTTTCCAATAAACAGGTTTTGTCCAGTAGCTCTTTATGGTTTTCCTTACTAGCCTTTTATTTGAAGTAGTGTGGAATGTCAACATCTTGATTATGTCTTTTTTCTTTTCAAGTTATATATGATGTCTATTTTAGTTGTTGCTGCTGTTAGTAGTTCCCAAGTGATATGTTTTTTTGTTATTTGGTACAGTTCTTTGTGATTCTGTCATGCCAATCCAAAGGGGGCAAAGAAGTATGGTCTTTACCAAGTGCCTCAGGCTTTATGCTTTCAAATCCATTAAACAGTAACTCTGCATATAAAATATAGAAGCACCTATGCTGTAAATGCTTAGGTTCCTTACTGCTGAGTTGTGGCTAATGAACTCCTATAGCAGAGCATTACTCTTGTATATGAGTGCATTGGCTGAGTGGTTAGAACCATAAAACATGAATTCTAATCTCACCAGGGTTAATTTGTTAGGCAGGTGACTTCTTGGTAATCTGAAAGCATACTATGGGTTGACCTAAGCTATTTAAGTGAAACTGGAACTATTTGGGAGCCTTCAATGGTTGTGCAAGCATAAAGTCACAAGTCATCGTGACTGAGGGTTAGAGTGTACTGGTTTTGTTCAAATTGTTCATCATGCCAAATTATACAGTCTTTCCCAGAAACTGTAACTAAGGTCTGCTCAGCTTAGTTGCAGTATAAAACTATAAGTTGTCATTGAGGGTGTTGAAGAAACCAAATATATCTGATCATGTGCATGCAACAAAGATTAGTGAGTAATTTGGTCCAATCAAAATATTTTAAACTATTTCTTTTCTGATAGTACAAAAAATATATATAAACTGTCCCTAGCTTGTTACAATGTGTGTTGGTAATGATGTCTTGGTTTGCTGTAGTGTGCAATGGTAGTAAGGTAATGTCTTGATTTGCTAAAGTGTATGTTGGTCATGAGGTAATGTCTTGGTTTACTGTCTGTGTTAGAGGAAAACAATCAAATTCAATTCAATAATTTTAACATACATCATCTTGGCTAAGATGAATCTATAACAACAATTCATCAAGTCTCATTTTCTTTTATTTCCATTGTCACAAAAAATGTTATAGATTCCTTCCTGGTGAAATAATGGATAGCGGTTCCGATTGAGGAATCAGAGAGCAGAATTCGAATTCCAGTCGAATCCATTACATTCATTTTATGTGCTAATACCCTTGGGAAACGTATGGATCCTCTTCTTCTCCCCTCCAGCTACGGGTAAATAGCAGGACAGACCGGGTTCTATAGCCTTGGATGGCAACTGGTCTACCACTGAAATAAATGGCAACCTACTGTGGGAAAGAATCTGCCTCGTCAGTCATGTATCAAAAGATACATGATCACCTAAGTGTGTATTACGCATGGCACATAACTGACTGACTACTCACTTAAAATAGATAATTTTAGTATTTGTAGTTGTTTTTGTTTTCTTGTCACTTCAGGTCATCTACTAGTTGAAATGGTAATAAATGTGACATCTCAAGGTTAAGAACTCTGATCAGAACTAAATGACTGAGATGACCAGTAGAGGGCATGTGTGGGAGAGGTATCTTATTTACCTCTCCCACACATGCCCTCTACTGGTCATCTCATCTTCAAAGATGGCTTGATGGACTTAGAAGGTCACTTCCCTGAACACTGATCCATTCAGGGAGCATCATTCCTTTTTCCTCTTTCTCAGTATTTGGTTGGCTTCGTCAAGTGGTTTGAATCCTCCACTGGGAGGAAGAGAGAGAGAACCAGTCTATGTGTTCACTCTTGTCTGGTCATGTGATTGAAGAATCAAAAATATGACTATCCACCAGCTGACAACACCAACTGCGATTTTTTTTTTTTTTCTAACCAAATCTAATCACCAACTACTCTCAACTCAAAAAGACTTCTTCTTTTATGGACCTCGCTATCCTAACCTGACAAGATGATGGATCAGTGAAATCAAATCATTAATCTCATTTTTTTAGAAAGCTTTATTTGTTCACAAATGCCTCTCTAAAAATATGGTTCCTAGACCTAGTTTTTGGATTTTAAATTTCTCTTTTAAAAATCCTTTCATTGAAATAATGATTTCCTTAAAATTAATGTAAATTCATATAGTTGGTTGTTTAAGAAAACACCCTTTTAGCTAGGGATTAGAATCAATCACCTGTCAAAGCTTGTACTGTTTTGGGCAATGGGTATGTGCAGGGGTTTTTCAGTTATACACAGCCTTACTGGATTTTCCTAAAGTTCAATTTGGGTTCAATCTCCTAAGAATTTCAAATCCAACTTCATGTATTGAACTTGTTAATGTTTAGTTATTTTTTTTCTTTATTCCTCTTCATTACAGAAGAATAGTGAAACCTTTTTTTTTTCTTTTTCACTGTTCACAGCAACTCTATGCCACCAAACCAAGCTCAATATCTAATTGCCAACAGCATAATGTAATTGATCCTGACTTGGCATCTTGACTTCAGTCACTTTCTCACTGACATGATGTGGCTTCCCTCTGTCTTTTCTATAAATACATTCATGGCAACTGCTCTGACAAGCTTTTTTCCCTGGTTCCCCTACTATATGAATTTAAATGTGCTACTAGATTGGCATCCATTTACTGATGAAATGTAACCACCATTTCTACTCCAACAATTTCTTTTCTCACACTTCCCAACTGTAGAACTCCCTTTTATTTACTTGTTTCCCTGATAACTGCAACCTTTAAAAATTTTTAATGCAATGTCAATCGACATTTTCTATCATCTTGAATGTCATTCATTTTTTTCCTTTCATCAGCCCCCCCCCCACACAGTCTTTTCTCTCACTTTCACTCCCTGTGACTCCCTTCATACTAGTGGCATTCCCGGCTGTCTTGGGGTAAAATGATTTAAACAAAAAAAGATATCCTAGAAGAACTTAGAAACTTTTTCTTAGAAAAAACCCACTTTAGGTGCCTTTTTCAATCTTCCTGGAATTGGAATATTTCCTTTCATTAAAAGAATTCTGTAAATACTGGAATAAATGGTAATCTAACAATACAATAAACTGACTTCCATCAAGCCTCTCCAGGGATCTACTCTCCTCTTACTAGTGGGGACACAACCCATCTCTTTTTATTATGCATTATTCTATTTATAAGACAAGTTTATTCTAAATGTGTTAATCTCACTATGCTTTAAACTACTTTAAATTTTTTCTTTTAATATTTCTCTTTCAGAATTCTGTTCGTGGAATTCATATTTCTCCATATGCAAAATTGTTAACTTGTGTGCGAGGATCAGTATATGATGTGGTTGTGGACATGCGTCCAGATTCTCCAAGCTATCTCCAGTGGGCAGCTGTTCATCTAACATCTACCAATGGCCTGCAAATATTAATTCCTTCTGACTGTGGCCATGGTTATCTTGCTTTGGAGGAAGATGCTGCTGTGATTTATTGTCAGGTAAAATTTTCAAAAACATTGAAAAAATTATCATTGAAAAAATATAAGAATATTATTAAACCAATGGGAAACAAAGAAACAGATGTAAAACAATAATGTCCAATCAAGTATTTATTCATTCTCTATTGAAGTATGTCATGATCTGTTGCCTTTTCTCAAATTTCACATGTTATTTTGAGAACTGACTTAAGCAAATTTTCATTGTGTAATATCTGACCTTTGCATTAATTTTTGATCAAATGATGTGAATCATATAATCCTGTTTAAGCCAGATGGTTTCTACAGATCTCAATAAGTTTGGTTTAGTTTCTTCTTAACATTCCTTCAACCACTATAGGGTTATTTATATGTGAATCAGTGATAGTTTTAGGTAAAGGTTAGTTGATGAAAGCCACTTACTTGATGAGCTTGTGTGAACGGATGGCAGAATGGGGTGGAAGCTTAGCAAAAGTTAGAAAAAACTGCTCAGGGCCGCATGGGATAGGGAGCTTTTACGATCCTGAAGTATGCGCCTAACTGATACCTACAGTTTCAACAAGAGATTATCATTGAAAAATATAATATTATTAAACCAATGGAAAACAAAGAAACAGATGTAAAACAATAATGTCCAATCAAGTATTTATTCATTCTCTATTGAAGTATGTCATGAGCTGTTGCTTTTTCTCAAATTTCACGTTATTTTGAGAACTGACTTAAGCAAATTTTCATTGTGTAATATCTGACCTTTGTAATTAATTTTTGATCAAATGATGTGAATTATATAATCCTGTTTAAGCCAGATGGTTTCTACAGACCACAATAGGTTTGGGTTCTGTGTAACAATCCATCAACCACTATAGGGTTATTTAAGGCCAGATATAGGTTTTGAATCATGATTGTTTTGGGTATAGCTTGATGATGTTTGCAGATTAGTGCAGGGATTAGTTGGTGAAAATTTTTTTTTCTTTTTAATCAATTATTAGAGATGCTGTTTTCTAATACAAGTTATTTTGTATTCAGTTTTTGATACAAGTTGGTTATTGGAGCTTGAGTAGGGATATTTATTTTAAAGGTTTTATGCAGTTTTGCTGGGAGGTTTTATAGTTTTATATTTTGGTATAAAATAATGATTTCCTTTAACAAGTTAAGGATAGTTTTTGGTTTAGTGTTTTGGAAGAGTTATTTTGTATTATGATGCAATGGAATAACCCAGCACCCCCATGAATGATTACACTATAGGTAGTAAATACCTATAAAGTCAACTGTCTACGAGAGACAGGGTAGACATGAGAAGAGTGAGAGAGAGATGATGCAAGCACATCCGACCTTCCAATTAGTGGCGCTCACTACTAGATTGACCTGTGTGTATAACTGTACCGTATTTCATATTGTACTGGTTGTGTACAATAAACCTTTTTCTATTTCACCTGGTGTTAGTATTTATTCCCTTAGCAAGGAATATAACAGTGGAGACGAGGATGAGATCCACTGTTATATTCCATGCTAAAGGAATAAATACTTAACACCAGGTGGATAATAGAAGAAAGGTTTATTGTACACAACCAGTACAATATGAAATACCGTACAGTTATACACATAGGTCAATCTAGTAGTGAGTGCCACAAATAGGAAGATGTGCTTGTATCGTCACTCTTCTCACGTCTACCCCATCTCTCGTAGGCAGTCAACTTTATAGGTACTTACTACCTATAGTATAATCATTCATGGGGGTGCCAGGTTATTCCATTACATCATATTATTTACTTGATAATATTTTGTTTGGGTTTGACTAAGATGATGGGAACTTATGAGTATATATTCAAATGTGAGAGGTACTTGACATCTATTGCATGATTGAGGAGTTTCATTTTTTAGTAGATGTGAGTGTGTCAGATGTGTATATTCCATTACCTCAATAAGTAATGATTTATTTACTTGAACACATCTTGAATGATCACAAATTATTTCAAATATTTAATGACAATGTTCTTTTAAGAGGCACAGATCATAACATTTTCAAACCTAGATGAAAGTTTGACCTTCTCAAGGTTTGAGGCTGAAGCTTTTAATTCAAAGCAGCCACTAGAATATTCTTTTTGGATGGCTTCTAAACTGTAAGATATAAAGAGTTCTGAAAAGAGAAGAACTGAAATTTTATACTTTAATTTTTGCAAGCTAATTTCACTGAGAATAAAGTAGATAAAAATAAATTTCTGAAAAATTTTCTGCAGCATCTGTATGCTTGTATTTCTCTCACACTCTGGTATTAATATTTTGCTGTTTATTCTCTTTCTTTCTTTTCCCCACTCTCCTGTTATTAATCTTATCAAAATTCCCCTTTACACTTTTTTTTGTAGAGTCTAGTGGAAATTAAAATCAGCATGTCGTACTTTTGTTTCTGTGGTCAGAAATAGACATTATGTAGGTTCCCATGAAGCCAATCAGAATCGCTTGCAGGTTGTATAAAAAGAAGAAGCAACTCCCTTTCTTTCTCTTTTTTCTCCCTCCAATCATTGATTATGAGACTCAAAACTTTTCTCATCAGTTCATCGCTGTAGCTAGATGTACATGTTAACATCTCCCCAAAATGATGCTTTCACAACCAGGACATATTTCATCATCCTAAAAAAGACTCACATAGTTATATATTTCAGCTATGAGCATTTTATATACCAACTACATGTGTAGATTTCTTCCTTATTATTTGCTTGCTATAAATTGTTTTCTATGTATGTCACACTAAATGGTTCAGTCTTATTTACAGTTTGTATTCAGCATCATATGATCTGCCTTTCTCTCTATTTCTCTGCAAATTTTCTTTTTATGACTATTGGGATTAATAGGAGCAAGCAACTGACAATAACTTGATATTCCTATGCCACCTGAATATCTATCTTTGTTTGAATGTTGTTTAGGGATTTACCTTTAAAAACATTAGCTAAAAAAAAAGAATCATACATGCAACACTTTACCTACATGTGTGGCTTATAGCCATATCATGTTGAAACATTGGCTCTTGTGTGATCACTGAAGTTAAGCAAGTCAAGCTTGGTCAATACCTAGATAGGTAACTACTTGGGAATATCAGGTACTGTAAGCTTGGATGTGTAATGGATGGAGTGAGTAAGTAACAAGGAAGTTTTAAAGAAAAATCAGAAAGAACATTTATACTCAGAATCAGGAAAAAGTAGCTGAAATTATTTGGACACTTAATGAGGAAGGAGAGTTTGGAAAACTTAACCCTCACAGGGCATATTGAGAGCAAGAGAGATAGGGGAAGGCAGAAATCTTGCGTGAATAGATGGTGGAACAGGGTGTGGAAGGCTTAGCAACAGAAGAAAAACTTCTAAAAGCCACAAGGTATATGAATTTGTGGAGAGCTATGATTGCCTGTATCCTGAAGGGATGCAACACAAAGAAGTTATTATTAATTTGTTTGCTGCAGAACATCTTGCATTTCATGTTGTGAAGTTTTACTTTAAGTCAACCATCATAATTTGTTTAAAATTTCAACATTTTTGTTATATTTAAGAGGCAAAATGTATTCGGGAACCACTCATCAATGTGACTAAACTAACCAAGTTTGTGCAAATGCTTTCCAGCATTTAATTTAGATATTTTGTAAGTTGGCCATTCCTTACATCCTATAACATTGAATATTTTCAAGTAATGTCTTTATTTGATTTCTCTCAACACTAATATGTTTATCGAATCATAGCATATTGTGAAATTTCAAATTAATATGTTTCGCATATTTGATTATTTACAATATCTTATCCAGAGACTACAAAAATCTTTTTCTTACATTAAACCACATTTTTACCTTTCTTTGAATAAAAAATTCACGTCTTGGAAATGTTGCTTTATTTTTTTCTCCATTTTCAATGTTAGGACCATTAAACAAAAACATACCAGTTGACTATTTTTTTAAAATGAATCCAAATATGGCAGCTGTCATATTGTAGTGAAGAACACTCTTTTTGAATGAAATTAAAACTAAACATTCCCCATGCCATCTAATGATGGAAACTGAAGAAACTTTTTGAAGAAAATGAAGAATTGTTGTTTTCACTCAACTTGTTCTCTTTTGATCAAATTAAAACCAGTTCTCTTTTTAAAGTTCTAATGAGTCTTCTTTTAATATATTATCTGGCTTTTTATTCTTTCTAAAATCTAAATTCCCCATCTTTTCTTTACTTTTATTCATACCAAAATAATAATTTACTTTAAATGAATTCACATCATCTTTAGTTTTTCCTATTTTCTATGCTTATGTTCTTGAATAATCTTTTTCTTTTTATAATTAAATGTGAATTTACTTAAGATGACATCCATATGATCTAACATAATTACCATTAAAGGTATTTTTATAGATATTCACAGGACCTAAAGTCTTTAGTTCTGAATGTCTTGGAAAAATTGGAGACATCTTCACACCCACAAGTTCATCCCTGACAGTAAATCTTTCAATACTTACATCTTTATAATTTTCATCTTCTTCTTCTTCTTTTAATTGCAAGTCAAAGGTGACAGCCTAAGTGATGAATTAATTCAACTGATGAACAGAAGCAACCTTGCCTACTGAAGAATTTTTCTTTGCTGTATGCATTTTTTTGATGGTACAATTAAATACCATTTTATATGAAACAAAAGTATTCTTCTGGGTAGAGGAAGGAAAAAGATTAACTACCAAACAATAGGTTTTTTATGTGCCATCTCCCTTCATAAGAATATGGGTAATCATGGATATCCACAACTTCCTATTCTTTTATCGCTCTTAACAGATTTTGCTTTCTTTTACTGTTCTTCCCACACCCTGATACATTTCCACATGTTTGTTTCTTAGGCTAGTCACTGTTTCCTTTTGTTTCTCTTGCCTTTAAAATTCATAAGCTGTATAAACACGTAACAAACAGTATATTTGCATGAATCTAAGTCCATCTCCAAAACTTGCCAGTTATTCTGAGACATGATAATTCTTAGGCTAAATGTTTCTGCTATTTCATCATTAAATGTTTGACAGTGTTAGCCTATTGTTTAATTGGTGTTCCATTGATTTGGATTTTTTTTAGGGTGGTTTTTTTGATAAATCCATTCCTCAGCATTCTGCATCAGTATTTGACCCAATCTTATCAATTGCATGGCCTATTAAAAATCCTGAAGAAAATGTTCTCATTTCAAGCAAAGATAAGATGGTGGAATACCTGAATTTACCGGATAAGAGAATTATTCCACACCGAAAAAGAATCCTGATTATTGGTTCCACTGGGCAAGGTAAAAAACAAAATCGTTTTTTGTTATTTTATCATCATTGAAGTAATTCTTTTTAATTTATTTTTCGCATCAACCAAAGTATCATTTGCTTTTCAAACATAAAAACTTTTGATATAATTTCATAGAATCATTTTGTCATCAAATGAAACTTAGCCAGTCAATTTTGTAAAGCTGTATACTATCAATTCCAAAGAAACGTAAATTTGAAATTAATTAATAAACGTAATTTTATTTAATTTTTGAGATGAGTGATTGTTAATATACTTTGCTTATTTCAAACTATTGTCCTCAGCTGTTATAGATCTTATTATAAACATATCATTTTAGCCAAATACTCTCTGGCCATCACCAGGTCTCCATTTTTTGACTGACATAGGATATCTGTTCATTATTATGTTATTTTGTCCATGTGAGGCCAATTATTGTTTGTTTCTGCTGAATCAGTATCTCACTACCTGCTCTAGGGATTGAATTCAGGATTGCGAGATGACAATTACACATGTCTAACCAACTCTGAAACCTGCTACATTACCATCTTGAAGAAAATCAGTGGTGTATCTTATAGTGGTTTACTAAGCATAGCTTAGATGTGGTACAAGGCTGAAAGAAGGGAGTGCCCAGTGAAGATTGAACTCACTACTCAGTCATAATTGATCACACAAGACAAGTCTGATAACCATTATACTATATCAAAGTGCCTGCAGTGGTGTATTTTATATGTGGTGTGTACTAAGCTATATTGATGTTTGCTCATCTATAAAATACAAAAGAACACATGGCATAGTGGATAAAGGCATTGGTTAGATCCAGTGATAGGACCCGAAGAGTGTGAGTTCAATACCCGGTTAAGGCAGTGGAGAACTTGGAGAGGGGAATTAACAGGAGATAACTGACATCCATTAGACATGGCATGTGGAACTAGAACAGTCTACCCCAGTGAGCGAAATAAAGGCTTCAGTTTGATATTCCAACCATCTGAAGAAGGTTGGAGCATACAAAAGCCGAAACATTGTAATAAATATTGTGACAAAGATGAGGACAATAGTCCAAATAATGTAAATAATGTACATAATAGCTCATCTCAGAAATATAGACAGATACCAAAATTATTTAAATTATGAAAAGCTGCAAAATCTTCCTTGATAATCAAATTTGAAACTATCTGATATTGATAATAAAGGCTCCAAATACATTATTGATGTCCTTTTTAATGGCTATAAGAGTTGATTAGACTGTGGTCGGGGCTTGACGTAAATTTTCAAGAAATTGAAATATCATAAGTGGTGCATGCATCTGAATGGAAATCTGATTGATCTACAAAATTCAAGCTTTGTAGATTCATTTGAAGGATCACTTGAAAAGAAAGTGATGAATTTGATGAGTATTTCTTTCTGATATTGTTTGGCAGAAAATATAGAAAAATCACTCAGCTCTCAGGAACCTCCATTTAAAATAAGAATAAGTTGGATAAATTTTGAACTGATTCAAAGATAAGACAGAATTCCCGGTTTTATTTTAATCATTCCACCTGCAGTATACAGCTTTAGGAAATGTAGGACATTGTGGTATTTTGGTAACTGTAGTACAAATGGTAAGCAAGAATGTGTCATTTTGGTAAAAGTAACATTAACAGCTGATTGTGTTAGTGATTTTGGTGTAGCTAAATTTAATGTAGAACTGATAAAGATAAACTTTTTCTTTCTTTCAATTTTAGTCCTTGTGCCACATTTAAATCATCAATAAATAATTTTAAGCTGAATAATGCTTCATAAGTTGCACCACTCTCCTATGTCTTATAGCTATTGATTATCAGAAGGTATATAAGCAGGCCAAGAGAAAAATCATTCAAGACTTAGGAACCTCCATATAAAATAAGAGTTGAATAAATTGTCAGCTGATTCAGAGATAAAGTAAATTCCAGGCTTTATTTAACTCATTCCAACTGCTTTAGGAAATATAGGATGATAACAAAAAAATAGTGAAAGATGAAACAAAACCCATATTCTATAACATCAATGATAATGATGATTTGGAAATACTTCCAGTCCCACTAGAGAATAAAAGAGATCAAGCAGCTGTTTGAATAAAATACTTGAGTTTAGAACATCTTGTGTCAACTTTGTGTTGCTTCAGCTTTTAGCAGCCAGTTTCATATAGTTTATTTTTCCCTTTTAAGCTCAGTGGAACACCCCACTCAAAGTAAATTAGCAAAACTATTAAATTGGCTCCATTGCAGCACAGCTCTATGACAGACTAAAACAGTGTGGCTGTTTCAGAGGATTTCTTTCACAAACAACAGCAGTAATACCTCTACCATCAAGCCAAAATTAAAACTACCAGCATACAGTTCCACTGATTCTTTTTCCAGTGTTTATAATTCAAAGATCTTGCTAGATTAAAAGAAAATTGCCAGATCCACAAAATCTATATTTTCACAAGATGATATATAAAAAAAACAAGATAGCAAAAGGAAGTCATTTTTATGGCTGGTTGTTCATTGTTTCAAAATAAAAATAATATTTAATTTTGAATAAACAGAAATTTATCAATATTTTTTTTTTAGTCTATAATTCTTTTTTTTTCTTTCAACATAGTTCTTAAATTACAATTTGATTTTAGTCTAAGAAACCTTTTGGTGCCTAAGGATCTATCTCTATCTATAAAAGATAGGATGTGTGTGTGTGTATAACGAATGCATGGCTGCAATTTTCAATGGATTTGCACCAAAATTTACATACACATGCTCCAAGTTAGTGGGAAGGCCAAGACAGACTTTGCATTTCCCAACTCCCATCGATAGTGGAAATAATTGATTTTTTCATGCTTTTACGGCAGTTTTCATGTAGTTTGTGGCCATTTTCTACTGGCCAGAGTGAGAGCCTATAGCTGGCTACCACGAAGAGGCAGGAAGATTCTATTGGCCAACATGAGAGCCAACAGCTGACTGACACAAATGTTAACTAGCATGCAAAAAAAATCAATAGCTGCATTCATCACAAGTGGGAAAAATTTAAATCTGCATGGCACTTTACTCCAATTGGCTCATTAGCTTGCTTAAACTCAACGTTGATTCTGATTCCGCAGAACTGGGTTGGGTGTGAAAAAGTATTTGTTGTTAACATTCTTTTTTCATTTGGTTTTTCCAGTTACGAGTCCTTTTTTAAAGCTGATCGTTTTGTGTTCATTTTGTTTAGTTCTTTTTTCGTAACAGATTTAATGTTTAGTATAGAGCTTAAAAAAAATTCGCAGTGTGAGATAGGTAAGAAGTAAGGCATGTAGCAACATCAGCATTGCAAAGGGCACTCCTTTAAAGGCAAGGAAGGGCAAAAATATTTTAAGTCAAGTGATAGCGATTGCTGTATGAGTCATACGATTTTTGAATCAAGCATGGGCAATTCCAGGCCATGTTGCTAGTAGAACATAGATGACTTCGAGTGAAGACATTAACCTCTGAATTTGAGTCAAAATGCATTGTTAAATAGATTTCATAACTTATATGATATTTCTTTTTGCTTCAGTTGGCTCCACATTTTTTCACACTATTAAGAAAAACTATCCAGAGTTTATTGTTATTGGAACCACACATAATTTGAAAAAGCCTCAACGACTTTCATTTGATTTGGAATCAGATGCAATGTAAGTGCTGTTTTCTTTTCTCCTGTGTATGATGTGAGTGGGTGACATTTACTAATCTTTGCTCTGTCTGATACAAAGCTACAAATCTAATATTTGTTTATTGTACAAAATAGATACAGAAAGCTATTCATATTTTGTTATTGGTACCACATCTACTTTAAGCAAATCTCAGTATGTCTACAGAAACAGAATCCATAGGATTGGGGTGAAGGGAATAATTATAAAATTGTGCCAGCCATAGTACCAGGGTTAGTGGGAGATTTTATAAGTAAGCTATTAAGAAAAACTTCATTTTGTATTGGTCCTCAATGATTATACTTTTCTACCAAAATAGTCTACTTCTCTTTTTAAATTTTCCTTAATTTCAACATCCTATCAGTTGCTCATATATGAAAATCAAAGGTGTGTGTGTATATATTATAGCATCCTGCTACTGCTTTTTTATCAATGTCAAATTTTGAGCAAATCTGTGCAAAAAGTGGATCACAGAGCTTTGATATTTTTCTCACCTCTCATTGGTCAGTTAATATATAAATCATTGTCTTGCCTATGTCTGTACAATGCCTACATGTTATTCAAAACCATTTTTCCGATGAAAAGCAGAAATGCTTCCTGGAGCTGATCACGTGACTACGTTGATTATAAATACCAGACACAAGTTTGTTTTTCCTTCTTTTTAATTTCTCTTTTTTACTAAAATGTAGCTGTTTAAAAAATTGCATCTTGACCCTTTGTGGGCGGACACTATGAAAACATATTCACACACACACACACACACATACACGTACGTATGAAGCTTAATTACAAACATTACAGAACATTACAAGCATCAACATATTACGAATATTCAACTACAAGTAACAGAAACTCAACTACAAACATTACAGAACATTCACTCCTTCATCTCTTTTGAAGCTAAAAGTTTATCAACATATTTTCAGCTTTACAGAATTCTTTCAACTTTTTCAGTGAACATTTTGAGTGGCAAATTCATTCAACTTCCTATTAGCTCAGATAAAAATATTTTTTGAGTCAAGACTTTAATTACAGTCAAAGGGAAGTAACCCCTATTGATTATGCTTGTATATCATTATATACATAAATATATAATGAAGATTGTTTTTGTTATAAAAACCATTTTGTGTTCCTTCTTATTGTTTCATATTTTGTGGTATTTTGTGTTAAATATAAATTCAAGAGGCAAGTGACCTTTATTTATATATATATATATATATATATATATATATATATATATATATATATATGTTTGTATGTTTTGTTATATTTTTAAAAAAATGAACATGTTTCCTTTTGTTTATAAATACTTGTTGCAAAATAAAACTGTTTACATTTGCCTTGATAAAGTCTATCAGAGGATGAAACACATCAGCTAAGATAAGTTTTCCTTTTATCTTTATTCATGTATATAAATGTATATTTGGGTAGCAACTTTTCTTTTAAACATCTTTCATTAAATATGACAGACAAGGAAAGTTTAATTAAATTTTTTATTTAGTTTTTCCACCAAATGGAAAAATGTAAGAACACTGGAAAAACCAAATAAAAAATTGCCTGTCATATTTAATGAATGACATGCTCCTTGTGGACACGCCTGCTCAGCCACAAACATGGACACGTCCCCATCTTACCAATATGATACTCAGCAAGACTTTCTTGCAGCATTTGTAACAAAGTGTGTAGGTCAGTCAGTGGACTCACTTAGCATCAGGAAAGTAAACATCCAGATAATCAGATTGCTGTCTGAAGATTTGCCTGTATGCAATGTGAAATGGCATGCAGATAATTTGAAGGGTTTATGAGCCATTTAAGACATCATCTTAAAATGTTCACTTGGGAGTTATGAGTCTTAAAAAGGTGGCCTTATTCAGTCATGAGTCGACTTCACTATATTTTTAAATTGATAGCTTCCAAGAGGAGATAAATTACACCCTTAAATAGTAAAGAAATATGTTTAAAAAACATCCCTACATAAATCTTATTATTATTACCATAAAAATTATCAAGACCTTATAAATGCTTGGGTTATTCAGTTTGAAACAAATCAGAATAAACAAAAGGGAGTTATGCTTTTGTGGTGAAGAAGGAGAAAATCAAGTTTTATCTCAAAGAAGAATTCATGTTTTCTGTGTTATCTGTTGAAAAAAAGAAAATCAGAATCAAGTTTGGGTCGACTTTAGAAAGTCTTGAAATTTGGTAATTGTTATATTCCGTGCTTATGGAATAAATACTTAACACCAGGTGGATAATAGAAGAAAGGTTTATTGTACACAAGTGCAATATGAAATACGCTACAGTTATACAAACAGGTCAATCTAGTAGTGAGTGCGACTAATTGGAAGGTCGGACATGCTTGCATCTCGCTCTCAGTCTTTCTCAAATCTCTCGTAGACAGTTGATTTTATAGGTATTTACTACCTATAGTATAATCATTCATGGGGGTGACTTGTTATTCCATTACATCAGTAATTGTTTGTGCTTCCTTACCAGTCTCAAGCAATTAGAACCTTTCTCATTCCAATAAAAAGAAGGCTACATTAGGCAACAGAAGAGACTCTTGGCTCTTTGTGGGTGAAGAAGGTAGTGTGTTGCAAGTTGTAGATGTGGATTTTTGATCCCTTTTGATTTATGCCCATGACATTTTCTGACATTGGAATTATGAGATTGATTTATGACCTTTGGAATTCCAACATGATTTTTGTATCTGAACCTCCTCATTGCTATTTTCTACAGCTTTCTGATATCTTCCAAGAGGAAATGAATTACAGCCCTAAAAATAAAGCAATAGCTTTAAAAACATCCCTTACAGAAATCTAATTATATTATTATTGCCATAAAAATTATCAAAATCTTATTATGCTTGGGTTATTTAGTTTGAAATAAATCAGAATAAGCACAAGTGGGGTGGGGGGTATGCTTTTTTTGATGCCATGAAATCTGGTCTAAGAAAAAACACACCAGGATGTCTGGTGCTGGGAAGGATGGATTCATGCTTTCTTCAATGGTGTGAAAGTGATGTGTCTACAACTAGAATTTTTTATTTTCTGACTGTTTGCTATTCTCTTTTTTTAATAGTTGCATTTAAAATTTAGCCTTTTATTTATCCTTCATTCTAGGGACCCATTGAAAATGAAATTGCTACTTGATGCTTGTTCCCCTCATGTAATCATTATTGCTGCTGCCTTTACAAATGTCAATCTTTGTGAATCACAAACAGAGAAGGTAAGTACATTTAGGATACTATTTCTTTAAGGGGATTTCATAGTGTAACTTTGTTCAGTATAATTTTTTTATATAAATTTTTAGTATAAGATTATTTAATAATGTAAGTCTTTTACAACTCTGGAAAGGAAATAATGTTAATAAATTTAATAAATAATTAATTATAATAACCAGTATTGAAATTAATTACAAAAAGCATTATTTTACTGCTAACGATGCTTTTTTTCTATAAAATGTGCTCAAAGTTAAGTCTCTTGTTTACTTGTTATGTTTTGGTTGTTAACAGAAACTGAATTTGTTTCTTTTGAAATACATGGAAAAAAAAACTACTATATCATTGGGGAAAAATTATACTTGAAAATATTTGCTTTTAATTACATTTTTGAATGTCATACAAAAATTTCAATATGACAGACAACTAGTGAATTTCATTTAGTGACAGGTTGTAGAAATATTACAACTCAGACTTTCACTTTAGTGTTGAGTCTATGCCTGTTTTGAAATGTTGGTTGGAGGGAATTAGAGATTAAACCCTGGAGTTTTCTTCTTCAGTTAAAAGAAAAAACAAAAAAAAAATTTCATCTAATGATTTCTAACTGCCCTGTAAAACAGAAGCCAAATCTGAGACTTCTTGAAACTGAATTGCTCTTTTGGAATATGTGGTAATGGGGATGCTATACAAGAAAGAATATTCAGTTTGCATTTTGCCATTATAGGCATTGTTATATCCATGATATTATATCCATGATATAGTAGCATTTTGATAAATGGATGGAACAGAATAGCTGAAAGAAAAGAATGACAAACATAAATTGTCCTCAAAGAGATTTTTTATACTGATATATACATACTTAGCACTAATTTGTCCCATACAGAAAAAAATTATAATATATGCATACAGCAAGCCGTGTGAAAGGGGTGAAAAAGAGAGGGTATTACTTGTTTTTTGGAATATATGGTAATGAGGATGTGATGCAAGAAAGAATATTCCCAATTTGCATTTCGCCATTAAAGGCATTATTATATCTGTGATAAATGGACAAAACAGAATAGCTGAAAGAAAGGAATAACAAACATGAATTGTTCTGAAAGAGATTTTTTATATCGGTATATAATTTGTCCCATACAGAAAAATTATAACATAAGCATACAACAATACTAATTAAAATATATATTTGGGCAACTTTTATCTATGTTTCTTTAAAGGAATATTTTATAAGCTACCTTTATCCAGTTTTTCTTTTGTCCTTAGAATTTTTCTTTTTTGAGGACTGAGTTTTTAGAGACATTGTCCAAATTGTTTGTCCTGATCATTTTCAGCTTATATTTTAAGCATTTTCAAATGGTGGTAATTTTCATGGTAATGAAGATGCTATGCAAGAAATACTATTCACAATTTGCCTTTCCCCATTACAAGCATTATTATATCCATGATATTAAATCCTTGATATAGTAGCATTTTGATAAATGGATGGAACAGAATAGCTGAAAGAAAGGAATGACAAACATGATTTTTTATACTGATATATATATATATATATATATATATATATATATACTTACCACTAATTTGGCTTGGTTTGGTTTGGTTTGGTTTGGTTTGTTTTGTTTTATGGCATATCAACCTCAATGGATTATTTAATGCCGACAAGATTTTTATTGCTGGTAATATTTTTTCTTTCAAAAATGTATTGCTGGTAATATTTTTTCTTTCAAAATTTATTGCTGGTAATAATTTTCACAAAGTATTTCTGGTATTAAAACCAATTTTCACACTTTTATAGTGTTTTGACTTGAGTTTGGGGGGGTCAACTATTTGCCCATAGCTGGGACCCTAACAGGTGCTATAACTCCAGGTCAGAGTGAACCTAGGAACACCAGCAATTAAGAGATGGTTCCATACTCCTGAAAACCTGATCAAAGGCCTGGCTGTTGGACATAGTTTATCGTCTTACCCAGGACGTGGATGCAGTTTATCATCATACCCAGGGACAGGCCACTAATTTGTCCCATACAGAAAAATTATAACATACGCATCTAACAAGCATCATGAAAGGGGTGAAAAAGAGAGGGTATTACTAGTAATATTTCCCAATGGGGTAAAAAGGCCAGACCAGTAGTGTCCTTTGTTTCCTTTGGGACCATGTGTGTTTCTCTGTTCACCTTACTACAGTGGGATTTTCATGTCTGTCTTCTTTGCCACCTATGTGGCAACTGATGTAGGCAGGCATGTCTTGACTTCAGGAGTGCTAATTAAAAACTGACTTTCATCACTCTATGAACTAAAGTCACTCACCGGCTATCATGTGACCCTCATGACTTCATCTCAACTAAAGGGAGATAATTACTACAATGGAAACGTTACTATTTCAGTTTCAATTTTATAGGTTTTAGCTGATAGAATAAACATTGATAGATCAAGAAACATACAGGCATTTTATTTTGATGCTTATAATTTCTGTGGAAGTTGTCTTTCATTTTAGAAACAGACACAGAAAGTATGAGCTATGTTTTTCTGTTTGGATAGTTTAGGATTTATGAAATAGAATAACTTTAAAAAGCAAATAATATTAACTATAAGGGAAATCTAAACTCAAGAAACATCGGGGTCACCACTTATGGAATTTAAAGGTTGTGTGTTGGTGTATTTCAGGTGTGTGTATGTTCACATATAAACAATTAATGTAGAAGTAACAAAAACTAGAGTTTCTACGATGGACCGTTTATTTATTTTTTTTTTATAGAAATTGAAGATGAGAGGAAGGGAAAGAAATTGTGGGGAAAGGATGATGGTAATAAAATAATTACCTGTACCTTGCCATCCTGTATGCAAAACTCCTTGACCAAGAAATGGAAGGGGGTCAATTGAAGATGAAAGAAAGGGAAAGAAAAACAAGTGTTTTTTTGTACTACAATAAATTGCTTTGATAAACATGATTTTTTAACCAATGGCTATTTGAGCCGGCTGAAATCTGAACTTCTTGAGTTGACCATCAAAGTTTTTCAGGTAAATCAGAGCCAACCTTTTGGCTATAAAACCCCCTGCAATACAACCTTCAAGGGGAGTGAGAGATGCAACACCTTCCAAAACATCTGAAAACCTGACCAAGCGTAGACTCAAAGAAGCAGCCACAAAACCTACTCATCAATGGTCTTGACAATCAAATTGTTGTTTTCATGACAGAATTAAGTCTTATTTTCACCCTAATGACTGTAACAAAATAGTCGTTTTCACAACAGAGAACAAGTATTGTTCTCAAAACAACATTCTACATTGAAGACTCTGAAGGCACGAATGGATTCCATTATTGGGCTCGTCTATTAGCCCAATCTTACCTTCTTTGAGTAATGCACTATTCCAACTTTCATTCATAAATCTAGCCCTCTGATTGGTTCATTTCTACCAATTAGGTTGCCCGCACGTGAACTTCGAAGTTTTGGTGCAAAATTGTTTTGGATCCACCCACGTGATCATGACCTCTTAAAAAGAACCCAAAGCACGTGTGACACGGCAGTTGCAGACCTGGGCAGATCAGCAGCAGACCATTTTTTCGACCACTCACTCAAGCTTAAAAATGTGACGACTACTTCTACCGTCTCGGCAAAGTGAGACGGCAAATCTTTCCTGTTCAATATCTTCTACAAACTTCTTCGTCATTCAAGAATCTCAAACTGTACACAAAACCTACTCATCAATGGTCTTGACAATCAAATTGTCATTTTCATGACAGAATTAAGTCTTATTTTCACCCTAACAACTGTAACAAAACAGTTGCTTCCACAATAGAAAAAAAGTATTGCTCTCAAAACAACATTCTACGTTGAAGACTCTGAAGGCACGAATGGATTCTGTCATGAACCTCGACAACTTACATCAAATTACAGAAACTATTAACATTCATATTTTATACCTTCAAGGTAAATATACCATTTTAATTGGGTTCGACCTCACTGATACCCTTTTATTGTACCTTCTTGTAATTTGCATTGTTTTGTATCTGACGGCATTTTTCTTGTTATATTTCATATTGATTGATTTTGATTGTAAACTTGATCTCTTTGCTACAACTACCATTGGGCCTTATTTTAGAAAAAAATAAGTGACTTATCCAGAAATTTATTATCCCCTTTTCTGGATGCACAAATCACCAAATTTGTGCATTCCTAATATTTAATAAAATTGTTTTGGTTTTATATCTCACTGAGTATCTCTCATCAATTTTTTTATGGGATGCCTTGTTGTCACTTGATCTTTATTCTCTCCAACCTCTTTTAATCAAACACACAAAAAATATGCATTAACAGTTTTGTTTTTTCTTTTTTTCACAATTGATGAGAGTATTGCTTGTAAATGGTTTGCCAGATTCAGACGTTAATATTTTGGTCTGGAAAACTGAAAATGTTCAATAGTTGTTGATGATAAAAAAATCAAAATGAATCCAGGTCACATGGCACAGGATATTGTAGAAATACTCCACATACATCACACAAACATTGTAAGGCATTTGAAAACACTAAGCTAAATATTGTCATTGAAATTCACTTAAAAAATGCTCCAAACTTTTTTCAAATCTGATATGGCTATATGATAGTACTTTATTTTTCAAAATAAGAGAATTAGGTTATTATTCTTTCCCAATTTGAAATTATTTAAGCAAAATCTGTTCATGTCACTATTTTTTGTCTCCACAGACAAATAAAATCAATTGTGAAGCAGTAGTACAAATTGCGAAACTTGGAAAAGAACGAAATATAAAAATTATAGTTTTCTCTACTGATTTGGTATTCAATTCTCCAAATCCAGAAAATTTTCCAAATTGCATAAACACAATTGGTAAGTATATTTGAATTATTTTCATTAGTTTACTATTTATTCTTTATTTAAAAAAATACCCTTGAAGATATCTACTCATCTTAACTGCATCTGATACAAATCCATAGTAGTAGAACATCTACAAAGATTGATCATTGATAGTGGCTTACAAAACTAGATTTCTGGTATCTTTATATGTATTTGATAAGCCTAGTTTAGCCTGGTACTAGGCTGTAATAGTAGAACACTTAGTAAAGACCAAACTCACTATGGTCTGTGAAATTGTTCTAAGGTGTCTCATATAATCTTTCAAGTTGGTTAACACATCAGTTTCATTATATAACTGACATTTCAAGCAACTTGAAAGTTAGATTTTAACTTTTTCAGGACTAAAACTTGGAAATTCTATTGGGACAATCAGTTATGTGCCATGTGTGATACATGCTTAGGGCATCATGTATTTTTCAATACATGACAGATGAGGCAGATTTTTTCCTGCAGTAGGTTGCCATTTCTTTCTGTGGTAGACCAGTTGCCATCCAAGGCTATAAGAGCCCGGTCTGTCCTACTATTTACCCTGGGGGGAGAAGAAGAGGATTCATACCTTTCCCAAGGGTATTAGCACATAAGTGAATGTAATGGATTTGACTGGAATTTGTTACCTTCATACTGTAACAATATGATTCCATTCAAAATGTCTTCTGGAACAAAACTGTCCAAGATCCTGAAATAAAATAAAATTGAGTTTATCTTGCTTTATACCTTTAGGGTTAAAATAAAACTGGAATTAGCAGATCACTTTGCTGAGACGTCTTTCCTGTAAAATCATCCTATACAAACTCATTTTTGTGGGTTTCATTTTCAGATGGGATCACCTTCTACAGATTGTAGATCTAATTTACTTCTGTGACACATATGTCCTCTGTAGACATTTAAGAGATCTACATGGCATGTATACAGTGCTATTCGATAAAAGTGACTCACCTGATTTTTTTACTAAAAATATTTTTTGTCTATTGTTTTTGGGGTTAAAATAATTTTTAATTTTACTAATATAAAGACCCCTTCCCAATCACCTAGGAAAAAAGTTTATTCACCTTAAGATATTCTATTGATAATTATAAATTTGGATATAAATGAGAATCAGGAAAAACTCTGTGCAAAAAAAGTGACTCAGATATCGCATTCTAATGATTAAACTGGTAAATTTAAAGAGCTTTTGACAAAATATTGAAAACCATTTTACAATACACTCAGAACAATATTCTAGAGAATTCTAGAACAGCTTAAATTAAATCTAGAGTTTTCTAGAATATTCCAGAAAGCCTCATACAGTATAAAAACAGCTTGAAATAGCCACTCAAGTCACTAACCAGATGAAAGGGTACAAATACGCATCAGAACCACTTAAGGCATCTATTATTGCCCTCTCAAAAGCAGGGAAGTCTACGAGAGAAGTTGCAGAGATTGCTATAACCTCGCAATCAACAGTCTCTCGAGTGCTTAGGGCACATAATGATGCCACTCCTGCTCCAAGGAAGGAAACAAGGGGACAAAAGAAAAAGATTGATGATAGAACTAGCAGGGTAATCAAGAGAGAAGTTGCGAAGAATAGGACTATAACTAGCCAAGAAACTGCAGCCAGTCTAAGTGAAGAGCAAGGTGTTAGTCTTGCTGCTTCAACAGATCGTCAGGGGCTGTTAGAACAAGGCTACAAATCTTGTACACGAAGGTTTAAGCCGCTAATAAGCAAAACCAACAAAGCCAAGAGACTTGAATGGGCTCACTTTTACAAAAAATTCACCATAGAAGACTGGAAGAATGTTCTCTTCTCCGATCAAATGAAAGTTGAGCTAAATTCAAAGTATAAGGTGAGTCACTTTTATCAAACAGCGCTGTATCTCAGCAGTTATAGAAACCTCAGAATATTTATGTTCTAAGAATCTTGAAAAGTTTTAAGAAAGAATGAGGAATAAAGTAACTATTTGCGGAGATTTTTGCCTGATATGAATACAGCCTCATTATCATTTCTCAAGTGTTTTCTGTCATATGATGATATTTTAATGTTGGGAATATGCTTTGACATTGAGGATAATGTCAAGTTTTGTTAGTCTTTCAATATTTTTAGAGCCAGTCCACCACTGATGAATTAGGGCCAGTGGTCGACTGGCCCTAAAAATATTGGTTGCCATAAAACAAAGGGACACACCCACAACTAAAATGCCGTCATTTAATTTTCATAATGAAATGTGCTCTGCCACTGATTGTTAGTACGTTTTCAGTTTTTACATCGGGCACAGTTTTTGTGTATGGGAAATGATGCTCTTGCATTATTATCATGAGAAAAATATGTCTGATAGCTGTTGATGCTAATAAAGGAACATATGGTGAGTGATGTGGAAGTTATTTTATGAGAACATCTTTTCCTACCAGAGATCTATATTGGCCTTGTGTAAAGATTGAATGAATGCACAGATTGTTAATATATACAAAATAAATTTGTATATAACAGAAAAAATATATATACAAAAGTATAGAGTGATAAGTTGGAGGGTCAAGAGTTTAAATGTAATTATCCTGCTGCATACAAGAGAGAGAGACACACCAGGAGAATGTATATACATGTGTATATGTATGTATGTATGTATGTATGTATGTATGTATGTATGTATTCAAATGTGTCAGTCATCTTGCTTAAAATGTGAGTGAAGGATGTAAGTATATTTTAGTGTCAACACAGGACTGCATGGACATTTAAGGTTGTCAGTAGGAGGTAGGTAATTGTAGAAAAAAAGTTGTAAACTTTTCATTTCTTGTAAACAATTCCCGCAATCTATTCCTCTCAAACACTCTACTGTCTGCAACAAGTGTAGCCTGTTCAACACAGAAGTATATATTTATTGTTACCCTTTATACAACACTTGTGGCACAAGGCCAAAAGGGAAGTGGGGTAGGTTTGGTCAACACTTTCTATCCTAGACCTAACTAATCAGATTCACGACCCATTCATTCATTCATTAAAATTTGCTCATATACCTCAAAAACTTATCCATCACCATCTAATTCTACATATACCACAATACTGCATCTTCACAGGGAACCTACAAAAACCTCATTGACTAAAAATAACATGTCTATATTTCTGAGATGAGGCATTATGTATATTATTCGGACTATTGTCCTCATCTTTGTCGCCATATTTATTACAATGTTTCAGCCGTTGTACACTCTGGCCTTCTTCAGGTGGTTCGAATGTCAAACTTAACCCTTTATTTCACTCACTGGGGCAGACTGTTCTAGTTCCACGTGCCATGTCTAATTGCTAGTGTAATTTGCTGCTGGCTCCCAAGACCAGAAAGAGTGCAACTCGTTCACTGACAAACTGAGCCACCCACAGAGAGGATCTTTCACGATCCCCTCCACTAATTCCTGACACAAGGCTGAAAGGTCACTGGACCAAGGATTAGCTTTCAAGGCCACTCAACACTTTCTGAGGAATCTCGACTGATTTAAGGGCTTACGATGGCACTCAGCCCTAGAATCAGCAGGAGTGATGGGAAGGAATCCCAACACTCCCCACCAAGATTGAGTCCTGTCAATGCGCAGCATAGGAAAGCCAACCTCAAGGTGTGTTAGTGACTTGCGAAGTGTGACGTCCTCGGCCCCTTATGACACAGATGCCAGACACACCTCTCTACATGGCACATGGAACTAGAAACAGTCTACCCCAGTAAGCAAAATAAAGGGTTCAGTTCAACATTCCAACCACCTGAAGAAGGCCGGAGCATACAATAGCTGAAAGTTGTAATAAATATGGTGACAAAGATGAGGACAATAGTCCGAACAATGTAAATAGTGTACATAATACCTCATCTCAGAAATATAGACAGATAGTGAAAAATGTGTCACTTACTTTGTCAATTCTGTAGATGATTTCAAAAAGAGAAAAACAATCATAACTGGGAATGGACAAGTTGTTGAACAAATGGTGTCCTGAGTCCAAAATAAGCAAAATAGAAATAAGTCAGTTGCAGCTGTGGCCATAAATGCTTCACAGCTAAAAGCTAAAATTGTTTTTTCTCTCTCTCTCTCGGTCAATGAAAAAAAATTGTTCTGTCGATAAAAGCTGCTTCTTGGTGTTCTTGAATTAGGAGAGTCGTTTTTATTTGGCTACCTCGTCTGTCTGATTGTACATTGAATTTTTGACATTGGACCTGTGATTTGTGATTTCAACATTTCTTTTCTGTCCCTGGATCTTTGAGTTTGGACTTGTAATTTGTTTATTTCATTGTGAAAATTTACTATACAGACAAACCTATCATCTACAGATTCACCCCCCACCCCCCATCAACAGACTTTGGATGCAACAAACAAAATCTGCAGGCAAGATAAAAAAAAAGTTATGCAGGAAAAAAACTTCCAAATCATCAGTGATGTATTTTAAAATTTGCAAGCTTAGCAGAACAAATTGTATGGTAGCAGTGACTGGCCTTTCAATTGTAAACAAAGACGGGTGTACAGTATATAAAGTATGATACATTAGCACATGCATGAGAAAGTATCTGTGAGAAATCTATTATTTTTATTAATATATCTATTAAGTATATATATATTTATGCCATATATACATTTTTATAGTATTTTCATTATAATCATAACTATTGGTAGTTACTATAGTGGTTTTATAACTCAAAAATAATCCCTTTTTATCTACAGTTAATCGTCTTTAATGGACCACCCATCCCTTAGTCTGTTGTTGAGAGGTTTGTATAGTAAATATGTTATATTGTAAAATTAGGATTAGGCTTCATGCTTTTCAAATTGTAATATTTTTTAACATTTTTACCTGCCTTTCAATATTTACAAAACTTGGATTAATATAAAACAAGTCACAAATGTTGAGATTTATAATTTCTATGACAAATTCTACTTGTTATTTTATGTCATGGTTTGGGTTTGGTCAATGTTGTAAGTTTTGTGAATGATGGAGAAAAAAAAAGAATCTCGATCTGAGATGATCTTCCAATTACCAATTTGCAGAGAATCTATTCTTGATCACATTGCCATCTGGTTAAGGATAATATCTTAAATTCTTACATTGGCTATTTCAGATGAAATGTTTGGCTTGGGCTAGTAAATGTGTATTTGCTTGCTATGTATATGATGATGTTTATATGAAACTCTGAGTAGTGGATTTTGGTATCGATAATATCATTATATTATATTTAGGTTCTGTTGACTTTGGTATTGTATCCTCAGTTTATTTTATATTTTAAGCTTTTAGCTAACTTTAAGCTCTAGTGTTTATTCATATTATCTGTGTTATATATATATATATATATATATATATATATATATATATATATATATATATATATATATATATATTGTTAGAGTAGATAAATGAAACAGCCAAATGTAAGCAGGTGTGTATGCATGTGTTGGTGTGCCTAAGCAGGCAACAAATAAATAATCATTAAATTTATGCGTGAGGTGTAAACGTAATAATGCTCAATGAGGTCATGCAGAGCAAAGATATGTATTAATTAGTACATATGCCAAAACGTAGGTATGCATATATGTACTAATTAATATATATATATATATATATATATATATATATATATATATGAAGAAATATACTCTTAAGGTGTGCTATATTTATAGGATAAAGTGCCCAATATCAGAGATAGAGTGTGTGTAAATATAAAAGAGAACATTGAAGTCAAAACTTAGAGGCGACAGGCTGTTTCATGCTAGAATGTTGACTTCAATGTTCACTTATATATATATATATATATATATTTATTCTGAAAGAAAATTTCCCTGTGATCTCAGATTTATCATTATAAAGTTATTTTTATTTATTCATTGAATTGCAGAAAAGGACATTGGACTTAGAGAAGATTCACCTACAAATCCTCCAAACTACTATGGATTAAGCAAACTTAAGTCTGAGAAAGCGCTTCTCTGTGAGGTTCCTACATCTCTCATCATTCGGACTTCGGTATGTAAATGATATATCTCTGTATGTCTTCCATTACAACTCTATACCTACATGTCCTTTTCTATTTTCACTTTTTCTCACTCCTTGGAGACCTAACTAATCACACATATATTTTTCTTATTTAATTCCAGTCAACTTTGATCTTCAAAAATTTAAATGCAATGTCAATCATTATCTTCTATCTTCTTTATTCCTGTTAAATCTTTGGCTGTCCTGTGCATCTTATGTGATGCACAGGACATGTGATTTCCACATCTGTGCACACGAGTCATGATTTTAAAAGAGTGGTAAAACTAAGGATGCTTAAAAAAAGAGTCTCCTATTGAGGAGGATGTCTAAGGAAAGGCCTAATCTAATATTTTGCATATCATATATGACCACAGGATACTTGACTGATAATGTAAGGTCTCAAATGAAAGATATCTATTTTTCCACTTTATTGAAATGATTATAACCTTCACATCACATGTAATACACAAAGCATAATGTACATAACTTATGATTTGTACTTTCTGTGCATCACATGATAATGTAAGGTCTCAAATGAAAGATATCTATTTTTCCACTTTATTGAAATGATTATAACCTTCACATCACATGTAATACACAAAGCATAATGTACATAACTTATGATTTGTACTTTCTGTGCATCACATGTAATGCCCAGGTTTTTATTATGTGAAACAATATATATGAGCACATTCTATATTTGCCAAATAAGTTGATTTGCCTTGCAATAGTTATAAATTTGAAAACAACCATGAATGTTTGTATTATACATATGAAAATGGCGTGGACAAGCAAAGGGTTAATAATGTTTCCTTTTTCTCATATTCTCTCACACTCAGTAACCCCTTGAGTCTTGACTTTATTGCCTTGCTTGGGGTGAAATGATAAAAAAAGTTTTCTTTTTACTTTATAATGTCTAAATTTTATGTTCTTATAATTTGTGTACATTTATATGCTGGATTTAATTTTTTATTGAATTTTAAAGGTGATAAATACATGTTTTCTTCAAGTTAAAATTAAAATGTTATCTCTTGTTCCTGATTTGAAATATGAAAATATATCTACAATAAAAGCTTATCACTATGACATTTTAATAGACTTAACTGAACTGTTAAAGTTTAAATATTTGTAAATTTAGTCTGTAGTCAAAGTTAAATGGGAAAAAACATCTACAAAATATGTTCTGATTGCTATATAGGTAGTTGTTACATGTGTTTCAGTAGACATTTCTGTTTTATGTAAACAGCAAAATTAATGTCAATTGACCAGCTTAGAGATTGGAAAATTCTATTAAAGAAAATGTACCCACCAAGAAATTCAATTCCAGTCAGATGGCACATTTTTTTAAAAGGGCGTCTCTCTATATACGTTGGTTGGCATTACTTTCAAAATTTACCCATTAAATTTAATATTTATAGTAATAATAAATATCAGATTAAAAAAATCCATTAAAATATGCTGCTCATGATTGTTGTTAAGTTATCCAAGTTTCTTGTGGAGAGGTAAACTGAAATCCTTTATCAGGCAGGACCCACATTGCTTCGTGTGAGATTAATCACATCCCTACCTCAAAAAAAAACATAGCTATGATGATGATAATGATTTTTATCAAGTTTAGCACAATATAAAATTCTATTTCTAGAATGCCACTAGAAGGTTCTACTACTTAGAAATATAGAGGCCCATCTCTATGTAATACTGTCCTGCTGATGCTGAAAGGTGTTACATCCACAAATATATGCTATGTTATGTATATTGATTATGAAGAGTGATAACAAAAGAAAAAGTTTTAATGGTGACCGCTTTAAATAAAAGTAAATGTGTTAATTGCATTCACTTTTTATATTATGTGATTTATATTGTATAGACCTTTCTCTTAAAAACAGTTTTTAAAAAAAGTGAAATTAATTTTTTTTTTTTTAAGAGAATATTTGGGCCTGAAGAAGTGAAGAAAAACTTTGCCAATCAAGTTGTACAGAATCTATTAACCGGTAAGGAGATGACTCTCCTATCTGATGAAGTAAGTTCTTTTTTTTTTTTTTGTATCTTCTCTCGTATTATCAATGTACTTCATATTTTTAAACATCATTGCTAATGTAACATATTCATCAACCTAGTATGGGAAAAGGAGACTTCTCTCATACTTTGTGACATGTTTAAATGAAGATCATGTGACCAACTAAAGACATGTCACCATGTGCTGATATTGATTTGGTTAGTGAATACAAATATAAAATGATCAGTAAACATTTTAGCATTAGTAGTTTCTCTTGTCAGCCACCAAACATTTAAACATGGGAGCAGGATTGCCAGATTGGGTTATAAACAGAGAATTTTTCTCTATTTTGAAAACTCACTACTAAATTATAAATTAACTTTCTACTCCTTCAGTAGCTTAAATTAGTCTAGCTGATTTTTAAAATAGCTAAAACCATTGTAAAATAATTAAATTCAAAATTTTGTAGCACTTGTTTTTCAACCGTGGACTGCAAATGAAAGAAGTCAGATGATTTGATATAAAACATGTAATCTTGATTATTTTATTTTATTTTATTTTTGAAAATGGAATGAAAATATGAAACAGTGCTGAAATGTTCTTGGCCTGAACCCTTTCCTAAAATTACTCTTCTGATATTCCTTCATTAAATTACTGACTTTTGGGAAGGAAATTGAGCCTAGAACTTTTCAGCCTACCTCCAAAATATCTTTTTCATTTTTCATGTTCATAAATATTTTGACAGTTATATTTATTATTATTATTATCAATATCATCATATTATTATTAACATTATAATCATCATTATTGTCATTATTATCAATATCATCATATTATTATTAACATTATAATCATCATTATTGTCATTATTTCAATATAAATATTATTATTAACATTATTATCATTATTATTATTATTATCAATATCATCATATTATTATTAACATTATAATCATCATTATTGTCATTATTATCAATATCATCATATTATTATTCATTATAATCATCATTATTAATTATTATCAATATCATCATTAACATTATATCATCATTTTATCATCATCATTATTATTTTTATTAAATATGAAATAAAAGTGAACTAATTTTTACTTGATTTTTCTTTCTAGCTTTCTTGTCCAACATATAACAAAGATCTTTGTGAGGCAGTGATGTTACTTATAAAGAAAGATTGTTCTGGAATCTACCACATTGTTGGTCCCGAAGTTATGAGCAAATACCAATGGGGTTTAAAAATTGTAAGTAAGATTGTTCATTAACAAATTTAAAATAAAATGAGTTTTCCTAAAAGGCAGTGTCATAAATGAAATAAAAAAAAAGCAAGATTTATTTTGATTTGTGGCAATTTTGAAAATTGCAGGTATCTCTATCATACAATGGTTTTCTTTGATAAACATGAACTTTTCTAAATACCTTACTAATAAATATCATTGTTTCCAGCAAAACATGAATTGGAAATATTCTGCTGCCATTTGAAGATTACATTCTTTGTAATGATCACTGATTATTCAGCAGCTACAATTATAACCTGGCATCTTGGCTTCAATTAATTTCTCACCACCATAATGTAGCTTCTCTGTACCATTTCTTCAAATATTTTCATGGCAATTGTTCTGATGAGCTTTTCTTTTTGGTACTTCAACTTCATAAATTTAAATGTAGTACAAGATTGACAGCTTTGTCTCATCATTTTATTGTTGAAGTTGCTTAAAATAATTGTAAGTTTTATTCTAATAGTTTCTTCTCTCACACTTCTTGCCTGTGGAATACTCTTCCAGTTTCTTGCTTCTCTACCACCAACAATCTTCAAAAATTTAAATGCAATGTCAATCACCATCATCTGTATTGATTTGTTTGTTGGAATAATTTAAACAAAGATTTTCAGTACTTTTTCTATGTTTAAAGCATAGACATTAAAAACCAACCAGTGAACTTGTTTGTTTCTTTCCTTTACAATGAGATGCAAAATTGAGGATATCATTAAGTCTCTTTAACCAACTGTAAAGATGATGGTTAGTTACTGTAAAGTGATGGTTAACAAGCCTTTCTTGCGGGAGAGTTTGCTAATATAGCAGTGGAAAGATATATGACATTAATTCAATTGTCTTCATGCTATGTTAGTAATATTTCAGGATCGGGTATACAATAGATGGTGTACCCTGTAAATTGGCATTGTGATATTTTATTAGAGATTTATTAAAAATCAAAAAATCTGATTGTTCAAAAAATAGTAAAATAAATTGAGCATATATTCTATTCAGTTAATAATGCTTACTTTAATTCCTAACCAATGAGAATTTCTTTCTTCCTGGTTTTCAAATAAACCAAATTCAGATTGAGTGGCAAAACATTTTAAGCAAATCTTCCAAAATTCAGTTTGTACTGCCAATAAAGATAATGTTAATTATGGTGACCAATGAAGGAAGATGTGTTTTGCTGTTGCTTTTTATATATGAAAGAGAATTAAATTGACTTGCTATTCTTATTTTATTATTGATACTTATAAATGCTCTGAGAATAGTATGGAATATTTGATTGGGTTATTATAATAATCCAATGGTGCTTATAGAATGGTTGATGATTAGAATGACGTGAATGGCTTGTGGTAGAGTAGACATAGAGATTAACACAATGGAGTTGTTGTTTGATAAACATCAAGAGGAATATATTATATTTGTCATTATTATTATTTTCAGGCTGAGTACTTCAAATTAGATTCTAAATGGTTGATTTCTAAAAGTTCTGATGAGTTAAAATTACTTGCACTAAGAGGGAAATTTACTGCTCTTTCTACCCACAAATTCAGGTAAACTTCCAAATTTTACCATCTATATTTTCGACAGAAATGTGATTAAATTCATATATGTTTTTTTTATTTATTGATACATATTATGGGATTGAAAAGTTATTATTATTTACATTATTTACTGTGAGGCTAATAGTCTTATCTTTGTTGTTAGTATTATAACATTTTGACTCCTTATGCTTACTGGCTTTCTTCAGGGAATATATGAAAATTTTTAAATTCATAGAGCATGAAGAAATGATCATCTGTTGCCTGCAACATCAAGTAAAACTCTTATGATGAGTGAAACACATATCAACAGGAAATGATCAGCAGTAGAAACAAACTTTAGATTAAACAAACGTTCTGCAAGCATTTACATTCTCCTCCACAAGCAGCAGTATAAGTGGTCAGAAAAATGGTGTGGTTTTTCTCCCTTACATTAGAAGCATGTTGAAAAACTAGGACAATATTCAGTAGTAGTTCCACCCTTCAGAGACATCTCTCTCAAAGTAAACCTTCCCTCGAAGTAAACATGACATTATATATACTTTTTTCCATGCAGTAGAGACAAGAAAAATAAAGATGTGTCCAGATGTCCACTAAAATCAAAAAAAGTAACCATGGCAGAACATAAGAAAGTTTTATTCTGGGTGAGACAATGAAATCTCATTGTTGATCATGTGTGGATAGAAAAGTGAGGTTATAACACCTGTGAAATGAAGTTGGAGTAATAAACAAAAACAAAAGAAGCTAAGATTACTTAAAGAATCTGCTAACATTCTAGGCACTAATAACTTACTCAGTAAGCCTAGCATAGAAATGAACATCATATGGAAGACTTTAATTAAGAAAAATAATATTAGATATAAATGTCAAAAATTATATCATTTATATGACTGGTAGTATATAAGTCATATACTCTAGTTCAGTTGAAGGAGCAGACAAGAGATCTCAAGTTTCTGATTCCAAGTTTCCATCTTGGAATTTTTCTAAAACCATGTAGCATCAGTTAAGCAAAGTTAGTTGTGAGTTCAATCCCTGAATTAAGTAATATAAAATGTCATTTGCATCTCTCTCAAACTAAACCTTCCCTAGAAGAGAACATAACCAAATATTGTATATATTTTGTTTCATGCAGTAGAGGCAAAGAAAACAATGATGTGATCAGATGCCCACTAAAATGAAAAAAAAGTTAAAGATGGAAAACATCAGAAACCATTAATTCAGGATAGACAATTAAATCTAGCAGGATTGATCATAGATAGAAAAATGGGATGAACAACACCTATGAAGTGAAGTTGAAGTAATAGACAAAAACAAAAGATGATGATTAAAAGAATCTGCTAACATTCTACTAATAACCTTCCCAGTAAGCCTAGTATATAGGAGCCTTTAATCAAGAAAAAAAATTATAATAGGTCTGAGACTCAAAAAATTGTACCACTTACATGACAGTTAATTTCATACACTCTCATTCAATTGAAGAAGCAGATAAGAGATATGAAGTATCTATGTCCAAATTTCCATCTTGGAATTGTTCTACAAAACACATAACCTAGTAGATAAAAGTGTCAGTTAAGCAAATTTAGTTTCCTGATAGTTGTGAGTTCAATCCCTGAATCAAGTAGTGCAAAAATATGATTTGTTAGTTTACTTTTTAAATAAAAGTGTATCAAAAATCAGTTCTGTCTCGCTTTTCGTCACAGTTATAGTAAAATAAGCTAAAACTAATTTTTTTGGAGATAGTTTCATTAAGACATGTTTTATTCAAATTGATTTCCACATCATTTTACTTTCATTGAGTGATTTCACTAAGTGAATTCTCTAAACTTGAATAATAAAAACAACACAGATGTGGATGTTTCTTTCAATCTTTTACTTTCATGTACCTTGTATCTTCAGGACATGGGCGATCATAGTTCTCCACCATTTCCTATGTTTTGTTGCTTTAAGTAAATTTTTTGCATTTTCATCCCTCTTCACATTTCTTCTGCAACTCAGTGGTTCAAACTTATTCACTGTTTCCTCCAGGAATAAGGAGGAAACAGTTAACAAGTCTTGTGAGTGTTAAATTCTCCAAGCCCTCAAAATTTCTGTTTTTTTGTTGCTGTAACTAATTTTTGTACCATACCATCTCTTTTCATCTTTGTTCTGATTTATTAGAAGAAACCATAGACATCACAAGGACAAATTAACTAAGAATAATTAACTTATTTGTAATATTTCCTTGATGAATTCACCAGTTCTTGTCTGATGACTTGGGAAAATCATGAAACTTTAAGTTGCCCTACAAACATAGGTATATGTATATTTATTAATATATACTTCTTAGCTTTGTCTAAATATATTGAGTACAGTTTTCTTTACACCTTATATTAAATTGATGTAATGGAATAACCAGTCACCCACCCCTTGAATGATTACACTATAGGTAGTAAGTACCTATAAATTCAACTGTCTACGAGAGACTAGAAGAAGAGTGAGCGAGAGAAGATGCAAGCACGTCCGATCTTCCAATTAGTGGCACTCATTACTAGAGTGACCTGTGTGTATAACTGTACTGTATTTCATATTGTACTGGTTGTGTACAATAATCCTTTCTTTTATTATCCATCTGGTGTTAAGTATTTATTCCCTTAGCATGGAATATAAGATGAATTAAGTAAATATTTATTTGCTTATCTGTCTATGCACGTTAACGCACATATATGCAGTTGCTAATATCTAATTATTTGGTTTGTATCCATACTTAAGATGAAAGATATTCAAGAGATAAAAAAAACAATAAAAATAATACTGTTGATAATAATATTTGTTATATACTAGCTAAAAAGCCGCTTTATTGGGTGTCATTTAAGCTAGCTCCTGCAGGGGGCTATTAATTGGGTCTTTGGCTCAATGATGACACTTCATGCATTGAGCACATATTAATTTTTATTAAGCTTGAACAATATTTTTCAAACAATTAAATTTTAATTAAAACAATAATATAATTAGTCTATTTGGAACTTACCGCAAAGCTGCATGATAAACAACATTTTTGGTTTTCCCATTCGAGATCTGTACAAATAACTTGTGTCCATTCCCAACCCTTGAACAACCATCATGGAGTTAGCCATTAGAAAAGCAGGGTTCCATCAGATGAAGTTAAGTTACTTTCAATGATTGTCCTTGGGACTTATTCATTGACATTGCATAGCTCACTCTCACTGGAAACTAACTCTTTTGAATTTAAAAGGAGGATCTGGAGGAATTAAGAGGATTCTTGGAATTAAAACTCTTTCCTCCTTTCCTGGACCAGTAAGGATCTCTGCTTCCAAGAGATGAGGAAACATCTTTTTAACAATTAAACCTGTTCCAATGCAAAGTTTTAGAGGATCCAGATTTCTCAATAGTATAACTGGCACATTTTCTTTTAGTTCCAACTTGTGTGATGGCATTCCAGGAGGATTCAGTAAGTTCAGGAACTCTACTGGATAATTCACTGCCTGCTCTTGTTCAACCACAATGTCAATGGAAAGATACTTCATGCTTTCTTTTGGAATTTCTTGGAGAAGTTTCCAATTGATGCTATCTACAATTTGATTCTTGAGAGCTAATATGACCCTCTCACAAAGTCAGTTTGAATCCATGAAATGGTGTTTAATGTTTGGATAAATATGGTTAATCAAGTCTTGAATACTTGAGACTGAAACTCCACAACAATTTGGGAGTGAAATATTTCCATTTTGGTCCATTTTCATGGTTCCAATGCCAAGCTGCAACAGCAAAGCAAAGCAGCAAATCTTCCTGCTTCAAGGTCACCTGTGATTCTGTCGTTTGTTTTCAGGCTAAGTCTTTGAACATAGTTCCAGATGTAAGAATTTTTCAGAGAGTTTGTTTAAGAGGTACACAAAATACACTAACTGATTCATCAGTCACCAAAATGATCAGTAAGATTGCAAATAAAATTTTCAGTTTGTGTCTCTGAAGTAGTTATATGACTCGTGTCTAGCAGAGCTAAAAAAAAAAAAAAAAAAAAATATGTTGCCTCTCCAAAAGTCAAAAACCTTTCAAATATTATGTCATGTCACCTGTGATTATCGTCAGGGGGCAGTAATCCATCAGACCAAAACAGAGATTGGTTACAAGAGAGAAAAATAAGTTCATATCTTTAGAACAATTATAAAGAATTTAAATTGGTTAAGAGATACCAGCAGATACTGCCAATTTGGAAAACTTAGAAAGAAATGAAGTTTCTATAAAAGAAGAATTAATCCAACAAAGATTAAATTGATATTATATATAACACTCCTCATAGATATAAAATGTTGGAACAATTTCAATTGAGCAAAATGTCACTGAATTCCCATGTTGAATTTATGCAACAGTAAGAGTTGAATAAAAATTTAACTCTACTGAAAGTCAGGAGGAAATTGCTGACAAAAAAAAAAACATAACTGAAATAGAAATATTGTAATTACAAAAACGAACCAAAAAGAGATAAATGAACTACATTTTCTTTTTTAACCAGGTTTACCCCAAGCAAATTAGTAAAGCCACTAAGACACAAGGGGTTACTGGCTGTGGAAGAATTAGAAACATAAACATTACTAATGAGTGAGAACAAAAAGTGTAATCAGGAGGATAGTAGATAGCAATTGACATTGCATTTAAAGAAACGGTTAGCATAGAATTTACAGTTGCATCTAGCCAACTCAACTATAAATTGATAAACACCAGTCTAGTACTGCTCTTAAATTAAAAAAATTCTAGGTACCATAGTGAAGAGCGATATTTATTTTGTATAATATACAAAAATAAGACACAAGGCCAAAACGTGGTATAGGGAAAGGATGGTCTTCTTCTATCTTATGATTAAACTTAGCTAGCCACAATTACTGACCCAAACATACCAAAATATTCCTTACAACATATTCTTACTTACCATTCTTACTATTTCCACCATAATACCTCAAAATCTACATGAAGTCCTAACTAGTCTCCATATGTACAATTCTTGTCTCTGTATGTGTGGGAGAGTGATAAAACAACAGTTTAAAATCTAAACCCCAATGTATATCTATATGAGATAATCAATTTACAAGAAACTAAATAAAATAGTGTTAGTAATTAAAAAAAAAACACAATCTTTAGTTTTGGAGGCGTTAAAATTAACAAGCCATCTTTTGCCCCAGTTAACACCAGACTGAAGGTCATTTTGGACATCAACTGGCATTTTGACCACATGCAAAACATGGAAATAGAAAAATTATTTTCAAACATTGTGTATAGAATGTGGGAAAAAAATGAAAGAGAATTCAGAAAAATTCATTACAGAAAAAAGAAATGCATTGGTTAAAGTCAAACTGAATAGTGTAATCTATGCAGATTGACATTAGTAGTGAAGTCACTTTAATTCCAAAATGTCTTTGGGGGAAAAATATTATTAGGCTCAAATTTCTTTCTCTTTTTTTTTTTTTTTAATAATGATTTTACCTGAAGCAAAGTGATAAGATAATGCCACTAAGATGAAAGAAGTTACTGAGAGTGAAAGAAAATGAGACAACATTAGTGATGTGAAAAGAGAATAAAAGAACAAGATTTAGAAAGACAGGAGATGGTGATTAAAAATTTGAAGATCATAGGTGACAGGGAAGCAACAAACTGGGAGAGTGTTCTACAGGTGAGAAAAGAAACTATTAGAATAGAATTTACGGTTACATCCAGACATTTCAACAATAAAACAATGGGACCTAACTGCCATTCTAGTAGTATACTTAAATTCATGTGATCAAAGGTACCAATGAGAAAAACTCATTAAAACAATTACCATGAAAATATTTATAGAAAAGGCATATGAAGCCATAGCAGTTGGAAAGAGCCTGGATTTGAGATGCCAGATCAGGATCAATAACACATACCAACCTTTTGGATTTTGTCTTGAGTCTTGAGATATATAACAAGAGCACCAGACCAGATGTAGCAGCAATATTCCATGCACAGTAAAATGGTAATTTTATAAATGTGCAAGATGGATTCTGCCAGGATAACCCTATTGGACTTACTATTAAGACAGGAGTAAATAGTTGTGTCATCATCAGCATAAATACCAAGTTGGGAACTGATGACATATGGTTCGGATGCATGCTGTAGTATTGGTTCCGTGTCGGGCTCTCCACTACACTGCTTGGTCAGCTTGTCTCAGGGTGGATGCTGCTTTAGCATCTGTTCTGTGCCAGGATCATACCTTGCTGCCTGGACAGATCCATAGCAGGGTGACTGGCTATGACTAGCAAAGACTAGACAAGTCCAGCAAAGACCTTCTGGCCTGAGTAGGGACACTTGGGTTCCCCACATTAAAATAAACTGACCTTTTCTCGCATCCTGACTCAGTGGAGAGTTAAAGGTAAATACCGGGAATGTCATTGATGACAATAAGAAACATTGTACATTCAAGGATACATGTGTTAATGTGATATGATATAGGAGAGTGATCGTTCAAAGAAAGAGTAATCTTAAAAATTATAAGAATTTGATGGTTCAAGCATAAAAGCATTGAAGGAATGTATGAAACAGACACTTGATTTGAAAAAGTAGCCATTGTAGTTATTAATTGTAAGTCATGTCCTCGTGAGAACTGGTGTAATTAATATTAATAGTACTCGTTAAATTAATGTATTTTAGGCTTAAATCCCAATTTATATTTTCCTTTTTTGTTTGTGTACTATTTCATAATTCATCTAAAGTTTTATATATTTAAAAAAAATAGTTTTTTTAAATTCTAAAACACGTATGTATATACTGTTTATATACGTACATTATATATGTTCCAAAGTGATAGTGGAAACAAGCTCTCAGATGCTTCTGTGGCATACATCTTAAATAGCCTCTGACAACTAAGACCAACTTGAAGTTGGAGAATGAGCAAAGGCGGAAAACTGGCACCTCATGGCTAGCTGCTTCGGGTAGATGGAGCTCAACAGCCCAGGAAGGTAGTCCATCTAGAGGAAGGAAAACCATGATTTTAAACCTCTGTTGCCTTGTGATCATATACAAATACGAAAGCAGTTGGCTGCTAACACTGACAACTTTCCGTCAATTTGTGCAGCTAAGCCGTCCTCAAATGAAATGTTCTATATTCTTTTGGATCTTGTCAATATGGCCGAGACAGGGAGCATGTAGTCTGGCCAGCTCATTGCCTCCATATAACATTGCCCAGGCCTCTGCCTTGGAATGTTCATTCCAGTTTCACCACCAAAGGACTAGATTGTAAATAAACAGGGTGCTACCTTTACATAACAAGATAAATGGATGCCTGTTATAATTAATTCAATAAATTCAGATTCATTAGAAACTGAAACGTTAAAAGATTACAAAGCAAGTATTAAATTGAAAGAAGATTTGATTGTGAATCTCACAAGTTACTGATTCTTGTTTTGCCTCGAGTAATGACAAAATTATGAAAAATGGCAGAGTAAGGCATTTTACAATGTGTTCCTCCTGAGGGTAGCAAATGGGCACTACAATAGTTGTATTGTGGTTGTGCAAATGATATGAAGCCTTGTTCTTGGTTTTGTTATTTTTATCTGGGATTATATCATCCATTTGCAACATGCTAAATTAATATTCGTACAAAATATTACCGGAAAACATGAAATAAAATATGAACAATTTTTGGTTGTGCATGCAACAAGAGGTAACATATTTAGTAAATGACTGATTTTTAATTAAACATGTAATTACTTATATAATTGATTCATATTATTCGCAGAAAACGCGCACACATGCATACATATATATACATATAAATATTTCAGGTCTGTTGGTTTCGATCCACATAACAATGATTGCAAAACACTTGTCCTGCCTCAATTTATAGACAGAAGCACAAAAATGCATGCTGGGATTTTTTCTAACCAATAAAATAAACTGGTTCTTCATTTCATATGACTCAGTCCCGGTCTGTCTTGTCTTGATGTCAGACCATTACGTTTGCTTGCCCGAACTTGCTTTTGTGTGTCAACACCAATTCTTAGTTTGTGAACTTTTTACCATATTACTGTTAATTTGCCTTCTATATATTGTTTGCTTGCTTTATATTATTTTTGCCTGGCTCTTTTCTTTTTCTTGTTATTGCTTATTGCAAACTTTGTCAACTTTGTTGGACAGTTCTGTTACTTATTTTGCATTTGACCATGGTTTCTCACTCCATGTGGTTCAACAGCTGGTGGTCAGAGAAAGAGAGAGAGACAGAGAGAATTTGTATTTTGTGCTCAAACTCTCTTTTTGGTGCATTATGGGAATTCCACCCATCTTCCTACACTATAACCTAGCAATGCAAGGGATGCAACTCCTGCATGAATCATAACAGTTGCATTGAGAAAAGTTAATATTGACTTATGTATTTGTGGAGATTATAAATTAGGTGCAAACCATAAGATTTGTTCATATCCACATCCTATTCCAAACAGTGAATCTGCACTAATAAAAGGGAAAAGAATATTGAGAAAAAACCTCAATGGAGGAGGGTTTCCTTTATAAGTAATTTTAGAGGTGATAACGAATAAAACAAGACTCTTATTCAAGGGAAATTTCTAAAGAAACAAACATTTAATAGAATGACAATTGAGGTGGCTCATTTACATAGAAATTCACGACGACTATAAATAGCTACAGCTATGAACCATGAACAGTTGAGTGCATACTACTTCCTGTGAGTCAGTAACGCTATACTACAATGGTGTCGCCAATACCTAAAGAACCAAGCGAACAATTACCATTGGATAATTATGAATAGCCACAAGCGTGGCTTAGGATTCTAGCAGCTAAAGCTAGAACAAAAAAGCTGAAGGATTTGAAATCATTTGGAGGAGAAAAATAGATAACTGATCTCTTCTTTGCAACTGCTGGTTGTGAGAATGTTATAAAATTATCATTAATTGCACACCCAAGACAGTTGGAAGAAATGACGTTTGACAACATAAGGCAACTAATAGTGAGAAACATAGAACCCAAGAAAAAACTAGTGAATGCATAGAGAGTTCTAAGTTCATGAACATTTCTCAGAAAGTGAAGGAATTCGCTATTGAATATGTTCTTCATTTGAAACAGGCCGCTAAGTATTGTGGGAGCAGAAAACCAGTCAACTGAAGAAGATTTGATCCAGTTGAAATTGGTAAACTGCTTTCAAAATGAGGAATATCAGTAAATGACTCTAATGCATTTACAACTGGGAAAGTTGTTGCTAGAACAGTCTGTCAAATTTGTTCAGCAGTAAGAACTCATTCAAAACTTTAATACAACAATAGTTATGGATCTGATAGAGGAAATGGACACATACACGATAAAGAGAAAACCGGAATAATGTGTACTTTTTGTGGTTATCAACATCAAAGAAGAAAGCAAAAATGTCCATCATATAAAAAACACGTGAAAAGTGTTTCAAAATGAATCCTTTTAAAAGTATGTGTAAATCCAAAAAGAGAAACATAGAGACAGTCCAATAAAATAAAGAGGAAATAAGTATGGACATCTTTTTAATGAAAAAAGAAAAAAAAAAGGGCTATTAAAAATTCGAATCAATAATGTTTTATTGGACATGAGACTAGATACAGGAAGTGAAGTGATGTTGATACCCAGAAATTTCTGAAAGAAATTAGGAACCAAGATTAAAGAAAATCCTTGTCCAACGGAATCAGTTCATTGGATACGTAATAAAAATGTTAGGCTGTTTTGAAGCCTACATGGAACTAAAATATAAGTTTGACGTATTAGCAATTATTGTGGCAAACTGTGAAAAGAATCATGGTCTAATAGGAAATAATGTATTGAACATAAATTCGACAAAATTAGTAAACAAAGTGAAGGCATAAGAAAATGGAATATTAAAAAAACTAAGAAGCAAAGTTAAGACTAAAAGAAAATATCTCCCTGTCATATTTTCAAGCACGAAAAGTGCCAGTCCATCTACTACCAATAACTGTGGAAAAACTAGAAAAATCACTGGGACAAGATCTACTTGAACGAGTTCCACAAGGAGGGAGCAAATGCCCCCCGCATTAGTATTTTTAAGAAAAAAGGATGGGAATCTGTGTATTTGTGGTGACTATGAAATAGGTGTAAGCCACAAAATATGCGCATATCCTATCCCCAATGTAGAATGGCCTTGAAAATATTCTCTAAAATTGATCTAAAGTCAGCATACCATCAAATACCTATTGACGAAGACTTTAAAGAAGTCACAACAATAAACAATAGGCTTATTAAGATGGAAAAGAATGCCACATAGAATTAAAACTGCAAGTGCAATTTTTCAAAGGCCTATAGAGCAAGTTATTGGTAGTGATATAAAAAAATACAGTACGCTATCAGGATGATATTTGTGTTGGTACTATTAACAACGAAGAGCTAAAATGGAAAACTGGTATGGTTTTGAATAAGTTAAAAAATGCTGGATTAACAATTAAGAAAAAAATGTGTGCACAACACTAAAAAATATTATTTTGGGGATATTCCATATCTATCAAAGGCATATCACCAGATCAATCATTAATTGACAAAATATTAAAAGTTGAAGTAACTCAGAATAAAAAAGAATTGGAATCTTTCTTAGGACTTGTAAATTTCTACAGATGATACGTATATCAATACTCCGAATTGATAAAACCTTTTGCTACTTTAAGAAAAAAGAACATGGAATTTATTTGGATAAAGGAACAACAAGTGGCATTTGAAAATTTAAAAGATGTTCTGGCAAAGAAGCCAGTAGTAAAAATATTTGATTCTAGAAATGAAATAGTAGTAATAACTGATGCAAGTGAACACTCAATTTCGGGATGGTCATCCTATTATGTATCTTTCGAGAGAATTGTCAAAAGCCAAAGTGAACTATTCAAATATTGAGAAAGAAGCATTGACCATAATATGGATGACAAATATAGCTTGTCAGTTTCTCATTGGGAATAAATTCCAACTAAGGTCTGATCACAGAATTCATATTTAATCCTAGGAAGAGACTTCCTAAGCTAAGGACTTCTAGAATTCTAAGATGGACCTTAATGTTAATGGCATTTGACTTTGATATTGAGTACGTGAAAGGCAATACCATTCCGCATGTAGAAGCTTTATCGAGACTGAGGCTCATTACTTTTAAAAGTGAGAAAGAAGAGGAAAAATTTGAAGCTACTTTCTTATACTGGGTCAAAACGGATATTTTGTCGATAGACAAATTAGCTGAGGATATGAAGCGAGATCCCATATCAAACAGCATATTGTTCAGGATACAAAATAATAAGTAGAATAATTGCTCATGAAGAGAAAGGTGCTTTAAGGAGGTTAGACACAAGTTAACCATAGACAAGGGTGTAATTTGTAATAGAGATATAGTGGTTCCGCCACCAACGCAAAGGAGCAAAATTATAAAAAACATACATGACGATGTTCATTATGAGATTAAGGCTAGAGACATGGTGGCCAGTTAAAATTGCAGGTCAGCAGTGAATAATAAAGGGATTAATAACAGACAGGTTAGTATACATAGAAGTGAGTGAGAGAATGTTTGATAATATGTATAATATCACTTCAGTGACAGTTACACCACTCATTTGATTTTCATGGTTTAAAATCTCCTGGCTGAGATTACTTACTGTAACATCATCTTTCATTTTCAAAATTCTTGTCTAGGCTTTTTATGGTCAGCATGGGCAATATCATTATTTTTATTTTTTTATACTAAGACTGTATTTTGTCCCTTATACATTATAGATTTGATCCTTTCATGAGTCGATTCACTATTTTTCTTTTACCATATTTTATATTAACAAAATAAGACATGGTTAACAAGGCCCTAGTCTGTTTTCCCATTAATGTTATCTGCCACAATGCGGCACAGTTCAATAACTAAGCAAAAGTCTTGGTAAAAAAAAACTTAATATTATGCTGGTGAGGATAAAATGCCTCCATACCATCTTTATAGTCTGTAACATTTCTGCAAATCCTTTTTATTGTGAATATGTTAGAGTTTTTTTTATACAGAATGTAGCCAATTCTTCTTAACCAAGAACTATCATTGTAAAATTGTGAGACATTATCATATACTAATGTTTTTGGGACCAGTATCAAATCTTCTATCATTAACATGAACAACTTCAGGATTTTCAGAAAAAGAATAAATTAAAATAAGACAGTCTAACATTATATTACTATTTACATAGTCCATGTGAATGTAAGCCCAATGTTCTGTTTCTTTAGGCAAGGTGTACAATTTATTCTGTTGAAAAATTCTTTATTTCTGTACATTTTAGAAATTTGTCTTCCTAGTTTTTGATATCCTACTTTTGAGTACCCGGGCCATCTCTTTCTTTCTTTTTATGTGCCATGTCCTTTCAGAACGTAGGTGATCATAGCCCCCCACTCCACTCTATCCCTTGCAACTCTCAACAAGTTCCTTTCCTCTGCTTCCTCCCCCAGATCATGTTCTGTCATCCACTTGCTCAAGTCTGCCAGGTATGTCAAACGTTGTTTTCCCTTGTCTCTCTTTCCCTCTATTTGACCCGTGAGTATCAGATTCTCCAGGCCCTCCTTCCTCAATATGTGTCCCAGAAACTTCGGCTTCCTCTTCCTGATGTTAAGTATAAGCTTCCTCTTTGTTTGCAACCTCTCTAAGACCTCATCATTGTACACACTCTCGGTCCATGATATCCTTCTGTAGAACTACATCTGTTGCCTCGAGTCTCTTCTTCTTCTTTGAGGAAATCATCCAACATTTGCTGGCATAAAGAAGGACAGATGTCACATCAGTATTCTTTTCTTTGTTACCAAAAAAATCCTTCTGTCTTGCAATACTCTGCCCACCTTTTGGAATGTGTCCTTGGCTATCCCAATACATCTTTTAATCAATTCTGTATAGTTGTGATTCCACAATGAAAATCATTGTTCTCACCTTTTAATACAAACCTTTTCAAAAGTTTTCTGGTGGTACTACTAAGCTTTCTTCTTTTCTTCTTCTTCTTCTATGTGCCATGTTCCTTCTAGACATTGGGGATCATAGCTCTCAATTACCTGTCCTTTGTAGCTCTTAAAATAATTTATCTTTTCATTTTCTCTCCTAAATACAGTTCCACCATCCCTTTATACAAGCTCACTAGGTAGATTATGCATTGTTTTCTGTCCCTTTTGCCTTCAATCTTTCCTGTGAGTATCAAAATTTCCAAGCCCTCTTTCCTCATTATTTGCCCTAGAAATTTCAATTGTCTCTTTTTGATGTTACATATAAGTGTTTTTTTTTTGGTTCCATTTTCTCTAAAACTTTGTCATTGCTCATATGTCTGATCCATCATATTCTCAGAATCCTTCTGGAGAACCACATTTCTTCCATAGCATACGATACCATTTTTCATGGTTAACTCTTTATAAAGCATTTCAGCTGTAGAACACTTACTCCATGTGTTCCTTTTATATTCTTGAGGCAGAATATTGGATTTGTGGGTTATCTCCACATGGCTTTTGATGGGACACTTCTTGTTTCATCTTCTTCTTTCTCTTTTCCACCCAGTATTTTGTAGCAACAATTCCAACATCTTTCCCCTTAGTGACTGAACTTTCACGTGCACACACACACACACACACTCATATCACTCACACAATTCCTAACTTTTAATGTCTTATTTCTTTTGCATGCATACTCGTGTATTTTCTCTCTTTTTATTCAAGTGACATAAAAATATAAAATTCCTTCCCGTTGAAATTCATTCTATTGCTTTACACCCATCATTTACATATGTGCAATATATTATTGCCATTGCTTTTAGTCTAACTAGGTTTGTTTGTTTTGTTTAACGGCATTCCAACCTTAGTGGCTCCTTAAAACCGAAAATGAATTTCAGAGGCCATTATTTCTGTCAAAAATATAGTTTAACATTATTTTTCCAGGACGTTCTAACAAAGGGGTTTTTTTCAAAAAAATAGATGCAATATTATTTTTTCCAAAACGTTAATTTAGAGGTAATTTTTTTTTTAAAAAAAAAATCATCTTTTCAGGAGTTTTGTAAATTTGAATATAATTCCATTGAATAAAATTTTTTAATATAGTTCTAATATTTTTTTTTTTTTGCTTTATAGCTGGGAATTTATTTTTCAAAAACAAATGTTTAATATTATTTTTTCTTTTGGTGGCAATATTTTTTCCATAAAAATGAGTTTATTTTTCCAAAAACTTTGGTAATTTATTTTTATCTGCTGGTCTGTTTAACCTGCCATAAAAATTACTTTTTCCAAAAACCTTCTTAATCTAGATTAATTTTTAGACAAATGGACGATATCATTGGTGGGAGCCACCTAATATGTGGATGTGTTTATGGTGCCAAAATAGAGAATTTAATGAGAAATAGTGATAGTTATCTTTGTCTTACCATAATGATAGCAGCTGGCATGTGTTTTGATGTAAACTATCATTCAAATTTAATCGTCAAAAACATCATTGTAAACTGTTTTATTCCATCAAGAATCCTTTGCTACCATCCCGGGTTTTTTAACCTGGGAACATCCATATCTGATGGCCATGTCAAAATTATGCTGCTGTTGGTTGAGTTTATCGTCATACTCAGGACGTTCAAAGATATTGGTGGTGTAAAATAGATGATTAATTTATTTACAAGATTTAGGTGAATAATTAGTAGCTGCAAAAATTGATGCCAGGAGAGTTGTAAATTTGAATATAAGCTTTCAAATGCTTAATATAGTTTCTACATTTTTGCTTTCTTCTTTCAAGACTAATTTATTTTGGTCGAAGAATGGCCCAAATGACTTTCACTTTGAGCAAAAAAAAGTTAGGAAAGTGGTCTGTTTAACTTGAATTTTTAATTTCTTAATCTAGATTAAGACTAGACAAATCTATCATTGGTGGGAGCAGTTGACAAGTGCCTATGGTGAAAATAGATAATTTAATGAGAAATTATTATTATAGTTACCTTTGTCTTACCATAATGATAGCAGCTAGCATGTGTTTTGATGTAAACTATCATTCAAATTTGAGGAAAACATCATTGTAAACTGTTTTATTCCATCAAGAATCCTTTGCTACTCTTTTTTTAACCTTTGAATTCCACATCTGATGCCATGTCATATTATGCTGAGTGGTTGATGGCTGGGATTAACAACAAAGATATTGGTCCAGGTAAACATTTCTTTATTTACAAGAGATGACTATTAGTAATACTGACCAGAAGCTGTAATTTCAAATGAGCATTTTGACTATATTTCTACTTCATCTTCTAATTTATTGTAGCGAAGAATCTAGTAGTGACATACCAGGAGCAAAAAAGAGGAAAGAGGTATGGTTACTTGTTTTTTGTTACTTTCAATATAAAGTAAAAAAAATGTGACTATCATGGAAAAATGAATAAGGCTTTCATCATCAAAGATCTAATGCATCCCTACTGGACCTTAGAGCAGCCTATCTTTAGGGATGAGTCCATGAATACTTAAAGTCATACTAATTAGTGAAATAAGGACTAGACTGCAAATAAGGACATTAATCATCGGTGCATTGCTATCTTAGAAGGAAGTAGACAAGAAAGCAACATCTGTATACATTGATGATATTTACATCAATGAAAATGTTATGTTAGCAAAGAATCTAGAAGAATTTAGGGAAAAAAGCAATTTATTGTTAAAGAATAATAAAGATTATTGTTAAAAAATTGAAAACTTTTTAGAATTTAGGGAATAAACCAATTTATTGTTAAAAAAAAAGAAAACATTTCATAAGATTTTTATCCAAATGTAAACAATAAATTATTATTGATTACATTTAACTTGTAAACAGTAATTCTACTTTTGCATAGAAGCCTGTAGACTTGTAAGTTTGAACATAAGCATTTAAAATTTTATATAGTAACATTTTTTTCTTATGCAAATGTTAGATATTTTATCCACTATTTGTTAGATTTTTATTCAAATATAAACAGTAAATCGTTATTGATTAAATTTAATTTATTGTAAACAGTAATTCTACTTTTGCAAAGAAGCCTGTAGACTTGTAAATTTGAACATAAGCTTTCAAAATTTTTATATAGTAACATTTTTTTCTTATGCAAATGTTAGATATTTTATCCACTTTTACATTTTTATTCAAATATAAACCGTAAATCATTAGTGATTACATTTAATTTATTGTAAACAGTAATTCTACTTTTGCACAGAAGTTATGTTTGAGAGCAATAAGCTTTTGTATGCCTACCATTTTTTTCTTATACAAATGTTAGATTTTTTTTCTGTAGGAAAAAGAAAAATACTGAGCAGGAATTTCAGAATAGTGCTTTATTATAAAGATTCAAAAATCTCTAAAACTTATTCAATATGTCAAAGAGCAATGACTTAATGTTTGAATAAACAAATCTCATTCAAAGAAGAGCAAATTAGAGAATAAACCAATATATTGTTAAAAATTAGCAAAGCTTTCATAAAAGATTTTTATCCATTTGTAAACAGCAGAAAATATGAGCAATCATTATTATAACAATGTAAACAAACAAAAGAAAATACAATAGATTTATATGAATGTGTTAATATCCAAATTTACTGAATTAGTAGAGGTGTGTTCATTTCTTTCCAAATCAAAAAAGAAGAAAGAAAAATAGTTTTTGCATATTATACTCCACTTACTTCCACAAAGATCTTTTGTAAGTGAAGTAGACTTTGTCTCATAACCAAATGATTTTATAAAAACTCCCAGTATTTATTTTCCATGTTTTTTTTTTTTTTTTTTTATAAATACCCTCTTAAATAAGAAACCTTCAAGTTATTCAAATCATTTTTTCCAGGCACAATTTCATGATTTTATCAATCCAACTATGAATTAAAAAGCCAATTCTGGAAGCAGATTAAATACCAATCACCACAGTAGTCATTGTGAATCTTAACAGTCTGCCACAGGAAACTGGTCTTTTGACTTTTTCCATTCATTAAGAGCTTCTTCCAAAGTTTTAAACTTAAAATCAGGAAATTCAGTTCTGAAATGAAAGAAATTCAAATACAAGTGAGAGGAATAAAAAAAATTTGCATCAAAATTATATCATTTAATTCTGATTATTTAATGATAATTTATGGACAAAAGATGTAAGTAACAAGGAAACTGACATTTACAATCATAATCAGATAGATGAAATTTCTGGGATACATAATGAGTAAAGACAGCCTGGAGAATTTAACACTCACAGGACATACTGAAGGCTTTAGAAGTAGAAGAACACTGAGTAATCTACTTAAATGAATGGTAGAATAAAGATGGAGAGGAATGGTAAGGCACAAAAATTACTTATAGTAGCAAAATATAGAAATTTCCAGGATATATAATAAGGAAAGTGGGTGTGGAGAATTTAACACTCATAAGACAAGTTTATGGTAAGACAATTAGATGGAAGCAGTGAGTAAAACTTTGAATGGATGGATGGCAGAACAAAGGTGAAAAGGTATGGTAAGGCACAAGAATTACTTAGAGCAACAAAAGATAGTAATTTCTGGGACAAAAGAAAGATGACTTGGAGAATTTAACACCCCCAAGACTTGTTGAAGGCATGATAAACAGGAGAAAGCTGTGAATAACCTACTTTTATTGTTTTTGCATTTATGTAGCATTTATTCTCATGTTGTAATACAAATTTATTTTATTACTATACATAATAAATCTTTTTAAAGACCATCAGCCATGCTTACTTTTTAATATTCTACTGAGAAAAGGAGGGAAGGAACTGAATTTTCAATACACTTTTTTTAAAAAAAGTAAACTAACAAAAAAGTAACTAATAACATAATCAAACTAGCAAATAATATTTTATATTACTTGATTCAGGGATTGAACTCACAACTACCAGGTAACTAATTTTGCTTAACCGATGCTTTTATTCATTAGGCTATGTGATTTTAAAAAAATTCTAAGTTGGAAACTTGGAATGAGAAACTTGAGATCTCTTGTCTCCTCCTTCAACTGAACGAGAGTATATGATTTATATACTACCTGTCATGTAAATAATATAATTTTTGACACTTAGACCTAATATTATTTTTCTTAATTAAAGTCTTCCATATGATGTCCATTTCTATGCTAGGCTTACTGAGGAGGTTATTAGTGCCTAGAATGTTAGCAGATTCTTTAAGTAATCTTAGCTTCTTTTGTTTTTGTTTATTACTTCAACTTCATTTCACAGGTGTTATAACCTCACTTTTCTATCTACACATGATCAACAATGAGATTTCATTGTCTCACCCAGAATAAAACTTTCTTATGTTCTGCCATGGTTACATTTTTTTGATTTTAGTAGACATCTGGACACATCTTTATTTTTCTTGTCTCTACTGCATGGAAAAAAGTATAGACAATGTCATGTTTTCTTCGAGGGAAGGTTTACTTTGAGAGAGATGTCTCTGAAGGGTGGAACTACTACTGAATATTGTCCTAGTTTTTCAACATGCTTCTAATGTAAGAGAGAAAAACCACACCATTTTTCTGACAACTTATACTGCTGCTTGTGGAGGAGAATGTAAATGCTTGCAGAATGTTTGTTTAATCTAAAGTTTGTTTCTACTGCTGATCATTTCCTGTTGGTATGTGTTTCACTCATCATAAGAGTTTTACTTGATGTTGCAGGCAACAGATGATCATTTCTTCATGCTCTATGAATTTTAAAATTTTCATATATTCCCTGAAGAAAGCCAGTAAGCATAAGAGTCAAAATGTTGTAATACTAACAACAAAGATAAGGCTATTAGCCTCACTGTAAATAATGTAAATAATAATAACTTTTCAATCCCATAATATGTATCAATAAATTAAAAAAGAAAACATATATGAATTTAATCACATTTCTGTGGTAAATATAGATGATAAAATTTGGAAGTTTACCTGAATTTGTGGGTAGAAAGAGCAGTAAATTTCCCTCTTGGTGCAGGTAATTTTAACTCATCAGAACTTTTAGGAATCAACCATTTAGAATCTAATTTGAAGTACTCAGCCTGAAAATAATAATAATAACAAATATAATATATTCCTCTTGATGTTTATCAAACAACAAGTCCACTGTGTTAATCTCTATGTCTACTCTACCACAAGCCATTCACATCATTCTAATCATCAACCATTCTATAAGCACCATTGGATCATTATAATAACCCAATCAAATATTCTATACTATTCTCAGAGCATTTATAAGTATCATAAATAAAGTAAGAATAGCAAGTCAGTTTAATTCTCATTCATATATAAAAAGCAACAGCAAAACACATCTTCCTTCTTTGGTCACCATACTTAACATTATCTTTATTGGCAGTACAAACTGAATTTTGGAAGATTTGCTTAAAATGTTTTGCCACTCAATCTGTATTTGGTTTATTTGAAAACCAGGAAGAAAGAAATTCTCATTGGTTAGGAATTAAAGTAAGCATTATTAACTGATTAGAATATATGCTAAATTTATTTTACTATTTTTTGAACAATCAGATTTTTTGATTTTTAATAAATCTCTAATATCACAATGCCAATTTACAGGGTACACCTTCTATTGTATACCCAATCCTGAAATATTACTAACATAGCATAAAGACAATTGAATTAATGTTGTAGTGCCATGCCTACATCTCTTTAACTTTGATTGGTCGATTAATATATACTAAAAATAATAAGACAATTTATTGATCGCATCTCACCATACTGAATTTTTTCCTACAGTTTGCTCACAAACAAGTTTTGTTATAAAATCACCGATTGGTTCATTTTTCATCCAATCAGGTATTTTTCGTATACCTTCAAAAATATATCCTGCGTTTGTGCTGGGAGCCACTGATAGTAATATAAATTCAGATGCATTCCCAAATCAAGTAGTAGTTCCAGTACCACAGTAGAGTACAGAGCAGAGACAATAGATCTCAACTACTCACTCGCGTTATTCATTCTACTCACTCCGCACTTACACATACACAGATACAGAACCTGAATTTCATACAACATCAGTTCTATGTGAACAAACCAAGTTGAAACAACTCTGTTAGTTACAAAGACACAACTGAACAATCTTTCACTCTGAACTTTATATTCAGAAAACGCTGAACTTTATACTCAGAAAAACTTGCTTAAAAACATTTCCTAACAGATAAAGGGGAACTACTTTTTTCTCCTTATTCACACATTATACAACTACCTTGTATTTATTGTTGATTTTAATATATATGTTTATTCGTTGAAACAAATTGGTTCTTCATTGTTTTTCCTTGATATTTAAAAAATTATGTATGAATGTTAAATGCTTATTCAACACGCAGTCACATTTATCTACCAAGCAACATCCTAGATTGGTAACCTCAACACTTAAGAAAGCAGCATTCTACAATGTCATATATCTTTCCATTAGCAAACTGTCATGCAAGAAAGGCTTGTTAACCATCACTTTACAGTAACTTATGATATCACAATTTTGCATCTCATTGTGGAGTACTGGTTGGTTAGTCTAAGAGACTGATAATGTGTATGAATGATCCTCACTGTTATAACAAGCATATGGTTGTAAAGGAAAGAAACAAACAAGGATTCAAATTTTAATGTGTATTTATTTTGCTATTTTTGACCAATCAGATTTATTGATTTTTAATGAATCTCTCCTGATGCTTTAAACATAGAAAAAGTGCCTTGAAAATCTTTGTTTAAATTATTCCAACAAACAAATCAATACAGATGATGGTGATTGACATTGCATTTAAATTTTTGAAGATTGTTGGTGGTAGAGAAGCAAGAAACTGGAAGAGTATTCCACAGGCAAGAAGTGTGAGAGAAGAAACTATTAGAATAAAACTTACAATTATTTTAAGCAACTTCAACAATAAAATGATGAGACAAAGCTGTCAATCTTGTACTACATTTAAATTTATGAAGTTGAAGTACCAAAAAGAAAAGCTCATCAGAACAATTGCCATGAAAATATTTGAAGAAAAGGTACAGGGAAACTACATTATGGTGGTGAGAAATTAATTGAAGCCAAGATGCCAGGTTATAATTGTAGCTGCTGAATAATCAGTGATCATTACAAAGAATGTAATCTCCAAATGGCAGCAGAATATTTCCAATTCATGTTTTGCTTGGAAACAATGATATTTATTAGTAAGGTATTTAGAAAAGTTCATGTTTATCAAAGAAAACCATTGCATGATAGAGATGCCTGCAATTTTCAAAATTGTCGCAAATGAAAACAAATCTTGCTTTTTTTTTTATTTCATTTATGACACTGCCTTTTAGGAAAACTCATTTTATTTTAAATTTGTTAATGAACAATCTTACTTACAATTTTTAAACCCCATTGGTATTTGCTCATAACTTCAGGACCAACAATGTGGTAGATTCCAGAACAATCTTTCTTTATAAGTAACATCACTGCCTCACAAAGATCTTTGTTATATGTTGGACAAGAAAGCTAGAAAGAAAAATCAAGTAAAAATTAGTTTACTTTTATTTCATATTTAATAATAATAATAATGATAATAATAATGATGATGATAATGAGGATAATAATAATAATAATGATGATGATGATAATGATAATGAGGATAATAATAATAATAATAATAATAATAATAATAATAATAATGATGACAATGATAATGAGGATAATAATTATAATAATAATGATAATAATTTTTAATTTTTTTAATAAAAATGATCAGTGGAAAATGTCATGAAGCCATTCCTGCCCTTACGTCTGTGGTTCGGACTTGGAAGAAAATGTTTATACAACAGAAATCTAAGGAAATGATAGTGGTGATTATAATTAATAATAATAATAATAAAAAAATGAAGGTCCAATTATTGCAGTTTAGGTCCAAAGCCTCACAAACAAATTCTATCACTGTCACATTTCAAGGATGCAACTAACCTGAAATGCAGGATCTGCAGAAAATATGATAAAATTGTTGACCATATTATCTCAGGATGTCCGGAAATAGTAAATAATGAATATACCCACAACAAGATAATGACATATGTGCAATGGAAAATATGTAAGAAGCACAAAATCAAAACCACTGAGAGATAGTATGAGTACTAACCAGACAGAGTTACCCACCAAAAATGATGTAACTATCCCCTGGGACATGCCAATTCAAACTGACAGGAAAATAAATGCCACCAGGCCTGATATTATCATAAAAGACAAGAAATTCAGGAAGTGTATGTTTATTGACATGGCAGTACCATCTGAGAGAAACAGCTCCATGAAAATTATTAAGAAATTGTCCAAATTCAACAACCTGGAGATTGAGATTAACAGGATGAGAAGAATAAAGACTGAGATTGTACCAATACTAATCAGACTTCGGGGCCTTGTGAGAAAAGGAATGAACAATTTTACTAATAGTGTCCCAGGTAACATCAACATACAAGTTGCCTAGAAAGTCGCCCTACTAGAAACATCCTATATACTAAGAAAAGTGTTATCAATTAAATGACAATTCTACTATAGGGCCTAGGGACCATAGTTTGGACCTGGTTCTACAGGATACAAAGCAGGAAACATTACATACACAAATCATAATAATAATAATAGTAAAAAACGTGTAATTCTTTTTCTAAATTGCTCAATGGAAAGTGTCATGATGCCATTTCTGAACTTAGAAATGAGTACACATAAATGAGTACAAGTAAAATGAAAATAATAATGATAATAATAATGAGAATAATAATGATGACTTTAATAATAATAAATATAAATGTCAAAATATTTATGCACATTAAAAATGAAAAGATATTTGCAAAAAGAAATTTAAATTACAAACTTTTAAAAAAAATTATAGGGTGTGCTGAAATAATAATAATAATAATAATTTCCTTCCCAAAGTCAGTAATTTCGGAAAGCTAGAAAGAAAAATCAAGTTACAATTAGTTTACTTTTATTCCATATCTAACAATAATAGTAATAATAATGATAATGATGATGATGATAATGATAATAATAATAATAATTATTATTGTTGTAGCATACCTACAGACGATAATGAGTGTATCCCCATTCACATAAATACAGTAATAAATACTGTATGTTCGTCTGCTGTTGGAGATTCATTGTGGAATTCACTTGACTCACTTCTAGCAGTTGACTACTTCTATGCACCGCTGGTAAATCTTATATGTGTTGTTCGTGTCCTAAGTATTATCATTCATTACCAACGTTAGTACAATTATTCTATTTAGTAACCTTCCCTAGATTACAACAATTATAACAAGAATAATAGTAATAATGATAATGATGATGATGATGATAACAATGATGATTATAATCATAATAATAATGATAATGATGATTATTATAATGATAATAATGATGATAATAATAATAATGATGATGATACTGATAATAATAATAATAATAATAATAAATATAACTGTCAAAATATTTATGAACATTAAAAATGAAAAGATATTTGCCAAAAGAAATTTAAATTATAAACTTTTAAAATTTTGTGGTGTATGCTGAAAAGTTCTAAGCTCAATTTCCTTCCCAAAAGTCAGTAATTTAATGAAGAAATATCAGAAGTGTGATTTTAGGAAAGGGTTCAGGCCGAGAACATTTCAGCACTGTTTCATATTTTCATTCCATTTCCAAAAATAAAATAATCAGATTAGTCTTCAAGATATTTCTTTCCGTTACAAATAAAATTTTTCAAAAAGAAATTTAAATTATATATTTTTAAAAATTTATAATTAATTCCAGTTTGTAGCCACGAGAATCAACAGAAGAGGATCTTAAACATGCCCTACTGATACACAAGAAAGACAAACATCTTTAGTTAATCTTATTTATTCTTAGTTGGTCACATGATCTTCATTTAAACATTATAAAATGTGAAAGTACAGGGTTGGTACACATGGAATAAAACTCCAATGACCAAAAAAAACATTCTTAAAAGTGAGCTCAATACCACGTAGACTTAATAATATTTATTCAAATTTATAACATATGAATGTTATATGATCAGTACAGAAGTTGCAATTTTGTTTCAACACTTATGGTGTATTTATTTATTTATATAAACTTACCTCATCAGATAACAGAGACATCTCTTTACCAGTTGATAGATTCCGTACAACCTGATTGACAAAGTTTTTCTTCACTTCTTCAGGTCCAAATATTCTCTTAAAAATATTCAGGATATAATTTTAGTTTTCTTTTTTTTAAAAAATGTTTTCACTAGAAAATTCATAAAACATAGGTCACTTGAAAATATAAAAAAAATGGATGCAATGAATTTAACATTTGTTTTAATTTAAAGTGTTCAATGTTTTTTTGTTGCTACACTCTTCATAATTATTCACATATTAAAAACACAGTATATATATATTTTGCATTTCTGACTTGTGGAGCTTTCTTATGATTTCTTCCTTCCATGGCATCTACAATCTTCAAAAATTTAAATGCAATATCAATCAACATCTACTGTATTTATGAATCTTGTTCTTTTATCATCCTTTCGCATCATTTGCGTCTTCTCATTCTCTTCTACTCCAAGTAACTCCTTGCATCTTAGTAACATTATTGGCTTACTCCGGATGAAATGATTTATATATATATATATATATATATATATATATATATATATATATATGTGTGTGTGTGTGTTTCATTAAATAATATAGACAAGTGTTGTCTATTTATTTTATGTAAATTCTTTTCATAACGTCTGATGAGCTTAATAACATTATCATTAAACAAAGAAAGAAAATCACAATATTGATCCATATTTTTTAATCCAATCTAAGCTTTCGCCTTACATAAGCCATTATCAAAGATGTCAATTAGTGTACAATATATTAAGCAATATATGGACAAGACAGTGATGATAGTCTGTGATTGTTTACATGGATGATTTCCAAGCAACGATAAACACATGCATATAAGGCATAAGAAGCGAAAATCACACCGCAGCTCATGACGTCTCACATGACCATGCGAGAGTGAATTCAAGAAGTATTAAGTATGGGAAGCCGTTGGTATAAACCAATGGTTTCTGTTACCAATTATAGACATTTAAGGATATTTCTAGAGATTCCCATACTTAATACTTCTCGAATTCACTATTTTCTTTTCCTCTCCCTCTCTCATCTTCTGATCTTTAAGATTATATCGTCTATTGTGTGTGTATGTCACCACAAAATGTATCCTTTCCGGTTGCATCTTTAATGTATTAGACATCCGAGAACATTCATATTTCTCTCACTTAAACCATCTTTGACACCCCTCTTTAAAACTTCTCTCTGTTAAATTTTAATCCCCCGCTTCATCTTTAGACCTTCCTGTGCTTCTCTTGTCTGTTACCCCTCTCTATAGCTTTCATTTACTCTAACATTTGTCCCAGACTCTCATACATACACTCACACTAAATTTTATTTTTTATTCCCAGAGTTGTTTTTTGTTTTCTTTTTGAATTTGTAAGTCTGATGAATTGGATCGTATTTACAATCCCAATGGAATAAATTATGACCATGGAATATTATTAGTGTTTAAGCCTTTTTATTATATATATAGATATATATATATATATTTTATGTTCTTCAAAACATATACAAAAATAATGCATGGAGAGAACAAAAAGGAAGAAACCAAATTGACTTATTTGTTGTAATAATTTGAACAAAAATATTCCAGGCACTTTTTCTATATTTAAAGCATCCAGGTAGGTCTGATAGATTCATTAAAAATGCATAAATCTGTTTGTTCAAAAAATAGCAAAATAAATTGAACATATATTCTGTTCAGTCAGTACAAATTTTCTGGTTTCTTGCTTCCCAATCAACTTTGATCTTCAAAAATTTAAATGCAATGCCAATCATTATCTATTGTTCTTTTATTTAATTGTTCTCTCTCCTTAATAATGATTTTTCTCATATTCTCTCACACTCATCAATCCCTTTCATCTCAGTGACTTTATTGCCTTGCTTTGGATGAAATGATTAAAAGAAATATATATGTATCTATATTCACAATATATCATGACATGAAAAATAACTCACCCTCCCACCCTCTGAGCTTACTTTTCTATTTACTGTAGATATGACATTTAATTGGTTAATCAAAACATTCCACAATTCAATTTTTAATTCTGACTTTATGTCCCCCCCCACCACTTAACTTTTGGAAAAGAGATAACACTTTGTTTTTTAAATTTCCTTAAAAATTATTTAATCCCCAGTTATTTACCATAGCCTGAAGAAGTACAATCAAAGTATTGAAATATAAAAAAATTTCTACAGCGATTTCAACATGTTTTTATTATAATCTCTTATAATAAAAATAATGATAATTTTATATATATATATATATTAATTATTTCATATGAGAGTTGAATGCAAATACAGTTTGGAGTCTTGATTCAAAGCAGTAAAAAGAAAGATGGTGGACATCCATAGAACAGTTGCATTTTGTGATATGATTAAGCATGGATACTGAGGGATGGAAGTTTGTAAATTAAAGGCCATATTGCTTCAAGAAAATATATGAATCCCCTAAAGGAATGCATCCAAAATGCTAATTTGGTGCACAACACCTGATACAAATTCACCATATGTGGAAGAAATTGCATTCTAAGATATAATTTAGTAAATAAAAAATTAAATCCAGCATATAAATGTACACAATTTATAAGAACGTAAAATTTAGACATTATAAAGTAAAAAGAAAACTTTTTTATCATTTCACCCCAAGCAAGGCAATAAAGTCAAGACTCAAGGGGTTACTGAGTGTGAGAGAATATGAGAAAAAGGAAACATTATTAACCCTTTGCTTGTCCACGCCATTTTCATATGTATTATACAAACATTCATGGTTTTCAAATTTATAACTATTGCAAGGCAACTCAACTTATTTGGCAAATATAGAATGTGCTCATATATATTGTTTCACATAATAAAAACCTGGGCATTACATGTGATCACAGAAAGTACAAATCATAAGTTATGTACATTATGCTTTGTGTATTACATGTGATGTGAAGGTTATAATCATTTCAATAAAGTGGAAAAATAGATATCTTTCATTTGAGACCTTACATTATCAGTCAAGTATCCTGTGGTCATATATGATGTGCAAAATATTAGATTAGGCCTTTACTTAGACATCCTGCTCAATAGGAGACTCTTTTTTTAAGCATCCTTAGTTTTACCACTCTTTTAAAATCATGGCTCGTGTGCACAGATGTGGAAATCACATGTCCTGTGCATCACATAAGATGCACAGGACAGGCAAAGGTTTAAAGAGGGAGAACAATAAAAGAACAGGAATCAAGAAGATAGAAGATAATGATTGACATTGCATTTAAATTATTGAAGATCAAAGCTAGCTGGAATTAAATAAGAAAAATATATGTGTGATTAGTTAGGTCTCCAAGGAGTGAGAAAAAGTGAAAATAGAAAAGGACATGTAGGTATAGAGTTGTAATGGAAGACATACAGAGATATATCATTTACATACTGAAGTCCGAATGATGAGAGATGTAGGAACCTCACAGAGAAGCGCTTTCTCAGACTTAACTTTGCTTAATCCATAGTAGTTGGGAGGATTTGTGGATGAATCTTCTCTAAGTCCAATATCCTTTTCTGCAATTCAATGAATGAATAAATAAAAATAACTTTATAATGATAAATCTGAGATCACGGGGAAACTTTCTTTCAGAATCAAAAATGAACAAAAGTTGTTGACCAGGTTCGATGTTGCTTAACTTCTGTGATATTATGGGAAGTGGTGTTTCAACATGCCTAGAGAAATTAGTTCATGATTACTTAACACAATTTTGAAAAATAATAAAATAGAGTGAAAAACACATTTGTTCATGTGGATATCTTTTCTGGCATCTCAGTTCAAAGGTCAAGTGAGTGATTATTGAATCAACTTTTCTGAGTTATATATGGTGAAAGCCCATTTAAAATTATGAATGTCTTAGAGCAGTATGAAAGACTAACAAAACCTGAAGTTATCCCCCTTCAAATCAATAAATCAACCATTCACCCTTGCATGGAATACTACTGCCATATATGGTCTGGAGCACCCGCTATTCATCTTAAGGTCCTCAACAAAATCCAGAGACGGATATGCAATGCGATTGACCCAGATCTCTCACAGATATTCCATCGCTTCCCTCCATCATTTCTACAAATACTTTCATGGTAACTGGTCTGACAAGCTACTTTCACTAGTTCCGAAACTAAATGTGTTACTAGGTTGGCATCTCAGTCCCACCCTTTCACTGTTGAAACAGTTAAATGTAGCTGTCTCTTCTACTCCAATAGCTTCATGTTTTGCACCTCCTGTCTGTGGAACTCCCTTTCTCTTACTTGCTTCCTTGTTAGCTATAATCTCCAACTATTCAAATGTAATGTCAATTGACATCTCCAGATGCCTTGACCTATTCCCTGTCCTTCTCTTCATCCTTACTTCCTTCATGGCTCTTTACTCTTGCTCCCACTGTCTGTAACCCTTTCCATGCTAGTGGCACTCCTGCCTTGCTTGGGGTGAAAAGCTTAAAAAAAACAAAAATCATCATATGACAGATAACACTTGAGAAATGATAATCAAGCTGTATTCATATATGCCAAAAATATCTGCAAAATTAAAAAAAAAAAAAAATCACTTCAGGGAATGTGAGACAGCCTGACAAAGATGCATACTCATATTTGGCCTACCCAGCACACCAGACGAGAAAATAGACATGTATATATAACCCTGCTCCCCATGGTTTACACCTGGTATCCCAATAGCATTTGATCAGACATCAGTTTATGTTTGGTTTCAGTGGCTGGAAGCAGCAGGGTCACAATTAATTTTTGTGATCAGGCTTTGGGTCTGTTTATAATTCTATTTATATTTATATCAAGGGACATTTTGATTGAAAAATTCTCAGGCTTGAAAATTGTCTCATTATTCAAGACTTAATCTTGAAAGGGTTAAGTTCTAACTTAACATGTTAGTTTTATGACCAAACTGATGTGTTAGTGAGTCTGCAGATGATGATATCATCATAGTATAACACCAATAAAGAAATAAGTTTGCATGAGATGATTGAACAGGCAATATGAGTGCAAATGGATCTTCTAATTTCTTTTTTTTAAATCCTAATGATAAGTAATTTGTCACAAATTTTTTATATTCGTTTTCAATCAATTCACTCCATTCAGAGAATGAGAAGTCTTTAGAAGGAAATGGAAATCCAGACCAAAACAAGGGATAAACATCTATTCCTGTTCAAAAGACCGGGGAGGAGTGTGAACTGGATGATAGGCAAACCTACTTACTCTAATGACTGCGAAAGAGTATAAAGCAAGATAAATTTAATTTTATTTTCTTTCATTTCAAAATCTTGGGCAGTTTTGTTCCAGAAGATATTTTGAATGAAATCATATTGTTCCAATATTCTTTTTTAAGCCTTAGTTTTGTAATGGTTATCATTTAACATTCAAGTTGTCTAAGATGTCAGTTTCATAATGAAATTGGTGTGTTAGCCAACTTGAAATATTACATGAGACACCTTAGAGCAATGCTTAGATCAATTTCACAGACCATAGTGAGTTTAATCCTTACTAAGAGCTCTACTATTACAGCCTTGTACTAGGCTAAACTACGCTTAGCAAATATCAATAAAGTTATCAGAAATCTACTTTTGTAAGTCATTGTCAATGATCAATCTTTCTAGATATTGTACTACTGTGTTTTTGTATCAGATGCAGTTAAGATGAGTAGATATTTTCAAAGTATTTTTTAAAATTAAGATTAGATAGTAAATTAATGAAAATAATTCAAATATACTTACCAGTTGTGTTTATGTAATTTGGAAAATTTTCTGGATTTGGAGAATTGAACACATAGTCAGAGGAGAAATTTACAATTTTTATATTACGTTCTTTTCCAAGTTTTCCAATGTGTGCTACTGCCTCACAATTGACTGTATTTGTCTGTGAAGACAAAAATATGAACAGATTTTGTTTAAATAATTTCAAATTGGGAAAGAATAATAACCTAATTCTCTTATTTTGAAAAATAAAGTACTATCATATAGCCATATCAAATTTGAAAAAAGTTTGTAAGACAATATTTAGATTAGTGTTTTCAAATGCCTTACAATGTTTGTGTGATGTATGTGGAGTATTTCTGCAATATCCTGTGCCATGTGACCTGGATTCATTTTTATTGGCATTTTGATTTTTTTTATCATCAACAACTTGAACATTATCAGATTTCCAGATCAAAATATTAACATCTGAATCTGGCAAACCATTTACAACCAATATTCTCATCAATTGTGAAAAAAAGGGAAAACAAAATTATTAATGCATATTTTTGTGTGTTTGGTTAAAAGAGGTTGGAGAGAATAAAGATCAAGTGACAACAAGGCATCCCATAAAAAAATTGATGAGAGATACCCAGTAAGATATAAAACCAAAACAATTTTATTAAAATAAAATTTTACTAAATATTAGGGAAGCACAAATTTGGTGATTTGTGCATCCAGAAAAGGGGATAATAAAATTCTGGATAAGTCACTTATTTTTTTCTAAAATAAGGCCCAATGGTAGTTGTAGCAAAGAGATCAAGTTTACAATCAAAATCAATCAATATGAAATATAACAAGAAAAATGCTGTCAGATACAAAACAATGCAAATTACAAGAAGGTACAATGAAAGGGTTTCAGTGAGGTCGAACCCAGTTAAAATGGTATATTTATCTTGAAGGTATAAAATATGAATGTTAATAGTTTCTGTAATTTGATGTAAGTTGTTGAAGTTCATGATGGAATCCATTCGTGCCTTCTGAGTCTTCAACGTAGAATGTTGTTTTGAGAACAATACTTGTTCTCTATTGTGGAAACGACTGTTTTGTTACAGTTGTTAGGGTGAAAATAAGACTTAATTCTGTCATGAAAATGACAATTTGATTGTCAAGACCATTGATGAGTAGGTTTTGTGGCTGCTTCTTTGAGTCTACACTTGGTCAGGTTTTCAGATGTTTTGGAAGGTGTTGCATCTCTCACTCCCCTTGAAGGTTGTATTGCAGGGGGTTTTATAGCCAAAAGGTTGGCTCTGATTTACCTGAAAAACTTTGATGGTCAACTCAAGAAGTTCAGATTTGAGCCGGCTCAAATAGCCATTAGTTAAAAAATCATGTTTATCAAAGCAATTTATTGTAGTACAAAAAAACACTTGTTTTTCTTTCCCTTCCTCTCATCTTCAATTGACCCCATTCCATTTCTTGGCCAAGGAGTTTTGCATGCAGGATGGCAAGGTACAGGTAATTATTTTATTACCATTATCCTTTCCCCACAATTACTGAGAGCCAAAATTTGTTCAGAGTGAAAAAAATAATTTTTAACATTCTTTCCTCATAAGAAAGATGCATCAAACTTATATTAAAGTTTTGATTCAAAACACAAAAAGTTGTGAACAAAATTGAGTATTGATAAGATTTAATGTTGGTTAATATAGTTTTTGTTTTAAATGCTTTGACAGTGTTTATCATCAACAAAGAATATATGTGGCTCCTACTGATATCAAAATTGAAGAGAATTTTTTTTATAACCTGTTAACAGTTAAATGGCATTGGCACTTATTATATTAAACAAATTAATTTTTCACATTATCGCACAATCTCCATAAATGGCATATATATCTTTCACTCTCTGTACAGCAGTTTTTTCATTTCCAGGAATAAAAAAAAGCATCAAAGGATGAAAAGGCAACTCATTTTCCTCCATTTTCAGTTTTAATGCAAAAACATTTAAAATTAGCAATCCACACACAAATCACATAGAAAGGCACATTGAAAGGTCACCTTTCAGAATGTGTACGTATGTCATAAATTTCAGTCATATGTGAAATGCAATTTTTGGTATTCTGCCATTGAGGTAAATAATGTTAGACACTGTAATTAGTTGAATCATATGATTGTTAATCTTCTTGACTAATATATTCCCAAAACTGGAAGCTGCAGTAATTTACTTCCATTATTTCAGAACTGATTTCTGATAAAATCTGAAACTAAATCACTCTCATCTTCTTTAGCCTATATGTATTTATAACGACCTGTTTTATTTACAATAAATAGATGTAACAGCCTTGCATGCTGTTCTGTTGCATAAGAAGGAATAAGCGCTTGGGATATGTTATTAGAAAACTATTCTATTCAAAATTATATAGCTATTTAAAGGGAGATAATAGATTTCTAATTTTCAGATAAGGGAGGTAACCACTATTTCTTCAAAATATTTATTTAAAAACAATAATATTAATAATTCTACAAAAAATAATAATATTTTGCATATAGGAAATGCCAAATGCTTTTTAATGAGTTTAAAAACAACTTCACTTTAGTACTTTCTTCATCCAAAAGAGGCTTCTTATATCATGCAGTATAATTATATACAAAAATTAAAGTAATAAGTAATGTGTCCTACTATCTTGTCGTCCCATGGTGACCAGAGGTACTTCTCAGCCTTGCCTCCTTGTGTTTTCTCGTTAGTGTAATTCTTTTCTTGATGTTAGCATACTTAAGTCCAATTTCGTGTAGCTTTCTTTGTACAGTTCGAACACTGACGTCAAGTTCACACTTCTCCTTTACTTCCTTCGCTGTCACCTTTTATCCAGATGATGATAATGTAGCAGCATTGACGATAAATCAACCCGCACATTTTTTACTTTACGAATGTGTAAACAAACAAGAGAAAGAACACAAGAAAATAACTTTTCATAACAGGTACAATATTTATATTTATAAATGACAACAGTTAGAATAATTTTTTTAAAAACTCAGATTTAAAAATTATGTCATTTATGGTCATCAGTAGTAGTTGTCATCGGCTCGTCAATCAATCATTATCAATGAGATCGAACAGATGAACGGGACCGCTCGTTAATAATTGGTTGTATATTATTTTTTTATGCTATAAGTAACAAAGATTTCTTTGAAATCAGATTATTTTTTAACTTTAAATTTTTTTTAATTTTACTAAAATAACGTGTCAGAATTTTTTTTAAATATTTTAAAATCGATAAATTTGTGTTTGTTTCAAATTTCTTAAAATTAAGAAAAATGGCTGTTTTTAAGAAAATTAAAAATTTGAAATTAAATTTTGACAATCAAATCAAATGTATATAGTTTCTATCTGAAATACACCAGAATTGTTTAATTAATAGAAATCGTAGAAATTTAGTTATTAAATTTTCAATTAAAGCTAAATGAAATCTTCAAGAATGTTTTTTCATTGTAAAAATTTCATTTTAAACTTAGGTATCGAAAATTTATGCCGAAATAGTGGAGGTACTTAAGTTAAGGTTTCAGAAACATGTATGAAGCTGTGTAATTTTTTGAAAATCGACATTGATGAAAAGTCTTAGCGGAAAGCTAAAATAACAAACTCGTAACACGCCTCTTCATTCTTCTTTCTGTTCTCTTGGAAATTGTTTTTTTTGTCTCTTCTTCTTCTTCTTCCGCACATAATTTTTGTATTCAACTGTTGACTTCGGTAGCTTCATCTCAGCGGCGATCTTTCGGATGCTGAGCCTCTTCTCTTTTTTGGACCAAACTGATGACTTCTTTTGAATGCATTCTTCTTCAGGATTTTAATACGTTTTCGCAGTGAATGATAAAGATACTCAATTGTACAATGCAGAAAATTTGCATATTGTAGACGTTAAAAACCCGGAATTTGTGTCATGTCCGAAAAATAGTGTCGAGTTGAAGTAAAATAAAGAAAACATGAAACCAAAGACAAACCCATCAATCAATGGTCATGAGTTACCTGCTCATCAACACAAAAGCTCGTTTTCAAAAACTTTCAAAGTGTCCCAAAAAATTGTGTCGGCCCCTGTAATTTTTTCGATTAAACCTGCTGCCAGCAACTCTACATACTTAGCAGTCTTAAGCAAGTGGATCATGTATTCAACTTTGGAAGAAATTAAAAAAAGGACAAAACATAGAGAACTCAGGGATAGGGGTCGGTGTATTCATTTCGGTTCGTCCTGAAGGTTCTCTTCATAAAAAAGAACCAAATGTTTTTCAAATTATTTATCTATATAAAGGGAGTTAATCGCTGTCTACTTTCTGATAAGGGAGTTAACCACTATTTCTTTACGCTGAAAGATAATGTACATTGTACATATTTATTTTTCAGGGCAAATTGCACAAAAAATAAATATAGTAAAATTAATAATAATTATGTATGACATGTTGGTGATAAAAAGCTGAACATTCCTGCTAATAAACCATAATTTTTTGTCTTGCAATAATCAAAATGATTGTCAATGTGGAAAAAACATGCCAGACTGCAAAGCCAGTTTTTAATTAGAACTCCTAGAGTCAAGACATGCCTGCCCACACCAGCTGCCATGTAGGTGGAGAAGAAGACACAGGTAAATGGTCCACAGCAGTAGGGTTAACAGAGCAACATACGTGGTGTCACCAGAAACAAAGGAAAGGACACCACAAGCCTGGGAAATATTACAAGTAAGATGTTCTTGCTTTTTGTCCTTTTCACACTGCTTGTTGTATATATATGTTATAGTTTCTCTGTGAAGGACAAATGTATGATAAGTATGTTTATATATCAATATAAAAAATCTCTTTGAGAACAATTTATGTTTGTCATTGCATTCTTTCAGCTATTCTGTTCCATTTGTTTATTAAGCTGTTGCTATGTCATGGATATAATACTGCCTACAATGGGAAAATGAAAACTGGAAATATTCAGTCTTAAGCAAGTGGATGACCAGGCATTTTTTTTGATAAAAAACAAAAAAAAACTGAGGAAAACATCAAGAGGTCTGAGTCTTGCTCCATTTTACAGGCCAATGGTTATTGATTTTCAGGATTTAGCCAATAAAATGTTGTCTACCACACCAACAACACCCAAGAAGATAAACCTTCCAAAATGAATTTCAGAAATATTTTATTATGCCGTTTGCGATCAAAATTAAGGAGAATATTTTTGATTGAATTTAGCCTGTTTGAGTTAAATTTTACTGCTTAAATGATATTTTTTCGAAATTAAAATACAAGAAAAACATAAGTTGATGTTATTCGGGCGTAGTGGCAAATATATTATTTCTTTCTTTCACAAATTTTTTTTCTAATCAAATGAAACCTAAAAAGGCAAAACGCATTATAAAATCTAATTTCAATGAAACAAAAACAAAGCCTCTAGAAAACTTTATTGGGGGGTATCCTAAACCATACACACACACACACACACACCCACACACACAAATATATATATATAATAATATATATAATATATATATATAGATAATGTGGTATAATATGAACATACACATCCACACATTATAGAGTACGAAAATCACTTTGAGGACAATTTATATTTGCAATTTTTCTTTCAGCTATTCGCATTGAATATAATTGCCTATAATCTAAACTGGGAATACTGTTTGGGCATTAGCACCTATTTGAAAGTTTTTTTTTAAGAAGAAAAAAATGGTCCACGCTTGAACTATATCAAGTGAAAGTATGCAACATTGTGGTCACTAAATGTCAGCTGTTGACATAATCTGGGACACCAAAAAATGGAAAATGGAATCAAAAGTAAATATTTTCAAATATAATTTTTTATTTTTTCCACATAAGCTCTATCAATATTAAGGCACTTCTGTAAACTGATAAAACCATTGGAAGAACAAGTCCAATGATAAGCTATTTTTTTTATATCAATTAAAAACTTGAAAATGAGAATTTAAAATTTTTGTTTGTGATTTGAATTATGATTTTTTCAATAATTCTCAGTCCAGCAGTTTCATTGTCTCAATGGATGTGTGGATCCACTTACTGTTTGGGCAATTATATAAAATGCCTTGGCTATGCTAAATAGGCTTTCATTGAAGAAAATAAAAAAAGTTTGATGCTAAAAACAAATGGATGTCTAATCAAAATTTGTACAATTTTCCCCTTGTTTGTTGAGAGAAAAGTGCAGATTTTCAATGGAAAACATTCTTGATGAAGCTTTAACAACTACATTTGTAAATTCTTAGCTTATTTTAAAATAACAACTTGTTACTGATTATTTCCATTCCCTCTACAAAGTCAGGTAGCAAAATGCCTTCATTATTCCAGAAAGCTGTCATCATAACCTTGTTTCCTGATGAGCTTGCTTTTGCTTCGACTGGATTTGTTCCCTTTTTGGTAGTCATTACCTTGACTGTGCTTTGTCTCCATGATTCTACTTGGAAGGCTAAGTTCTATCTACTGTTAAAATTCACCTGAGAAAGCCTTTAAGATTTAGATACCATTTCTTTAAAATTTCCATTGAAAGCTCTGCACTGCTCTATTACTGATAGTTTTTGGTGTCTATGAAAAAGAATATTTTCTCAACTTTACCTTTCAAATAAAATTGTGACATGTCTAAAGTGTTAGCTGTTAATTCCTCACTTAATTGTTGGTTGTCCTCAAGAAATCTTGAATTTTTTTTCATCTGACAAACTGATGTTGATGGAATGCTGATCTGTTCATCATCATCAACTCTGCCTTGTCCTTCTTTGAAATGAATTATGTATTTTAAATTGTTTTTTTTTTTTTTTAGGGAATTATATCCATAAAGAATTTCCAAAGAAATTATTAGCATCAAAATAAAGTTCCTATAAGTGTTCTTATCTGTCTACCATTGCTTATCTATCATTTAAAACTTACAAAACTGAGAGTAAAGTAGTTTTTTTTTTCCATGTAATTCAAAAGAGGAAATCCAGTTTCTGTTAACTTAACAATCAAATCAAGAGACTTAATTCTGAGCACATTTTATAGAAAAAAGCATTGTTAGCAGAATACAATAAAATAATGCTTTTTTGCATTTCATTTGAATTCCACTCAATGTATTATTTTTTTCTATACTTTCAAAGGAACTAAAACATTATCAAATTTTATACTAAAAACTTATATAAAAATTATATTGAACGAAGTTACAATATGTTAGGTCAACGAAAATATTTAAGAAAAGTTATCCCCCTTTAACCGGACGGATGACAAATAATGCTTTTTGTAACATCCTCTTTTTGGAAGGACAGAGCATTCTGGGTACGGGGGAGTTCGGACATGACACGAAGGTATGCTACACAGATCTTCGAGGCCCACATCTTATCATTATGCATCCAGTGGCTACACTCATCATCCAAACTGTATTTTCATTTAATAAAGTTTGTTCATAGTTTATCCTTTCATTCCATCTTCTTACCTTTCTTCAACCCCACCATGGAAACATATCACAATATGCACTTCTCTTTAAAAAATGTACTCACCTTCTCTGTTTGTGATTCACAAAGATTGGCATTTGTAAAGGCAGCAGCAATAATGATTACATGAGGGGAACAAGCATCAAGTAGCAATTTCATTTTCAATGGGTCCCTAGAATGAAGGATAAATAAAAGAGCTCAGAAAATAAAATTTAAATGCAACACCATTGAAAAAAAAGAATAGCAAACTGAGTCATGAAAATAAAAATTTCTAGTTGATTTATTTCAAACTGAATAACAAAACATTTTGATAATTTTTTAATACACCATTAGAAGGATATTTTAAAGCTATTGCTTTATTTTTTTCCATCCTAAGATATTATTGCAGCACCAGACATCCTACCTGAGTCCACAAACAATGTTAAAAAAAAATGCGTGAATGATTGAGAGGAAGGGGCAACAAGTGCATAAAAACAGCTGGAATAAAATGACAAAGGCGTCTGAATGCAAAACTTGTGATCAGGGAAAAGTTCAGCGCCAAAATAGGATAGCAAGATGAATAAGTTTCAAAAGGTTCTGAATAGGCAAGGTGCATTTAGAAAGGATAAGGTCTTGATAATTTGTTTTTTTTTTTTTTTTTTTTTTGTTCATGTTCAAAGTAGAGAGAAAAGAGTTTGGTCAGGTCTTGAATTAACTAACGGATTTATGGACGCACAGCCAAAAGGATGTTTTGGCGAGTCCAGAAGGGACGAAAGAAAGTTTAATGTTCGTCAGTAAGATTCCCTGTCTGTATTTAGGTTTTTAGGGAAATTTTGCCCACGAATTCTGGTCGAAAACAGAGAAGGTCTGATTTCTTAATAAAAGATATCAAAAAGCTGTATAGCAATGAGGAGGTTCAGATACAAAAATCATGTTGGAATTCCAAAAGTCATAAATCAATCTCATAATTCCAACATCAGAAAATGTCATGGGTGAAAGGAAGGGAGGAAAACTTCGCAGCCACAAAATGTAGATGGAATTAAATCATAATAAAAAAAGCTGTATATCAATGAGGAGGTTCCACATCTAAACAACTCCAACAACACACAAATCAAACCTTCTTTGCCCAATTTGCCCACAAAGAGCCAAGAGTCTCTTCTGTCATCTAAAGTAGCCTTCTTTTTATTGGGGTAACAAAGGTTCTAATTGTTTGAGATGGGTAGGGAAGCAAAAACAATTACCAAATTTAAAGACTTTCTAAAGTCAACTCAAATTTGATTCTGATTTTCTTTTTTTCAACAGATAACACAGAGAACATGAAATCTTTTTCAAGGTAAGTTTTGGTTTTCTCCTTCTTCACCATAAAAACATAACCCTTTTTTGCTTATTCTGATTTGTTTCAAACTGAATAACCCAAGCATTATAAGGTCTTCATAATTTTTATGGTAATAATAATATAATTAGATTTATGTAGAGATGTTTTTTAAACATATTACTTTACTATTTAAGGGTGTCATTTATTTCATCTTGGAAGCTATCAATTTAAAAATATAGTGGAAGTCAATTCATGACTAAATAAGACCACCTTTCAGAGTGATAACTCCCAAGCAAACATTTTAAGAATAATGTCTTAAATGGCTCATAAGTTCTGCAAGCCTTTATACATTGGGTCTTGCTGGGTATCATATTGGTAGATGGAGATGTTTCTGAGTGAGTCTATGTTCGTGGTTGAGAAGGCCTGTTCACAAGAATATATATATATATATATATATATATATATGTATAATTATTTATTTAAAAATTATAACATAAATATGTTATAAAATCAGTACAAAAATAGCCATTTTGTTTCAACACCTCTGGTGTCTTATCAAGTGATGATGTTGAATGTAAAATAAATAAATATATATACACACACACATATCTTTGATTTTCATATATAAGTAACTGATAGGACATTGAAATGAAGGAAAATATAAGAAGAGACATAGAATATTTTGGTAGAAAAGTATAATCACTGAGGACCAATACAGAATGAATTTTTTCTTAATAGCTTACTTATAAAATCTCCCACTAACCCTGGTACTATGGCTGGCACAATTTCATAATTATTCCCTCCATCCCAATCTTATGGATTCTGTTTCTGTAGACATACTGAGATTTGCTTAAAGTAGATGTGGTACCAATAACAAAATCTGAATAGCTTTCTGTATCTATTTTGTACAATAAACAAATATTAGATTTGTATCAGACAGAGCAAAGATTAGTAAATATCACCCACCCACATCATACACAGGAGAAAAGAAAACAGCACTTACATTGCATCTGATTCCAAATCAAATGAAAGTCGTTGAGGCTTTTTCAAATTATGTGTGGTTCCAATAACAATAAACTCTGGATAGTTTTTCGTAATAGTGTGAAAAAACATGGAGCCAACTGAAGCAAAAAATTTATCATATAAATTATCAAATCTATTTAACAATTCACTTTCTCTCAAATTCAGAGAAGTTAATGTCTTTGTCGGAGTTACCTCCTCCTTAATTTCTTAATTTTTTAAACCACTACTTGGGGACGCTCTTCGTATACTATATAAACTCAGCAATACCTTGCCTTCTTCTCTTTCTTCTAACTTTTCAGCTGATATGACAAGATGTATCCATCATGAAGATTTGTGTTTTCCTCTTGGGAGGGGGGCGCTATGTGTTTCCTTCGGGAAAAATGCATGAACATTTCACACACATGTACATACGAACATTCACATTCACTTACTCATATTTTGACCATAAACTTTCTACGTTCATTCATACGCACTAATTATCATCTTTATCAATTATAACCTTTATTGTATGTCAATACACATATTCCAGTTTGTACATATATATATATATATATATATATATATATATATATATATATATATTTGTTGTTTTCTTCACATTTCCTTTCACATTTCTTTAGGTGGACTTGTACATACTCTGAGTCTGCCATGTTTGTAGTGGGCTATTTCAGGAGATGCATGTGTTTGTCCCACAATGCGTACAAATGGCCTACTACAGTCTTCACTCAAAGTCATCTATGTTTTATAGATCCTTAGGCACCAAAATGTTTCTTAGACTAAAAACAAATTGTAATTTAAGAACAATTCAATGTTGATAGAGAAAAAAGAATTATATACTAAAAAAATATTGATAAATTTCTGTTTATTCAAAATTAAATATTATTTTTATTTTGAAACAAAGAACAACAAGCCATAAAAATGACTTCCTTTTGCTATCTTGTTTTTTAATATATCATCTTGTGAAAATATAGTTTTTGTGGATCTGTGGATTTTCTTTTAATCTAGCAAGATCTTTGAATTATAAACACTGGAAAAAGAATCAAGGGAACTGTATTGTTATGGTGACCTATCAACATTAGAATGAACTCTTCTTCCTTCATAAGTACTAACCTGCGAGACTTCCTAAAGAGGCAGTCGGGATGCAGTCTCCAACTGTGTGCGACTTCTGTCGAACACTCTGCTTTAGCAGAGAGTAACCCAGACGAGGCTTTGCCGAAGGGCAAAGTTTCGTCCGGGGAGGTAAACAGATCCCGAACTCGCTCAAGGGAATATTTTTGGCTGAGCCTACGGGCTCTGAGAGACCCACGTTAAACTCGGCCTTCTGCCACATACATTCCTTGTAGGGGAACTGTTAAATATCGGCAGTCGACACACAGTCTCTGACTGTCTGCAACTTCTGTCGAACTCTCTGCTTTGGCAGAGAGCAACCTGGACAAGGCTTTGCCAAAGGGCAAAGTTTTGTCCGGGGAGGTAGACAGATCCTGAACCGGTTTATGCAGGTTCTAAGGGAATATTTTTGTCCGAGCCTATGGGGACTGTTAAATATTGGCAGTCGGGACACAGTGTAACCTAATGGTTCAAACAGACACTTCTATCTGCTGACTAATAACACTCTTATTTTGTATATATATTCTGTTATTTCAATACACTTGTTTAACCTACCTTCTTTTTTCCGTGTCTTTATTTCTGGCCTCGGGTCAGGGTGGACCTGGGAACATCAGCAATTAAGAGGTGGTTCCATGCTCCTCAAAACCTCCTGATGAGAGGCCTTGCTGTTGGATGCAGTTTAACGTCATACCCAGGACGTTTTATTTTATAGAAGGGCAATCATCAATATAGCTTAGTACACACCACATATAAATTACACCACTTTGGTCACTTCAATGTGGCGTAATGGTTAGCAAGCTTGTTTTGTGTGATCAATTAAGACTGAGTAATGAGTTCGATCTTCACTGGGTGCTCCTTTCTTTTAGCCTTGTGCCACATCTAATCTATGTTTAGTAAATAAAAACACACTGATTTTCTTCAAGATGGTAATATAGCAGGTTTCAGAGTTGGTTAGACATGAGTAATTGTCATCTGGTAATCCTGAATTCAATCCCTGGAGCAGGTAGTGAGATATTGATTCAGCAGAAACAAACAATAATTGGCCTCACATGGACAAAATAACATAATAAACAACAGATATTCCATGTCAGTCAAAAAATGGTCACCTGATGATGGTCAGAGAGTATTTGGCTAAAATGATATGTTTATAATAATATCTATAATAGCTAAGATGAGGACAATAGTCTGAAATAAGCAAAGTATATTAACAATCACTCATCTCAAAAATTAAATAAAATTATTTTAATTATGATTTATGTTTCTTTGGAATTAACAGTATACAGCTTTCTAAAACTGACTGGCTAAGTTTCATTTGATGACAAAATGATTCTATGAAATTATATCAAAAGTTTTTATGTTTGAAAAGCAAATGATACTTTGGTTGATGCAAAAAATAAATTAAAAAGAATTACTTCAATGATGATAAAATAACAAAAAATGATTTTGTTTTTTACCTTGCCCAGTGGAACCAATAATCAGGATTCTTTTTCGGTGTGGAATAATTCTCTTATCAGCTAAATTCAGGTATTCCACCATCTTATCTTTGTTTGAAATGAGAACGTTTTCTTTTGGATTTTCAATAGGCCATGCAATTGATAAGATTGGGTCGAATACTGATGCAGATTGCTGAGGAACAGATTTATCAAAAAAATCACCCTAAAAAAAAACCCAAATCAATGGAACACCAATTAAACAATAGGCTAACACTGTCAAACATTTAATGATGAAATAGCAGAAACATTTAGCCTAAGAATTATCATGTCTCAGAATAACTGGCAAGTTTTGGAGATGGACTTAGATTCATGCAAATATACTGTTTGTCTTGTGTTTATACAGCTTATGAATTTTAAAGGCAAGAGAAACAAAAGGAAACAGTGACTAGCCTAAGAAACAAACATGTGGAAATGGATCAGGGTGTGGGAAGAACAGTAAAAGAAAGCAAAATCTGTTAATAGCTATAAAGGATAGGAAGTTGTGGAGATCCATGATTACCCATATTCTTATGAAGGGAGATGGCACATAAAAACCTATTGTTTAGTAGTTAATCTTTTTCCTTCCTCTACCCAGAAGAAAACTTTTGGTTCATATAAAATGGTATTTAATTGTACCATCAAAAAAATGCATACAGGAAGGGAAATTCTTCAGTAGTCAAGGTTGCTTCTGTTCATCAGTTGAATTAATTCATCACTTAGGCTGTCACCTTTGACTTGCAATTAAAAGAAGAAGAAAATTATAAAGATGTATCGAAAGATTTACTGTCAGGGATGAACTTGTTGTTGTGAAGATGTCTCCAATTTTTCCAAGACATTCAGAACTGAATACTTTAGAGTCTGTGAATATCTATAAAAATATACCTTTAATGATAATTATGTTAGATCATAGGGATGTCATCTTAAGTAAATTCACATTTAATTATAAAAAGAAAAAGGGATTATTCAAGAACATAAGATAAAATAATAGCAGTCTCAGGGTAAAAAAAACATCCTTTTGACATTCTGTTTTGTTTGTTTTATGGGCATGATTTTGTGAACATTGTTTGAAAATAATTATTTGAAAACAAGCATTTGAAAAACATTTATTTGGATTGTGAACTATTTAAATGAAAATTAATCGAAAGGACAATTATACTCAATAATTATTCGAAACACAAAATTCTTTATTATAATAAAAATATAAAAATTTAAAGAGGAAATATAGAAATAATAATTATTTGAAATACAAATATCATTAATAAAACAATTTAGTAAAAAAAAAATCAGCATTGACTCTCTTAAAGCAAGACCTCATATATATTTCAAACATAGGTATTTGGAATAGTTATCATTTAGTATAATTGTCCTTTTGATTAATTTTCATTCAAACAATGTATGATTCAAATTTTTTTGAATAATTGTTTTTGGTTAATTATTTTTGAACAATTTTCTTGATACAATAGGAATGAAGGTTCAAGATTTCCAAATCTTTAATACAAATTAAAGCTGTTTTTCAAGAAAACAGGTTTCTTAATCCAATAAGTGTTTTCAATATTTTTTATATTCATTGGAGTTTCCTTCTTAACTTTTCATTTAAGGTAGTGTGCAAAGTGAACATTTTGATTATATCGTTATTTTCCTTTCTAGTTACAGGTACTAGCCATTGATTTAATAATATTTTTACATTTTTTCCATGCTAACCCCTTTTGGTTTTGAAAAGCTTACCTGAAAATAAACAACAGCAGCATCTTCCTCCAAAGCAAGATAACCATGGCCACAGTGAGGAGGAATTAATATTTGCAGGCCATTGGTAGATGTTAGATGAACAGCTGCCCACTGGAGATAGCTTGGAGAATCTGGACGCATATCCACAACCACATCATATACTGATCCTTGCACACAAGTTAACAATTTTGCATATGGAGAAATATGAATTCCACGAACAGAATTCTGAAAGGGAAATATTAAAAGAAAAATTTTAAAGTAGTTTAAAGCATAGTGAGATTAATACATTTAGAATAAACTTGTCTTATAAATAGAATAATGCGTAATAAAAAGAGATGGGTTGTGTCCCCACTAGTTAGAGGAGAGTAGATCCCTGGAGAGGCTTGATGGAAGTCAGTTTATTGTATTCTTAGATTACCATTATCATTTATAGGAATCAGTGTCCACAGAAGTAACATTCCAAGTCCATCAAGCCATCATTGAAGACGAGATGACCACTCCCATAAATATATATATATATATATATATATATATATATATATATATATATATATATATATATATATATATATATTGTATAGTTGTATATTTAGGCAGCAATCCTCCATTTATGCATGTTTCATTAAAAACTACAAACAAGCTCAGATGCAAGCCTTACATTACATCTATATGATCTTAGCTCCATTAGAACCCATTTAAACACGCACACAAACTTACCAGACTCCATTAGAAACATACTAGTAGAAAACACAAATATAATAACTTCATCCACCTGTAAAAAAAAATATTAATGATAATGGAAGCTTTAATAATAAAAAAAGAAAAAGCTAACTCTTAACAATATTAACTACAACAAGGTCACAATGTGCTAATCGTATTTGGAAATTAAAAATCATCTCTATAACACACTAAAACATACACATAATGCACACACTCAATTAAGCTGAAAAATTGAATCATCCTTGATAATGGCTAAAAGTATAGCTGAAAGTGCTCAGAACTATAAAATATTTGGACAATTTTTATACACTCTTTGTCCAGAAAAGAAAGCTCTTGTTCGAACACAAGAAAAATTAAATAAAAAGCTTTACTGTAGTACCTTGTCTGTCATTTTTAAAGAAATATGCATATATATATATATATATGTACGTGTGTGTGTATATATATATATATATATATATATATATATATATATATATATATGTGTGTGTGTGTCTGTGTGTAGTTAATGGCTGGTTGTGAGAGTAGCTAACTCACTTCTGCAGATGCCTACTAAGGCATATGTGTGATTCTTCAACACTTACAAAGTCAATGCTTTATGCCACAACTCTGCTGAGTGAGCCTTATTTACAGTTTCTGGGAAAGAGCATATAATCTGGTATGATGATCAGTTTGAAAAAGCCCAGTAACACTCAAACTCTTGGCCACAATGACTTGTGAGTTTACACAAGCACAAATAACAACAGCTTCCAAACAGTTATGTTCTCCCACTTTCACTCTTGAGTTAACACATTCCAAAATACAATGGAATCCACATAGAGAGGTTAGAGTATAAAAAAAACAAAAAAAAAGAAACAATGACAAAATTGGTCTCAATGAGGAAAATTTAAAAGCCTTTATTTAATTGTGTCTTATTTAGTTTTTAATTCTGAATGCAAGTCACTACAAATATAAAAAGAACTTTCTGCAATGATCTTTCATTCCATGAAGATAAGGAACACTAAATCTTCTTTAATTTATATTTGTTTTCCTTTAAATCTCTATAGAAAGCTACAATGACAAGCAAAAGAAAATTTTGAATAGATACAAATAAAATTACTTTTATTTATCTATAATAAGGACACAGAAATAATATCTTGAGTATATAAAATAAAAATGCCCAACCTTATGATTAGCTGACCATGTGATCTGTTGAACAGAAAAATATTTGGTGATAACTTCAGGGTATGATGCTGAATTGAACAACTCTGTAAGATGTCCTCTATGATCCCAATGCTGTTTGATGTTTACAATGTACGCATCTTTGATGTGAAGTGGAATAAGGTCCATATTTCTTTATTATCTAACAAAAAGCAAAAAAGAATTCCTTTTAGAAATTCAAAGAAACAATAAAGCAACTTGTTTTTATAAAACTCTCTTCCAAATTTTTTAGTTAAAAAATAAACTTTGAATCAAATTATTTCATTTAAATTTTTTTCCATCAATATTATTTCTGGTTGGGAAGAGGACATGTTTACAAAGTTGAAAATTAACAGAGGATGGAAAACTGAAGGATAGGGTAGTTAACATGGATGGAAACTGTGGAACAATGAAATCTGAAAGGCATATTGGGATAGTATAAAGATGACTTCTCAAAGATGAAAGACTTGAACAAATGTGGTTCTATAGAAAACATAAAAATATTGAACACATGAGCAATGGTGAAGTACAATGGTAACAAAAAGAATATTTATACTTAACATCAGGAATAGGTAGTTGAAATTTCTGAGAAAAACATTATGCTTACAAGATAAATTGAAAGTAAGAGAGACAGAGGAAAGCCATGCATAATGTACCTGGCAAGCTTAAATGAATGGATGATGGAGCAAGGTTTTGAAAGATGGCAAAAAGACAAAAGTTATTAAGAGCCACAAAGGACAGGATATTGTGGAGAATTATGATCACCAATGACCTGAAGGGATATAGCACATAAAAGAAGATCACACTAACAATTACATATCAATACCTTATGATAAATATATATGTATTCCTAGATATTAGGTTGAGCCATAAGTAATTTCCTTTTTGGAAAACCAATTGTATTGACAAATGTATCTAACAGTTTCTTAAATATATCATAATTGATGAAAAAGGAGATACTTTTCAAAATTGAACAGTGAATTGACAGGGATAACTCTACACAACTGATTTCAAATGCTGAACTCCATAAAGGTAATTTTTACATGTTGTGGAATCATTGGAGTATTATTAATTTAGAGCACAATGAAACCATTTAAAGCACATTTATATATTCAGCAGCTGCAACATGTCCATAATTTTTTTTTAAATGTATCCTGTGCTCATCAATAGGGACAATTCTCTTCTTCTCCATGACAATACAATGTGGCATACGGCAAGAATAACACAGGAACACATTTTGCAATTCATTTAGTCTGTTCTACCTACCATGTCAATCATTTTTACCTAACCTTACACCAAATGATTACCTTTTTTTGATCACTGCAAAAGACTTTCATAGGGAAAACTTTCTCCAATAAGAACCAGATTCTAGAATTTGTCAAAACCTTTTTCACATCAAAACCGGCAATGTTTTACTCAAAAGCTGCCTGATAAGTGGCAACAAGTCATTGCAAATAATAGTGAACATATAACTGAATAAAAAATAATTGTACTAAGAAATTTGGTTAATTATATCATGTTAGACAATTTTTCTCACCAGAATCTATCTTACATATTGATAAGACTATCATTTATCCTTGCTTTGAACATTACTGCCACAAAGGGTATGGTGTTCCTGCTATGTATTTAGAGATTCTTGATAAATCCAAATAAGAATCTGCAATTTTATTGGTCCTGATCTGGAATCTCGGCTTCAGTTCCTTTCCCTTTGCTTTTTCTATAAATACTTTCATGATAAGTGCTCTGATGAGCTTTGCTCTATGATACCTAGACTATGAATTTAAGCACAGTGCTAGATTTGCGGCAAGGTCTCATCATTTTATAGCTGAAATGGCTAGATGTAACTAATTTCTATGCTAACAGTTTCTTCCATCACACTTACTGCTTTTGGAACTCTTTTCCAGCTTCTTGCTTTCTAGTCAACTTTAATCTTCAAAAGTTTAAATGTAATGTAAATCACTATCTTCTGTCTTCTTAATTCTTGTTGTTTTATTGTGCTCTCTCATTAATAGTAGTTTTTTTCTCATATTCTGTAACACCCAGTAACCCATTGCATCTTAGTGGATTTATTATCTTGCTTTGAGTAAAATGATTCCCCCACCAAAAAACAAAAACAAAAAAAAAAACAAACAAAAAAAACGATAATCACTCTGGAAACATTATATTTTATAGGTGTAAGGACCAGAAACACCTGTAGAGCCAACCTTCAGAAAAAGGGATATGTCGTGGATGATGATCCCAACTATCAATGCGAGCAATAAGAATATATATATATATATATATATATATAGATACATTGGTTGGCAGGAATGTCAGATGGTTCGATATTCGTGCCAGTTTCTGGAATATCGAACTATCTGACATTCCTACACCGATCTACAATTCATCCCTTCAGGCTTAGCACCAAGACTTCCCGTCAATTCAAGGAGAGCCTGTCTGGTCGCAGAAAAAGCGGGACATGCCCTTGTCAGAGAGAGAATCCAGTACAATCGTTGGATAAAAGAGACTACAAGCTCATATCTCCCAGAGGTTCGAGGATTTCTTCAACAGAATTACCAATGAAAAAGACCAGAGAAGGATCCAAAATGACCTGGATAAATCCTTCAGACATGAATTCGATGTAGTCAAGGCTCGCCAAGTACAAAAATTAAACAGATTGAAAGATCAGAAGCTGACGCACAAGGTCCATCACTCACCAGTGAAAGCAGTAATCAATATCAGCCAATATCAGCCAATATCAGCTTAGTGCCTCTGGGGAGTCAGTATTGAATAAGAGTCTCAATTTTGCCACAACCATCAGGCGAGTGCCATACTTGGATATCATTACCAGAGTCGAAAAGGTGGCCTTGAACTTCCCTCAGGCTTGGGAGGATGAACTGAGATGGAAGGTGACAGACCTTGGAGAAGGCCAAGCAGCTCATGTCAAATATCACGAAACTGGAGAGGCTGGCGATCGGATTCCTACAGATGAACGAAAACATCATCATACTACCGACTGACAAAGGCAATGCGACTGTAGTGATGGACAAATCAGATTATACAAGAAAGCTGGAAGACCTCATTAGCAATGGTAGCTACAGCAAAAAAAAAAAAGATCCTACAATGAAAACGAAACGCACACAGATACTAAGCAAGAACAAGGATCACTTCGCACCTAAGACGTATAGGCAGTTATTGCAGCGTTACTCCAAGTTACCTCACATATAGGGGCTTCCTAAGATTCACAAAGACGGTATTCCGCTCAGGCCGATTGTTAGTTGTCAAGGCTCTTTGTGCTACCCTCTGGAGTCGCTTACTTGTAGATATAATTGACCCATTGATCGGAAAGTCTGCTTCATATGTCCGAAACTCTGCCCACTTCGTGGAAATAAGGATGCTCCCATCCTATCCAACCAGATGATGAGCTTGGACGTGGTGAGTTTGTTCACCAAGGTACCTACAGAGGAGGCACTCTCAGTAGTCAGAGACAGATTGACCACTGGCTCATCTCTAGAAGAACGGACCAGTGTTCCAGTAGATAATCTGATGGAGATGTTGACTTTCTGTACACAAACAACACACTTCGGAATGGGATCGCATATATATCGACAGGATGAGGGCTTAGCAATGGGCTCGTCATAATCACCAGCAATGGCGAATATATACATGGAATACTTTGAGGAAATGGCATTAGAATCTATATCTCTAAATCCAATTCTATGGTTAAGGTACGTAGATGACACCTTCATACTCTGGCCACACCAGGAAGATGTTCAGGTTCTAGTGGACCATGTGAACTCAATAAGACCTTCGATACAGTTGACGATGGAGAGAGAGTAACAACACACTCCCATTCCTGGATGTTCTAATATCTCGAACAGAGTATGTGTTCAAAACATCGGTATACCGTAAACCGACATTCACCGCACAGTACCTCAATTTCAACTCCCACCATCCATACAGCGTAAAGAAAGGGATCGTCTGCTGCTTACAACACCGAACAAAAGTCATAAGTGGTGACCCAGAGACATTAGATGAAGAATTGGTCAGTATAATTAGTACCCTACGACATAACAACTACCCTGGGTACATGGCAGCACACCCCCACCTAAACTGGGATAGGCGGGTACAAGAGGAGGACAACAGCATTCAGAAAACAGTCTGCCTGCCTTATGTGAAGGGGTTATCAGAGAAAATACAAAGGATCTGCGGTCCATATAACATGAGGACAACCTTCAAAAGCTGGACAACACTTCACAGATATCTCTCCCGAGTAAGACTCCTCATAGAGGAGAACATGACTAAAGACTGTGTGTACGCTATCCCGTGCAGCTGCGGGAAGAAATATAAAGGGGAGACAGGCCACCCTCTTAAGGTAAGGCTTCAAGAACACCAGAAAGCCTTAACACGAGGGGAAGTGGAAAAATCGGGCGTGGTTTACCACATATGGAGAGAAAAGTGAGATCATCGCCCTCTGTGGGATCAGGTTGAGATCATAGACAAAGAACACCATTGGAAGATTCGTAAACTTAAGGAATCAGCACATATGCTAGGCCACAAAAATCTCCTGGGTCAACCAAAGATAGAAATGAATACAATATTGCAACCAGTAATAAGGAGTGCCAGAGAAAAGCGACAATAACAACAAAAATTGCAACATGAGCTCTGGTAAAAAATGGTTGCTGAAGACGTTAGTTTTATAATACCCAGAAATTCATACACAGATGTCCACATGGCACAGTGGATAAAGGCGTTAGTTAGATCCAGTGACAGGACCCAAAGAGTGTGAGTTCAATATCCGGTTAAGGCAGTGGAGAACTTGGAGAGGGGAATTAACAAGAGATAATTGACAACTGACATCCATTAAAAAACATGGCACGTGGAACTAGAACAGTGAGCGAAATAAAGGGTTCAGTTCGACATTCCAACCACCTGAAGAAGGCCGGGGCGTACAACGGCCGAAACGTTGTAATAAGCGACAAAGATGAGGACAATAGTCCGAATAATGTAAATAGTTTACATTAACCATATGATCTTAACAGTATGGAACACAGGTCACTCTCAGCCCTACAGAATCCCCCCTTGGCCCACTGATGCCCTACTTAAATAACTTCCGAACAGCTGTAGAAATTAGAATTTGCCACGGATAATGATCCCAACTACCAGCGAGGGAAATCACAAACTATGGAGTATCTTCTAGTTTGCCTCACTCTTGAAGATTCATGCACACTTAAAGACCTTAAGATCCCGGGCAAGGCTTTATGTGCAACACTGGATGGGTGTGATATAGCGACTCGATAATAATAATAAGATATAGGTGATATGTACATTAATGAAGTGTATGCATGAAAAGGCATTTTGCAAGCTATGGTCTAACCTGTAAAGATCCAGTTAACATCATAACGTGATAACATCAGCATGTGAGACAAAACAGATGATCCCTCATCCGAGGACAACGTTGGAGTGTAAGGATCCAAATCACCTGTAGAGTCAATCTTCAAAAATAGGAATATGTTACGGATGATGATCCCAACTAACAATGTGAGAAATTACAAACTAGGGAGTATCCACTAGTTTGCACACTTAACGACTTTGAAACTTTAACACCCGAAGCAAAGCACTGTGTGCAACAATGGATGGGTATTGTGTAGCGACTTGATAAGAATAATTTCAAGTAAATGGCAATTTCCTATTCTTTTTAATTGGCCAGTATACCCAGGTAACAATTCTAAACACTGCAGCAATGAAAGTAAAAATTACACTATGAATTCAATTTAGTGGTGGTCGTAAAATAATAAGATATAGGTGACACGTACATTAATGAAGTGTACGCCTAACTTGTAAGGATCCAGAACAATTAGGAGACGGTGCCCTGCCCAAGTGCTGGGTCTGCAGGACCGAGAGGAGCATGACAATCTGTAATAGTAGCGGAGGAGTGCTATTCCAGAAATCCTCGATGTCATCACACGATCTTCTCTGTATACGGAAAATTCGTGGGTTATTTCCTTGGGTGTGGCTAAAGCATTCATCTAATGAAAAGCGGACGTGATAACATCAGCATGGGACGACAAAACAGATGATCCCAATCTGAGGACAACATTGGAGTATACCCTCATTGAGATACGCAAGAATGACCCTGTGCAAGGTGTTTGGTGCATGGACGGCCGCGTTATTGGTGTCTGGATTGACGAGAGCTCCATTGGGGTTTCACCGTAGATTTAACGGATATTTCGCTAAGGATGCGTGTTGGTTGCGTCCAACAGACGACATCTACCACATCATCCTGGTGAATCTGGATGTGGCGCTGAAGGCTATTATTGTAGCTCTGCAAAGACAAAAGGGCATTTGATGTTTGGTTGCGTGTGTGTTGACCGGCAAAGCAAGGCTGCGCACTAAGGCAGCAAGCAAGAAGCTTACACGAAGACGGCTAAACACACTCGTAGAGCTCGTCAAGATTGGGCTATTCAATGCTATCAAGAAGTAAATATATGTGTTGTCTCTATGGACTCATTAAGTTCCAGCTAGATAATGGCCATCCACCATATATATATATATATATATATATATATATATATATATATATATTTATGAACCAATAAAATCCCATCAGAAGGTTTGTTGGATAAACAATTATTACTGGGGCAAATACTGCCAAAATATCTGTGGACATAGTGGTAGAAATATCACGTATTATTTTGGGACCATATAGAAAATAACAATAACATCTTTCGCCACTCCTGCAAATTCGAGAAAAATATTTTCGCGAGCCCGTTTGAAATTATTTTCTAACCAATAAAAATCTTACATTCAAAAAGTTCACACCTCTATGTGAAATTAGATTTTGAATCACCTTATGTATATAAAAATAGAAGCATACTTCTTTTCGAGGTTCAAACCAATTAGAGAGGTCAGTTTACACGTGCGTATACACACCACGCACACAGTGGAGAGAGAGAGAGAGAGAGAGAGAGAGAGAGAGAGAGCCAGAAGGCCTTGTCCACGCACACAATAGAAGAGATTAACCATAACCACCTAATAAGCCTTTATCTACGAACTCACAAACACATTAGACTGACCGTCATAAACTAACTCCATTCACACATTTCACAAGGCACTAAGAACATTAGATTACTTTATAAAACAAACTTCGCTGCAAAGAAAATTGAACATTTTATTACTATTGTATATTTCTGAAAAGAATCTATAAATGTTATTTCAACTGTGATCCTGCTTCTACTTTTCCTTCAGAAAATAAATCTTTTCATGCTTCATTTAAATGATGTGTTGTTGTTAAATGTTTGGAATCCCGATACTCGGATAACAACTAAATCCTGAATAGACGGATCTCAACAGTAACTTGTGTAAATAACAGTGTGTAAACACTTGTGACAATAAGATTTCTAATACATCCTTAGGAGATAAATAGATTCTTTTTCCTTTTGTCAATTTCATGACCAGGATATTCAGGATTCTTGTTTCCAATCCGCCTTTGAATTGGTAAACATAAAATTTTGTTAGTGATTTTAGATAATCATAAAAATAGAGTCCTTTGAAAAAGTGACTACTCAAAAGCTGAGCGGTCTACTTTTCCGGGACACAAGTGGACGGATAGGGGTGATGAGACCCCGGCTAATATCTATATAATGTGTCAGTCAGTCAGTCAAGAAGTACGCAGTCAGTAACCAGCCAACAGTTAGGAGAAGGGACGAGCAGTGAGTGAGTCAGCAATCGCCGTGACGGTCGTGCAGTGAGAGTAGGGATCCCTTTTCCGTGGCCGGAAGTTAGTAAGATAGAAGTTCACCTCGAAGCCGAAGGAAGACATTGCTGATTAAGTGAGAAATCGTATTGTCTGCTATTTCCCAATCAGTGTCTTGGAAATGATTTGTCGTTATTCTTTGTTGAATTCGATCAAGGCCAGTGATAAAACCCTGTGAACATAGCGAGCCGACTGTATACACATATCACCAACTTTGGATGTCATCACAGCTCTTGGTCAGTAGCATGCGGAGTGCATCGTCACACACTGTCACTATAAAAAATATCGTTGCCTTTTTGGGAGCATAAAAACACATCGATTTAAAAAAAATCTTTCAAAAATCCTTCTGATTATTGGATTTAATAAAACATTAGGCATTTATGTAAAAGAGAAAATATATATTAAATCAGTCTCTATTCAAAATTTTAGGGAAAATTTGTTTTCGATCGACTGCACTCTGCCTTTTTAATAATAATTTTATGATAAAAAGTGTAAAATTATATAAAAAAATGATTAAAATATAAATATAAAAATAATACAAAGTTTATCACACTTTCTTTTGAGTGTCTGAAAATATTTTAAAAAAGAAAGTCACTAACATGGTTTGCTTTAAAAGAAAACCACTAAAATGAAACCAGACGGTTTGTAAAAATTGCTTGATGAAATTGATATGTAAGGCTCAAGTTTGACGTTGCAAAAACCGCAAAAATTAACCCAAGATCAATATGATTATCGATGTATTATTTATATGATTAGTAATAGATTCTACTCTCTGTAGCCACTTATGTATTGCTTCTTTTGTCAAGAGAAACAGTTCTTCTGTTCATTTTCTTTAGCATTCAATGTATTGATGTCTGCTTTGAGAGAGAAGTATAGAAAGAGGACAGAGAGAGAGAGAGAGAGAGAAAGAGAGAGAGAAAGAAAGAGATAAGGGTTTTAAAGGAAAACGCAAATGCCTTATTTCAATTCTTTTTTTTTGTTTATATATTATTTTTATATTTTATTTTTATCGGGACTCACTACAAAACTCCCAAAATATTTTCTCTCTCTTTCTTTCTCTCTCTCTCTCTCTCTCAAATAGAATAATTACCTTCCCCCTGTATGCCCTCAGCCTAAAGACTATTCTCCTGATACTAACTCAAATGCGGGTAGGGGATGCAATGCACCCCCGAGCAACCTTCGTCACCCTCCTGGTCTCAGTAGGTCTTTTAGTCCTCAAGTATATGAGTGAGCTTGCCTTGGTACCCTATGCCTCTGACTGCTACGATGTTTCTGACCCAACGAGGAGTTCTGTTGCCGTGACCTTTAGGCGGACGAGACATACACTCGAAGTATCGCGCCTGAATATTTCCTGGGTTATTTGCAGCCCACCCCCTCATTAAGGGTGCTGAAGGTAAACATTTTTGTGGTTTTGGCGTTACCCGCCTGAGAGTCGAGTAACTACGAAAGAGGCTATCCTATCAGCAAGTGTATAATATCGGATCTATTGTACTGTCATTTTGCGAATAGTTTCTGGACCGTGCAGTAGTCTCTGGAGGGGCCTTTCGATGTCATGATGATGGCTACTGTTATGGCAGTATCTCCGGGTGAATCAACCCAGGTTATTTAAGCGTGAATCTCCAATAGGTGTCTGTTTCACTGCCTACTAGTTATCCCCTAAACCAAGCAAAACAAACATGAATACAATCAAAATGATAATGAATGCAAATAGAAAACCCAACCTCAAAAAAAGTAGACCCTGGTTATACCATCTCTTACACCAATGTAAGGGGTCTAGGTTCCAACTTTTCAGAAGTGGAACTTCATCTTCTTCAGTCTAAACCTGACCTCCTGTTTCTGTCTGAAACAGGTATCAATGCCTGCAGGAGCTCGCAGTCTAGGGCTACTCATCCATTACAACAAAATACGACCCCCTAGATCGCCACGGTCACGGGATCGGTGCCTACATCAACGACGGATTTCCCTGTGGCATGGACACAAAAATACGAGGACCCTGGTCTCCCGTATATGTGTTTCCGTGTAGTATTTATCCATAGTACCACATTCATCTTTGCTCTGTATCGCCCTCGGGATAAAGGGCCGGTAATCTTCGATCAAATATCAGAGAGGATTGACAATATTCTCACTGAATTTCTCTCGTCCAACTTTCACGTATGCGGTGACTTCAATGTTCACCACAAAGAGTGGTTAGTTCAATCTAACAAAACCAATTTGGAAGGCAGACCATGCAGAGACTTCTCCGTTGCCTATGAACTAACCCAGATCATTAAAGAACCCACCCGAGTCCCGGATGCGACGGGACAGCAGACGAACCTCCCCGACCTGCTCTGACAAATCCTCACCAAAAGTTTTAGCCCTTATTGTCATGTCAGATCATTCCCAAAGCAGTGTTCAGATTGACTCAAAAACCGAGGATATCCCCTGATTCCATAGAACGGTTTTCCGCTATGCGGAGGCAGACTGTGATAGCATTCGGTCATATATAACGGAAGCTCACTCCCAACCTTCTTCAAAGATGCTGACCCCAAAACTGCTGCCCTAATCTCTGAATGGATCCTTTCTGGAAGGGAGTGTTTAAATTATAGAAAATTATACATCATTATATCATATATATATATATATATATATGTGTGTGTGTGTGTGTGTGTGTGTGTGTGTGTGTGTGTGTGTGTGGCACGTAGTGCACCAGGTCTCTGTATTCGGCCCTTCAAAAAGTGTGAATGGTCCTGCACAAAACCTACACCACTATAATCAAATGCCATGTGCTGTCGGTTTCCTAGGATCCGATCTGCTTGACCCTCATACGTCGAATTCGACGGGAAAGTTGATATATATATATATATATATATATATATATATATATATATATATATATATATAAAATATATATATATATATATATATATATCAAAATAAAAGACAGAACAGTCAGATTTATAATCCACAGTTCTTTAGCATTTATTTTTAAAACCAGTGCTTGATAAACAGTAGAGCATATTATAATATCATTATTTAAAAATATGTATTCATCGCGACACAATAATTACCATGTTTCGGAACTAAAAACTAAAATTTAAATTACAATTAAAGTTTTTGTTCCATTCTCAAGCGATGTTGAATAACTTTCGAAAATATGATTTACTTTTTTTTTACTTTTTTAAGCTAAACAATATTATATAGTTTAAGTTGGAGGGTGAAAGCGATTACAAAATTTTAAAAGGGTGTTGGCTTTTTGACGAATCAGGGTACAAGTAAAATTTAAAATGGCAAAGTGTAAATATAGGTTAAGGGTTAGGTGTGGGATTTGTTATAGACAAGCGTATGGTTGCAAGAAAGAAATACGACAACAGCAGAAATAGATTCACGTAATTTATTTCAATAGGAACGTGTGGTTTTGGGACAGCTACCTTGTGGTATCGTTCATAAGCCGGCAGCCAATCTGGGTTGATCTCTAATAGTAGTTCTCACTGGTTGGTGTGGCGCTCCTCCTGCTGACTGCCCAGACTGACCGTGACAGATCTCCCTGGCCTCCTGTTGACTGCTCGTACTTCCCCGTGTGACCCCTTTTATGGCGATTTTTATGGCTTAACAGGCTCGAAAAACGACGCGAGTATAATTAGGAGGGAAGCATTTTTATTGGTCGAGGAATAGGAACAATTTAAAATTTTATTTTTCGACCGGAACTCGTGCGTCGGGCCTATGCGTAAACGACGAAAATGGTCATTTTGTGACGGGGCCTTGTCCCGTTCACATCCGGCTCTCGTTCTTGAGTATGTTAGTTTATTTGCTAGCAAATCAGCCGAGATATGTCTTATTTTATTTTATAACAGTTTGTAATTTCTGCCTGTCGATACTGGTTTCTTTACCTGGGAACGTGTCATTCAGTCTGTTTTTTAGGGGCATACATACAATGCATTACAATACATTGACATTTTTATTTATTTTCTATTTATGTTTATAAAATACGTTGGAATTGTCTTAAAGGGGCTACAAATATGATTAAGCCATGTTTTATATATTTTTATATTTTTATTTATAAAAATCTAAAATACTATATTTATTATAATTATTAGTATACTAGATACCGTATTGTTAAAATTAAGATTTAAAATTTTGGAATTTAATTACGCATTTTCTTACTTCCTTATTTGTGATCAAATAATAGATATATAATTATGAATTTTTTTTTTAATTAATTATGTTTTAAAGTGAACATCATGCAGTGTCTACAAACATTAGTTATTTCTTTACTTTGATTTAATAAATCTTTATTTTTTAGAAACTTAATGACATATAACTTTTCATGCGCGCACAAAGGACATGTGTCATTTACAGCCCTACAAGTTCTCGTTTTTTTTTTTTAAATAATTTCCATTTTACTGTGGGTGTTTTATTTTTTTCTTTTAAATACCAAAATATTTGGATATGGTTGATTGGTTACGATACACATTATTTTTTAAGGAAGACAGATGTTGGCTCAACCTTAATTTAAAAATTATTTTTAGCGCTACTAATATATATATTTTTTTAATATTAGGATTCTCAGTAGATGAGATAGTACATTGGTAAACTATAGATTCTGTGAGACATTTATTATAGGGTAGGTAGAGAATTTGGTCGAAATTTTCTTGTCACTGGCTCTCGGTTTGAAAAGTGCCCAAACGACGCAGGAGTTTGTTTATACAGATGTGTGTGTTCTTGTAACCAGGAGAAAAAATATCACGTCGGGGTCACCAATCTGTTGCGGGTGATGCTGGTCGAGTTTTTGGGTTGAAAACACGTGTCTCTTGGTATCCCTACACGCAAGCCGCTAGTGGCCCGCCGATGTCAATGCCAGCATTCCTCTGGTGGCAGGCCACCGGTGGGCTTTTAGCGGTCCGCCAATGGTAACACCCCAACGGTCCGACATCGGGCCACCAGCGTTAAACTCTAGTGGCATGCCACCCAGTGGCAGATTGGTGGCTTGCGTAGGGCGAAATCGGTATGTGCGTCCGGGTAATAAAATGATAAACTTCGATTTTCATTCATGAAAATTTTAGAACTTAAAACTAAGGCCATTTCTGTCCTCATCATATAAATGACTTTTTAAAACGTAAAAGAATTATTTATTTTTAAATAAAGTAAAAAGAAATAAAAGCAACTACGACTGTTTTTTTTTATTCCAAAGAAACGGATTTTTTCCATTTTTGTGCTTAGGCTAATATATATATATATATATATATATATATATATATATATATATATAAAACAAACGATAAGTACGTATTAACAAAACTCCCCAAAGTAAAAAAAATCTTCGATTTCCATTTATGAAAATTTTAGAACCTAAAAAAACTAAAGCCTTTTCTGTCCTCATCATATAAATGTATTTATTTTTAAATAAATTAAAAAGTAAAAAACAACGACTGGTTATTTTCTTTGTATTCCAAAGGAACATATATTTCGTTTAATTTTAAAGCTTAGGCTAAAAAAAAATCTTCCCCAATCCTGGCCTGTTACAACGCAATGCATTTAAAAATGTTGAATTATTTCTTTTTAAAATTCTGGATATGGTACAAAGTAAAATTATATTGAGTATTTCCAAATTCTTGTTTTTATTGTAAATTTTGTTGTTTTTGGTCCACAATTTGTGAAATTTAATTAAAATATCCATTTTACAGGTGTAAAAAAAATAATTAGACAATGAATAATAAATTTTAAAAATATTTTTATGATTTGATTCTTAAATCCAAACATTACTTGGACCAGCATGAAAAATAGAAAACCTACTGTTAAAAACTGTTAAAAAATAGAAAATCTACTGTTGAAAACTGATACGATGCCACAAACAGAAACTAAAAATTATTTGATTACTTTCCTTTTTCAAATCTTTTTTTTTTTATTGTTGTTGATAATGTTAAAAATTAACTGACTCGAATTTATTTTCAAGAGTGACAACATAACAAATATTTTCTTTTTACCTTTTTTGATGAAAAACACGTTGGACAAAGTTTCTGTTTCAGTTATAAGCCAAACAAAGCACGTACTTGAACTTCTAATGTTTCTCGCCTGGTTGAAATGATTTTTGTTTGGAAGTCCTCGATCTGCTGTCCATATGATGTTGGCGCACAAAATGTCATGTCAAATAAGTAAGTTTCATTGGACACCTGAAAGGTGGAGTAGTTGTTAGGATGTTAGTCGATCGACCAGTAACAGTTCGATTGTAGCTTAATAAACAACAGTATGTATGTATGTATGTATGTATAAAAACCAAGAACACATACCTAATGCAATCAAGGTTCTCCAGAATTTCTGAAAACACTCCACTCCTTCAAGTCAGTACCTCTCAGCAGACAATGTTCTTAGTAACAGTTCACCCTATTCTCCTTCCTTGTCTGTCTGTCCCCATCACCTTAAACCTTACATCTGAGATTTTGTGAACTCTAGACTATGCCACATACAATTGCCCATGACTGAATACTGGCTGAGGTAAGAACAATCCCACCTTCTCAAATGTCTGCTCCTGTGACTTGTTAATAGTCATGGCATATGACAAACAGACAGGAAACTGGGTTCTCGCCAAGGTGAATGGTGAGAGTCACTTGGAGTCAGCTTTATTCTGGGGATAAGGACAAGTCTGCCAATTAGTGAGCAACTAATCAAGGAAGCCTCAATTGAATGTTGATGCATAGCCACTTCCAGTCTTGCAGAGTCCATTCCGGATAGAAATGTTATGAAGAAGCATTACCTTTGAGCCGGGTTTTAAACTCAGTTTATGAGGAGGCATTTCTAATGATGCCAAAGAGTTTAGAAATTCAAGTGGATAGCGCTCAGCCTCAGAAGGATCATCTGTCAAAACTTTATCTGTTCTATAAAAGGTGAAGCAGTCACTTTTGTCACTAAACCAAAATATAATATCCAAAAATTAAATCTCCACAAAATAAAAAATTCTTACAACGTAAAAATATTTAATTAACCTGCAAAAGGTTGATAACCCGTAGAAAACGAATCAATCAACCGATCATCATTCATTAGAAATTAGAGCTTCCAGAAGAGTCTTCTTAACTTCCGAATGGGTTCTGGCATGTATGGAAAGTCCCCCCCTCCTCAACAATAAAAAGTACCAACAAAAGCCGAACAGCCAGCCCTAGTTCACCATTGCTACTGCTTCTATTAAAAGCTTCAATCAGTGCAAGAGAGTCCGGGAAAATGCGATGAACATTACGCATAGAATTGATGAAGCAGTTAACCACAACATAATGTATAAATAATTTCTTTATTTATTTGATACCTGTCCATATCCGAGGAAATCAAATCTTATGACAATGGTTACTAAAGTGGCAAAAAGACGTTTCTAAACAAAATGAGTCAGCGTGAACATCAGTTCAAATTACAAGTTACTTTAACGCAGACATAGCTGAGAATACACCGCAAGGTTGGTTTCAAAAGGTATTGATCTCTCTCGCAATCACTCATGCCAAAACATGATTAAAACATGTAAATAACGCAGAATAAAGGTTGGTGTGGAATCTTCCACAACAAACCAGTCTTACCTCTTTTTAGGAAATGCACTCTTCCTATCTGGTAAGTAACATCCTACTTTCATACAAAATATCAACGAGAAACCATTGGGCAATCACATCCAACTTACTGATTGGTCAGTTTCAACCAATCAGATCGCTCTCACGTGCAGAGTCAATTTAGGCGCCAAGTCAATGTAGATCCCATCACGTGATACAGGCAGATATATAAACCCAACACGTGTAAACTCCCTCGAGTTTCTTTTCTTTTCATTTCTCTCTCTTCCTGCTCTTCCTGACTCGAGCCTAACTAATCTACGTCACTCGTACATCTCAACACGCCGCCAAAATGTGACCCTAAAGGAATTTCCGTCTCGACTGATCCAGTCAGACGTTAAATGAACAATACTTAATTCATGCAAGTATTATCTCTGAACTCTACCTAACTTGTTCATATAATTCCAAACACTCAATACGAACTCATTCTTCTATTACAGTTCAATATTACTTCCTTTTAATATGAACTGAGGTACAACTATTACCTAATCAAAGGGACACGGCTCTGTCCTACCTTTTCACTCAGTATTCATGCATGTATACCAAACACTAATAAATTCAATTGTTATATTTTGAAACAAGATGTTTATGAATCATTATTTCTCTATCTTTTATTAATTGTTGTGGATGGAAGATTATTGAACACACACAATTTTAATCCTTCTGATAATTCAAACCTTCTATTCCTCTTCAACACACATCACACACATCCACAACATTGGTTTCAAAAGGTACTGATCTCTCTCGGAATCACTCAAGCCAAAACATGATTAAAACATATAAATAACGCAGACATAGCTGAGAATAAACCGCATGGTTGGTTTCAAAAGGTATGAATCTGTTGGGATTGCTATGAGTTTGAATTTGTTATCAGGTTTTTATATTAAGATGGTTAGTTTACGAGCATGTTCACCATATTAATCCACAACAATATAGAATATAGGCATTCAAAAATGAATCAATCACAAGGCAATTGAGTAAGAAACACAAGTAATTAGGATTCAATAAAAACAACAGACATTTATGAACAATTAATATACAATTAGAAAACTTGTGGTTTGATAATGCAAGAAATTGACCATTGATAAATTGGGTTTCTTATTGATTTACAGTTCAAAATTGTTCAAGTGTTAAAGAACTGGTCAAACAGAGTAAAATGGAAAATATTATTTATACAAAAATTTGTGTAGTTTGTATGCGTGAATAAAGTAGGGTTTAATTGTCTAAATTTTCCAGTGTTGTTTACCTTGGATTGTTTTGTTTGTCTTTGTTTAAAATACAATTTCTATTTTAGTAGTGTGTAAGAACACTTTTCTTAGAAAGTTGTGAGTGAGATGTGAGAGATTATGTTGATGTCTGAGTCAGCAGTTGACGCGCGAAAAATATCTGAAGTCAAAATAGTGACACGCGTGGATTCGTGTGACATCTCTCTGAAGTTTAGTGACTGACGGCTTGTACTTGCATGAGTGTTGTAATGATCTTTTAAGACGGCCGCTCTTGAAGGTTACATTTTGGCAGCAAGAAATGAGACGCGTGAGAGGCAAAAAAGAGATAAAAGAGAGAGAAAGAGCTTATACGTGTTTTGTTTATATATGGCTGTGTATTACGTGAGAGGCTCAGAGCAAAAACGCGGGAAATTTCATTCCTCGTGTGCAGGATATCTGATTGGTCGGAATTGACCAATCAGCGAGCTAGTTTTGAGGAGATTAACCAATGAATGCTTGTCGTACTATTTCTACGTATGTATGTGATGATAATTACCACGGGGAAGAGTGCATTTTTCAATGGGGTGTAACTGACAAATGTGGAATCTTCCACAAATCTCTCTCGCAATCACTCACGCCAAAACAGGATTAAACATGTAAATAACGCAGACATAGCTGAGAATAAACCGCAATTTTGTTTTTCAAAAGGTACTGATCTCTCTCTCACTCACTAACGCCGAAACATGATTAAAACATTTAAATAAGGCAGTCGTAGCTCAGAATACACCGTAAAGTTGGTTTCAAAGGGTACTGAACGCTCTCTCACGCCGAAATATGATTAAAAAAACATATAAGTAACGCAGGCATAGCTGAGAATAAACCGCAACGTTGGTTTCAAATGTTACTGATCTCTCTCTCTCTCTCTCTCTCTCTCTCTTATTCACACCGAAACACGATTAAAACATGTAAATAACACAAATGTAGCGATCATCATCGCCATCACACACACATACATACATACATACAGATCATACGGCAAGCATTCATTAGCTAATCTCCTCAAAACTAGCTTGCTGATTGGTCAATTCCGATCAATCAAATCGCCTGCACGCGAGGAATAATTTTCCCGCGCACAAGGCTGTAGCTTGTCACGTGAGACACAACCTTATATAAACAAAACACGAATAAGCCTATCTCGTGTTCTCTTCATTCATCTTTTCCTTGCTGCTAAGATGTAATCTTCAAGAGCTCCCGTCTTAACCGTGGGGTCAGATGTTAAAGAATATTGCCAACAACTCTTACCGACTTTCTCGCAAGTCGTCAGTAGAGTCCAGCTATTTTCGCCTGTCCACACAAATCTACGACTTTACTCACAACATTTCAAACGCTCAAACAGACACAGATTTTTGTAACACATTATACATATCTCTCTGTGTGACTCAGCCAAGTTCATGAACCAGCACTCTATTAATTTCTCAAAACAACAGATAATTAACTGTATTCTATTCTAACAGCAGACTCTATTCAACATAGAATCCTGAACATTCTTATTCAAGAGAAACTCTTTCGAACATTCAATCATAAATCAGAATACAGTTGACGAGGAACAACTTTTTTCCTTAATCATTACACTTCATTGCATGATTGTTTTGTATGTTATATTTCAATATATAAATATTTATTGATCCACATATGGAGTTTTGTTGTTTTTTCTTGAATCGAAAAAAGTAAAATAGATATATGCACAAAGAACACGCATCACACAAATAACTGAGAATACACCGCAAGGTTGGTTTCAAAAGGTACTGATTTCACTCTCACTCACTCACTGACACCGAAACATAATTAAAACATGTAAATAACGCAGATATAGCTGATAATACACCGCAAGGTTGGTTTCAAAAGATACTTTTACTATACTTATTTGCCCTTGGCGTTTTTGTTATGGTAATTACCTCTCTTACTAGCATTCTTCAGTTGACGAATTGCTTAGTCAGGGAGTGTTTCGGCAAATAAATTCTTAAGGAATACCAGTCTTGTCAGCTCATTTCAATTTATTTAACGAAACAAATTCAACAGTATGGATAAACTCTTGAAACCGGAGCACCCCTCCTGATACACCATCCATCGTCAAGTAAGAATTTAAACCACTAGTTTCGAAGCTTCTCGTCGTTCGTTCGCAAAATTATTGACCCTAATATCTGTAGTGGAAAGTTTGGTGGTTACCATTTTTTTAATGGTGTTGATGGCCCAGATCAATCCATACATTTTTTTTAACTCTACGAATATATTAAGCAAAATGCAAAAACAACAAGAGGAAACAACAAGAAACATTTATGATTGAAGACAAAAGACAAATATTTGCATAACAAGTAATTTTCAATGTATTTTTTGTAATGAAAATATTTTACAAAAAGATCGTCGTTTTTTTTTAGGTGAAATCTTAATGTTTAACTTCTGAATTTGGTGAATGAATAAGAATAAAGTTCACTGATAAGTTTTGATGAGTGAGTGTCAATATCGTTAAGTTGTATAATGTTCATATGAACGAAAAAACTTAAAATTGTGTGACGTGAAGTTTAGTTGCAATTCGATTGATGTCACGATTCTCACTGGCGAGTGTGAATGAGTTTCTGTTTTTATTTGCTTCGGGTGGCTCACAGAGACTTGGCGCGAACTTGGATTTCAGTCACGAGCTGTAAAACTTAGTTAAGCGTGGGTAGATAGTCACGCCTACTTGTATATTTATTAACCAATGAGGGCTCGAGATTTTTTTTGAAAGTGTATGAAGTTTGAAAATGTTCTGTGATCCACGTTTTGCACAGATTTGACCCAACTATTTTGGTATTGGAATAATGTAGAATTTGTGTTCTACACATCCATACCGACTTAGATAAACTCGATACCCTGATAAATTGTATTTCCTCAGTTGTATATGAATACATTACGGAATATAATACTTTTTTTTTATAATGTTGTTAACTGTCTGAAAGAATTGTACGTAAAACCTACGAACGAGGTTTTCGCCCGGCATTTACTTGCCACTTGCGCCCAAAAAGAGGAGGAAAATATTGACAAATATGTACTATGACTACAGTTACTAGCGAAAGAATGTAACTTTATTTTATGGTCCAGGTTAGGACCAAAGAAGAACAACACGAACACAAGAGTAGAAATAACGAAGGTATATTACACGAAATAATAATACAAGATGTGGAAGGTGTTAATATGACTGTCAGTCTGGTTTGGAGTGAACTACTATCGGCTCGACTTGATTCGACCCTCTCTCTTGAGAGGCGTAGTATACATAGTGTTAGGAAGAGTTCATTCTGTAGTTATATGTAAGGACTCATGACACTTTAAATCTGTTCATGCTGCACAAAACCGTGACGACTGCGTTAAAGATGCATTTATCACCGGTTTACGTTCGAACATTATTCGACAACGGTTACTCGAAAATAAGACACAGCATTTAAATATAGCCATTGACAAAGCTACAGCGCTCCATGCATCTAGGAGAAATTCAGACGCATACACGTATCCTCAAACACCAATTGTTTCTCGGGAAAAGCCCAGTATCAGTGTCCAGTCAATGGATCCCGTTAATACATGTTGTGCAGCCTCGGCTAATTCCAAGTCTAGGTGTTTCTTTTGTGGAGAATCTCATCATAATAGAAGCACATGTGTAGCAAGAAATGCTACTTGTTTCAAATGTAAAAAAGAAGGCCATTTCTCAAAAATGTGTCGTTCGAACCCCAAAATAACACATCTGCTGCAACATGCTCTCACAGATTTGCGACAATGTTGATGAGATCAAATACTTCATCCGCTTCCTTAGGATCCCTGAAATAGGCTGCATTGTACGTGTTAGTCAGAAAATATGGCGCCGGTAAGGCCCTAATGTGTACGGGGAGCTCAGGTTATGTGAGGAAACACAGACTACAGATGAAACCTGCTCCTGGTAACGTATCCATGGCGTCATCATCACTTATTGCTTCTAGTGTACAGTGGACTTAAACCTACTAGGTGAGTGGTATCGAAATGTAAAACTTTCAGTCCTACCCAACCTCTTCTCAGATATTATTGTTCGCCAAGATTTCACGTTACAACATTCCACCATATCTTTTGCATTCGGTGGAGTTATGAAAGATCTCGTAATCTCTCATTCTATCTCCTGTAGCGTACCCTTTGCGTTAGTGGACACACCATTGTTATAAAATAAAATAAGACATATCTCGGCTGATTTACAGGCAAATACTCAAGAGCGAGAGCCGGGTGTGAAATGGACAAAGCCCCGTCACAAAATGACCGTTATCTCCGTTTACAAATGTTCCCGACACGCGAGTTCCGGTGTTCTATTTTTTGTCCAATAAAAATGCTTCCCTCCTAATTATACTCGCTTCGTTTTTCGAGCCTGTTAAGCCATAAAAAACGCTATTAAAGAGGACACACGGAAGTTCAACAGGCAGTCAACAGGTGGCCGCAAAAGAGACCTGTCACGGTCAAGCAGCTGTCAGCAGGGGAGCATCAACCACCGTCAACATGTGTGAACTACTATGAGAGATCGACCTAGATCCGAAGCCGGCTTATGAACTACACCATAAGGTAGCTGTCCCAAACCCACACGTTCCTGTTGAAATAAACACGTAAATCTATTTCTGCTGTTGTCGTATTTCTTTCTTGCAACCATACGCTTGTCTATAACACCATCTTTATTCTCCAACATTGATCCAGATTGTAAACCTATTACAACTAAATCTAAAAGGTTTGGAGAGGGTGACAGGGTTAGGGTTCATACAGACTGAAATTGAGAAAATTATTCAGGAGGGTGTAATTGATGAAAGTACATTCACTTGGAGGGCTCAAGTTTTAATAGTAACGAATGAGCGTCAAAGAAAGAAACTTGTAGTCGATTACAGTAGGACAATTAATAGATTTACCAGATTAGATGCTTATCCATTACTAAGAATGGATGATCTGGCTCAGGAAATTGCAAAATATAAAATTTACAGTACATTGGATCTGAAGAGTGCATATCACCAGATACCAATTAAATTCGAAGCTAATGGTAAACTTTACCAATTTTGTCGAATTCCTTTTGGAATGACTAACGGTGTCGCGTGTTTTCAAAGGATAATGGATAAGATTATTAAGGAAAATATTTGAACGAGTGTGTATGTCTATGTAGACAACATTGTAGTTGGAGAAAAATCAGCAAGAACATGACCAGAACTTGAAAAAATTTAAAAAGACTGCTACACGGTATAACCTCACCCTCAACGAAGATAAATCTGTTTTCTCTAAAACATCCATTGATTTTCTCGACTACAACATATCACATGGCCTACTTAGACCCGATGCAGAACGTCTACGATCATTAAGAGAACTACCTGTTTCTCAGAATAAAACCTCACTGCGCCGAGTGCTTGGATTATTCTCTTACTACTTTCAGTGGATACCCAAGTTCTCTGACAAAATTAGACGCTTAATAACGACTGATTCATTCCCTTTTGATTCAGAATCGGTAAAAACATTTGAAAACTTTAAAGAAGAAATTGAAAAGGCCTTACTATACTCGGTGGATGAAAACATTCCTCTCGTAGTAGAAACAGATGACTTTGATACTGCTATTGCGGCCATTATGAATCAAGCAAACCGTCCAGTGGCATTCTTTTCATGTACACTAACGACTACAGAACAAAAACATTCTTCTGTACAAGAGGAGGCTTGTGCAACAGTTGAATCTGTCAAAAAGTGGTCACATTATTTATCAGCGCGGTGTTTTGTTATATTCACAGATCAGCAAGCTGTTAATTTCATGTTTGATGCAAGAAGGTATGGAAAGATCAAGAACAGCAAGATCGAACGATGGAGAATGAAATTGGGGTGTTATGAGTATGACATTATGTACCGACCAGGAAAAGACAATATCCCAGCTGATACGCTCTCACGCGTCCAGTGCAATGCACTTATGACAGACTTCACCACATTAATTTAACTTAGATTAGGAAACCACACTGACGTGAAGAGAAAAGGATAAGCCAAAGACATCATTACACATAAAATTTGTATTTAACAAAATGTACAAACAAGGATGTGAAATAAAGGCATGCATTGAGTAAAACAAGAGTTGTCTCTCTTAACTATTATTTGTGTTCCAAAGTTCACTGAAAGAAAGTTTTTGACAGTTTCGGGTAATAAATGTTTTCAACAGTTTTGTTGTATAAGGAAAAGGATTATGGGAGTATAGGGAATATTCAGCATATGAGTGGTGGTGTGAATGAGAAGATCGGAAAAGTTCGTAAGAGTTCGTACGTACGTGAATGCGTGAAATATTATTTAACGTCTGACCGCATGGTCGACACGATAATTCTTAAAGGTCACATCTTCGCAGAAAGAAGAGAGAGAAAAAGAGAAATAGGCAAACTCATGTTTGCTAATTATAGATAATGTAATCACGTGACAGGATCACAGCACCTTGGCGCTAGAAAAATATATTGTGCGTGGGTGGATTGCAACGACCACTTGTGTGTTTATTGACCAATTAGAAGCTGATATTTCCTAAAAATATTTACTAAGCTGAGAAGGCTTCTGGGATCCGATTCTCCCAAAAGTGCACGAAATCGACTACATGAAAATATAGCGATTATAACATTGTCGTATAGCTGCGATTTATAAATTGTACATTACACAGTAGTGTTGATTTAATAAATCAACACTACTGTGTAATGGAAAATTTAAATCAGATTTATTATTCAATGAATGCTTTTTGTTGTTGTATAATTTGAATTTGTTTAAGTATGTATGTATGTGTGTGATGATGATCATCACACACTCACCAACATAAGAAAACTACAAGAAATACACGAAAATCTTTGTCATCCCGGCATGCTCTATTGAAGATGTTAAAAGAATGTGTACAGTATGTGCAGGGTGCTAGATAGAAACCATGCTTCTATACGCCAGAAGCAGGATGCCTGGTCAAAGCAGACGTTCCGGTCGTGTCGAAGGTTGGAGTTGAGATGGTGACATTCGTGTCGTGTCGATGGTTGGAAGTTGAGATGCAGACGTTCCGGTCGTGTCGATAGTGGGAGTTGAGATGCAGACATTCGTGTCGTGTCGATGGTTGGAAGTTGAGATGCAGACGTTCCGGTCGTGTCGATAGTGGGAGTTGAGATGCAGACGTTCCGGTCGTGTCGATGGTTGGAGTCGCGGTGTAGACGTTCCGGTCGCGTCGATGGTTGGAGTTGAGATGCAGACGTTCCGGTCGTGTCGATGGTTGGAGTCGAGGTGTAGACGTTCCGGTCGTGTCGATAGTGGGAGTTGAGATGCAGACGTTCCGGTCGTGTCGATGGTTGGAGTTGAGATGCAGACGTTCCGGTCGTGTCGATGGTTGGAGTTGAGATGGTGACATTCGTATCGTGTCGATGGTTGGAGTCGAGGTGTAGACGTTCCGGTCGCGTCGATGGTTGGAGTCGAAGTGTAGACGTTCCGGTTGTGTCGATGGTTGGAGTTGAGATGCAGACGTTCCGGTCGTGTCGATGGTTGGAGTCGAGGTGTAGACGTTCCGGTCGCGTCGATGGTTGGAGTCGAAGTGTAGACGTTCCGGTCGTGTCGATGGTTGGAGTCGAGATGCTGACGTTCCGGTCGTGTCGATGGTTGGAGTCGAGGTGTAGACGTTCCGGTCGCGTCGATGGTTGGAGTCGAAGTGTAGACGTTCCGGTCGTGTCGATGGTTGGAGTTGAGATGCAGACGTTCCGGTCGTGTCGATGGTTGGAGTCGAGGTGTAGACGTTCCGGTCGTGTCGATAGTGGGAGTTGAGATGCAGACGTTCCGGTCGTGTCGATGGTTGGAGTCGAGGTGTAGACGTTCCAGTCGCGTCGATGGTTGGAGTCGAAGTGTAGACGTTCCGGTCGTGTCGATGGTTGGAGTTGAGATGCAGACGTTCCGGTCGTGTCGATGGTTGGAGTTGAGGTGTAGACGTTCCGGTCGTGTCGATAGTGGGAGTTGAGATGCAGACGTTCCGGTCGTGTCGATGGTTGGAGTTGAGATGCAGACGTTCCGGTCGTGTCGATGGTTGGAGTCGAGGTGTAGACGTTCCGGTCGTGTCGATAGTGGGAGTTGAGATGCAGACGTTCCGGTCGTGTCGATGGTTGGAGTCGCGGTGTAGACGTTCCGGTCGCGTCGATGGTTGGAGTCGAAGTGTAGACGTTCCGGTCGTGTCGATGGTTGGAGTTGAGATGCAGACGTTCCGGTCGTGTCGATGGTTGGAGTTGAGGTGTAGACGTTCCGGTCGTGTCGATATTGGGAGTTGAGATGCAGACGTTCCGGTCGTGTCGATGGTTGGAGTTGAGATGCAGACGTTCCGGTCGTGTCGATGGTTGGAGTCGAGGTGTAGACGTTCCGGTCGTGTCGATGGTTGGAGTTGAGATGCAGACGTTCCGGTCGTGTCGATGGTTGGATTTGAGATGCAGACGTTCCGGTCGTGTCGATGGTTGGAGTCGAGGTGTAGACGTTCCGGTCGTGTCGATAGTGGGAGTTGAGATGCAGACGTTCCGGTCGTGTCGATGGTTGGAGTCGAGATGTAGACGTTCCGGTCGCGTCGATGGTTGGAGTCGAAGTGTAGACTTTCCGGTCGTGTCGATAGTGGGAGTTGAGATGCAGACGTTCCGGTCGTGTCGATGGTTGGAGTTGAGATGCAGACGTTCCGGTCGTGTCGATGGTTGGAGTTGAGATGGTGACATTCGTATCGTGTCGATGGTTGGAGTCGAGGGGTAGACGTTCCGGTCGTGTTGATGGTTGGAGTTGAGATGCAGACGTTCCGGTCGTGTCGATGGTTGGAGTCGAGATGCAGACGTTCCGGTCGCGTCGATGGTTGGAGTCGAAGTGTAGACGTTCCGGTCGTGTCGATGGTTGGAGTCGAGATGCAGACGTTCCGGTCGTGTCGATCGTTGGAGTCGTGGTGTAGACGCCCGGTCGCGTCGATGGTTGGAGTCGAAGTGTAGACGTTCCGGTCGTGTCGATGGTTGGAGTTGAGATGCAGACGTTCCGGTCGTGTCGATGGTTTGAGTTGAGGTGTAGACGTTCCGGTCGCGTCGATGGTTGGAGTCGAAGTGTAGACGTTCCGGTCGTGTCGATGGTTGGAGTTGAGATGCAGACGTTCCGGTCGTGTCGATGGTTGGAGTCGAGGTGTAGACGTTCCGGTCGCGTTGATGGTTGGAGTCGAAGTGTAGACGTTCCGGTCGTGTCGATGGTTGGAGTCGAAGTGTAGACGTTCCGGTCGTGTCGATGGTTGGAGTCGAGGTGTAGACGTTCCGGTCGCGTCGATGTTTGGAGTCGAAGTGTAGACGTTCCGGTCGTGTCGATGGTTGGAGTTGAGATGCAGACGTTCCGTTCGTGTCGATGGTTGAAGTCGAGGTGTAGACGTTCCGGTCGCGTCGATGGTTGGAGTCGAAGTGTAGACGTTCCGGTCGTGTCGATGGTTGGAGTTGAGATGCAGACGTTCCGGTCGTGTCGATGGTTGGAGTCGAGGTGTAGACGTTCCGGTCGCGTCGATGGTTGGAGTCGAAGTGTAGACGTTCCGGTCGTGTCGATGGTTGGAGTTGAGATGCAGACGTTCCGGTCGTGTCTATGGTTGGAGTTGAGATGCAGACGTTCCGGTCGTGTCGATGGTTGGAGTTGAGATGCAAACTTTCCGGTCGTGTCAACTGTTGGACGTTGCAGTGCAGGCATTGCTGGTCGAGGACGGTGTCGAAACCTCCCGTAGTAATTACAACCGATATTATACGGGGAAGGTTGGTTGGTCGTCGCAGGTGATCGCTGCTGGTCGTCGCAGGTGATCGCTGCTCGTCGTCGCAGATGGTCGCTGCTGGTTGGCTGGTCTGGTTTCCAACTGGACGAGTTGGGAAGGAACGAGGAGCTGGCGTTGCGATGTTGTTGGGCATATCGAGTATCCGGTGCTGGCGTTGCGTGTCTGCTGGTCGAGTCCGATATCGAAACCTCCAGTAATAATCATATCCGTAGTGTACGGGAAAGGTTACGGACGACGCGCGGGCAGCCTGTAGGGACGGAAAGCCGAGTCGAACATGGGCAAGGAGCCAGAAGTAAAGAGGCGAAGTAAAGAGAGAAAGAAAGGTAGATCCAACTCGCGTCCAGTTGGCAGACAAAAAATAATATGAGCGTAATTGAATATGCAGGCCTGGTCGGCGTCCTGGCCATAAAAGGCCACGAGCCTACGTACCGACCGTTCAGACGCCGACAAGGAATTCGGCGAGAAGTCGCTGTGTTATGTTAAGGGAGACTAACAGCAGAAATGGTCTCGCTAAAATGCTATAAAATCTGTCTAAAAAATGAGTTGAGATTTTCCACGCAAAAACTAAGGTTTAAAAATGCTTAGAGGTATATTACGACTAGGTTCGTAATACAAATGAACTAAAAGGTAATTAGCTCATCTCTAAAACGAAATTACCAGCGTGTAGGGAACACGATCGAAAGTTGAAATGCCCTGTTCTCTTCCGCTTTAGGGAGCGGCCAAAGGCGGCTGCGACAAACATCATTCATATCAAGGGAATTATGCGAATATCTCACCAATCTTGGAATCGCTACTAGCCGGACATCGCCTTATCAACCTCAAGGAAATGGTCAGTGTGAACGGTATAATGGAATTATCTGGAAACACATCCCATTGGCCATGGCCTCAAGAAATCTTAAAGAATTGCAGTGGGAAACAGTATTGCCTGAAGTATTACACTCCATAAGATCTATCCTTTGTACTGCGACTAATGTCACACAGCATGAAAGGCTCTTTTCATACCAACGGCGAACTCCCAGCGGCCATTCATTACCTACTTGGTTAATTACGCCAGGATCTGTTCTTTTGCGTCGCCATGCCCGAGCCATTGGTTGACGAAGTACTATTACTAGAAGCAAATCCACAATATGCTCACATAAAATTCACCAATGGACGCGAATCTACAGTATCAGTAAGTGACTTAGTAACAGCAAGGAATTCATTACAAAGTGGGGAAGCTGTAGATGATAGCATCCAGAAAGATTTAGATGATTCTACATCCACTAATGAAAACAATTCAGATGAAAAACTTGAAGTAGATAGTAACGATTTATGAACTATCATTAACCCAGAGATTACAACTTCTTCTCGAAGAAATCTAAAGACTATTCCCTCTCATGTAATGTCAAGAAATCCTGAGATACCCAGACGATCCCAACGGGAAATTCGTAAGCCAAAGAGATATCAAGAACTGTAAATAAATAAATAAATAAATAAAAAGGAGAGGAGAATGTACTATACTTATCTGCCCTTGGCGGTTTTGTTATGGTAATTACCTCCCTTACTAGCATTCTTCAGTTGAAGAATTGCTTAGTCAGGGAATGTTTCGTTAAATAAATCCTTGTTAAAGAATACCAGTCTTGTCAGTTCATATCACACAGAAAACATATTTAAGCATCATGGCGACTGGTAATAGCCAGGAGCGTAATCAGATTGGTACAGTTATTCCACCTTCACACCTGCCAACGCATAACGAGAGCAACTCCAAAATCTGTTTTTTGTAACTCAAAGCCATATTTACTGCACGGAATATTACGTCGCAAGGTGTTAGATTTGCTCACATTATTCAGACATTACCACCTTCAGTGGTAAATGAAGTGGTGAACTTATTAGAGAATGTTCCTGATACCGAGTCATATTCTCGTATCAAAACTGTTATTCTAAAATGTACAGGCAAAGATCCGATAAAAACATGCTGCAGGAATTATTTACAAATGTGTCTATTGGCGATAGAACCCCTTAGCAGTTGTTAAGGTATATGAAAAGTAGATTATGAAAGCATCCAATGACCGAACCAATTGTCAGAGGGCTATGGATGGATCATCTCCCAACAACTGTAGCACAGATTTTGGCGCCAATGCCAGAAGACACACCATTGAACCGTCTTGATGATTCTGGAGACAGAATTTATGCCAAAGAAAAGAAATCAAACTCTCTATCTATACGAACACGAGAAAGCATTTTCAAAAAATACAACACTTGGAACTGTCGGAGTTAGCTCCTCCTTTAGTTCCTTAACCCTTCACCAGGGGTCTCTCTCCCCTGGCTATAAATACTAGCTGACCCAGAACAAGCAGTAGCAGATTTGTGGAAACAAGTAATGGATTTAAAATTTTTGCTACTACACGAGAGATCGAGGGCTTTGTCGCTGTTCAGATCACTTCATAAGGCACGGAGACACAGTCGTAGCAGAGGCGGACAACACAAACCAGGTATGTGTTGGTATCATTGCATTTTTGGTTCTTTATCTAAGAAGTGTAATTCTCCATGTAATTTTATTAAGAATCAGGAAAATGGCCCAACCAGCAATTAGTGGCGATAGACGTTGCTGGTAGCGATAAATGTTGTCGCCTGTTTTATGCCTGGGATACTCGAAACTGATGTAATACCCCCATGAGTGACTACACTATAGATAGTAACTGCCTATAAGGATCTGTAAGTCAACGGACTACAGAGACAGGCTGGAATCTGTTCCAGCTGTGCTATCGAACTCTCTGCCTTCGGGCACAGAGGAACCCGGACGAAGCTATGCCGAAGGACAGAGTCTTGTCCGGTGAGGTAGACAGACCCGACCCCGTTTATGCGGCGTTTACAGGGAATTTTTCGGATTACCCCACATTAAACTCGGCCTTGTGCCACATCCTTGCCTCGTGGAAGGTTGGTAAATATTACCAGCTGGAATCTTTTCAAGCTGTACTGGTCAAACTCTCTGCCTCCTAAGGCAGAGTCTTGTCTCGGGAAATAGCTACTCGACCCCGTTTTATACGGGGTCTACGGGGAATTTTTGGCCGAGCCTACGGGCTCGGATTGCCCCACATTAAACTCGGCATTGTGCCACATCCTATCTCGTGGGGAGGCTGGAAAATATCGACTAGCTGGGATCTGTTGCTCAGCTCTTAGCTGTTGTCGAAATTCGGACAGAGAGGAACCCGGACGAGGCTATGCCGAAGGGCAGTGTCTCGTGCGGGGTGGTAGACAGACCCGAACCCGTTTATGTAGGGCTTACAGGGAATTTTGGGCCGAGCTTACGGGCTCGGATTGCCCCACATTAAATTCGACCTTGTGCCACATCGTATCCAGCGGGGAGGTTGGTAAATATTTCTAATTGGGATCTGTTGAGTACGACTCAGACTTACGCGAAAACTACCGACCTTCCAATAGTAGCACTCACTACTGGATTGACTTGCGACAATCGTGCGCATAGCTGTTACCTTATTTCTTATTGTACTGTTTTTTTTTTTTTACAATTAATTTTACTTTTTTTAATTTTTACTTATTTTATCCACCTTGTTTTTCAAGTATATATTCCTATTAGCACGGAATATAACAGAAACAAATTGAAAAATTCTAGTTGACACCAATGCGGTGATTAGTGTGATACTTCCACTAAGCCCACTCTTCAAGATTCATGCAGCAAATGGATTCACGATGTTAAAGAAAAAATGTTACGTAACTGAGTTGCCGTTCTTGGTAAATTGCACTCTCTAAGAATCAAGTATATCGTCAACCAACCAATCACTAGCCAGAATATGTTGGCGCCAATTATAAAGAAAAAAAAATTCTCTCTCTTTTCTGACCAATTCTGCCAGGCACAAGACGTCAAAATCGTTTCTGATTCTATCTGCACTTTGACATGAGAGCCGTACTATACGTAAACGAAACCATTCTACAAAAACAACAAGGACTTCAGTTAAGTGGACTTATCGTTTCATTATATTATAATATAGCCGCAGACAACAATTTGTTTGTAACAAGAACTATTATTTCAATAATATTTGTATGAACTTTAATAATATTCCTTTAACTTTCGATTTGAGTTCCGTGTTCTATCTGTATTGATATTATTTGCGGATTAAATCACCATACGTGCGGTAACAAATCTCTTTGAATATCGGCTTGAAACATGACTTCACATAGTAGCCTTTCTTCATGTTAAAATGCCTATTCTTGATGCTGATTTTCTGGCTCATTATGTCATAACACTTCACATGAATACTAAATGAAATCATTGTCGTAAGTACCTCCAAAAAATCGTATACCTAAGGTTTAAATGTATTTTTCATAAAGGAAAAATGCTTTTCGAGGCTTTCTAACCGCTTCAATTGAAAGCTAAAGGATTAAATTTTCTAATTCCAGAAAAAAAAAAATATTGTGGCGTATTTTAAATAGAAATTTGAGTGATTTTTAGTCGATACTTCCGAAAAACCAATCGAAACGGCCATTTTTAACTTTTTTTTAGAGAAATGTAAACGAACTTATTTTTCGGTTTTGAAAATCCAGCTAAGGTATACATTTCTGAAACATTAACTTCGTAAAATTATCAAATAAAGTTAAATTCTGTTCTGAAACAAAAATCACTTATAGCATAAAATTTTCTTGACAAACATTTCTTGTCCCCGGGGTCTTGTTATTCTCACGTCTCCATCGATAATTTGATGGCTGAACGTGTTGACCTTGACAGGTTTTGTACGGTGCATCAAAAGTGACATAACGTTTTTTTTTGTTTTTGATTTCTTATAATAATTTAAAATACTATAAAAATTTCTTACATTATTGAGTTACCTCTATCTCTTTCATTATTTAATAGCTAAAATAAGGATAAATAATTTTATTAATATTAAGTTATTACATTTTTAATTTAATAACTGAGGTAATGACTCATAAAATTATTATATTAATAATTAAAATATCTCACTGAGTTATTAATTGTTTAAAATGATAAATGAGATAATTTTATTATCTCAATTTTTAATTTAATAACTGAGAGTGAGTAAGACCTTTACATGTCAAGGGGCTTTCCCCAAGCTTAGAAACACGTGACCTTTTGACCATAATGTCACTTATGAGATATAAAAAAAAAAAAAAAAATTTTAGCGAAAAAAAAATTTAATTATGGTAAAAAGTTTTTTTGGTACTATTATTTAGTTTTATTAAGCTTTTATTTCGTTATAGTCTTCACTTAAAAACTTAGTAACCGACCGCACACTCTGCATGAAAGAATTTTAAAACATTTTTTTAAATTAAAAAGAAATGAAAAAAACTAAAAGAAAAATGCAAACAATTCTTGTAAAAATTCTTTATTCATCGGAAATTTTCTTTTATTCAGATAATAATTTCCTTAATGTGTATATTATTTATAAAAGCAAATTAAAAAGCCTATCGAGTTTGATGATTAGATAGTTTATTGCAGTTTTTATTTTATGATTTGGAGCAGATTTTTTAAAAAGTTGGCAGTAGTTGTGAATGAAAAAATTGATGATTTAATTTCTCCAAGAAGTCCTGCTTATAAGTAATATAAAACAATTTGCATCCTCCTGAAAATTCTTGAAAATTTCATAAAATTAATGCATGGGCTGGTAACAGATGTAAAAAAAAAATATATATATATATTTTTACCAAGATTTTCTAAAAATAAAAATTTCAAAAATAAATTCCTTCATTTTTGAATAAGTCCTGAAACTTTCATTAAAATTAGACAATTATTTGATTTTTTTCAAGAATTTCCAAACTAATGAGTTTTCCCCCTGAAACTGCTATACTGATTTTTTAGTGAGTTATTGGAGGTACCTAAAATTGGTACCTTTACATGACTTAACATTGCAGGCATCATTGTGGCAACTTAATACCAAGAGAGTACTTGGATATTTTACATGACTACCCTGAATTATTCCATCCTACAAAAAATACTGATTTTGGTCCACATCAGAGACAACACCACATAAAAACTTCTGGTCAACCAGCCTTCTCTCATCCTCAGCGTTTAGCGCCACATAAGTTACAATTTGTCAAAAAAGTTTGTGATGAAATTTTACGCGATGGTATTATCTGACCATCAGACAATCCATACGCTTCATTTCTACATTCAGTGTCTAAGCCATGTAGCTCAGATTTTCGTATATGTGTGGATTATAGGAAACTTAATTCCTCAACTGATTGCTATTCTGTCTTGTTTTGTATTCAGTTTGTTGTCAACTCATTATTTTGGAAATAATTTTGTTTGCGGATTTCTATTACAAAAACACGCAGCAACAAATGGTGATTTATATAGAATGTGTAAAAATCTAATGATTACAGTAGCAATTCATTGACCTTCCTGTTCTTTTCTAATTTGTATTGATTGACTATTTTCATCAACCTTGTGTTCAGTCATCAAGTCCATCTAATGTATATCAACATTCACCACTATCACCATTTCAATACTGATTTTTATGTTGACATTTTCTAATAAACCAGTATTTGAAATTCTGATTTTTATCCTTTGGCTTTATTGGGAAGGCATGGTGGAGTAATGGATAGCGGCTCGGATTGAGGAATCGGAGAACCGAGTTCGAATTACAGTTGAATCCATTACATTCACTTACATGCTAATACCGTTCTTCTCTCTCCCACCAGCTATGGGTATATAGCACGACAGACGGAGTTCTATAGTCTTGGATGGCAACTGGTCTACTGCAGAAAAAATGTCAAACTACTGTGGGAAAAATCTGCCTCGTCAGTCATGTATCGAATATAATACATGGCATATAACTGACTGACTATAGTGGGAAAATATGTATTTCTACCATGAGCCAATTAAAAATATCACTTTCTCAATTCCTTTATTGTCCTTTCTCCTCACTAAAGTCTTTCCATTCTCTTTCATACCCAGTAAGCCTCGTGTCTTAGTGGCATTATTACCTTGTTTAAAAGATTATTACCTTCACTGTTTTGTAATAATTTTGAAGTTTTTTGGTATCTTTCATAATAAAGCGAATAGAATCTGTTCTGTTGAAAGATGAATCACCTACCAAGTCCAAAATGGATTTCCTCCTTCTATGTGGAATGTCCCTTCAGGATCATGGCTCTCCACAACTTCCTGTCCTTTGTAGCTCTTAGTATTGTTTGTCCTTTTGCTATCTCTCCTAATCCTTGTTCTACCAATTATTTATACAAACTTATTAGATATGTTATTCACTGCTTTCCTCTGTCCCTCTTGCCTTCAATATGTCCTTTGAGTATCAAATTCTTCAAGCTGTCTTTCCTCATTATGTGTCCTAGAAATGTCAATTATCTCTTTCTGATGCTATGTACCTTTTTTGTCTCCATTTCCTCCTTTAAAACTTCATAACTGTTCACATCTCACATTCATCTGTAGAACTTCTTCATCTGTGAGATTTACTAGCATTTACTGCTATATAGGAGGACTGAGATTGCGTAAAAGTTCAGTGAAGTAAATGATTTTTTAAGAGAATGAACTGATATTGAATCCATTTTTCCCTCAGTTCTGGGAAGTTTCTTGGGACCTGTTGCTTTAAAGCAATCCTATAAAATGATGTGCCCACCACAGTACTTAACAATTGAGGTTGTAACTTTTTATACCATGAACTGTGTTTTTTTCAAAATAAAATTTTGTTGTTTTTTTTCTAAAAATTCAGTTTTTGTTTTGATCAGATAACTGTATTTCAATAATCATTTGCTGGATTTTAACCACAGCAGAAACAGTTAACTTGTTAATTTTTTGGGAAGGTTTGTAGATTTAAATTTGTTACTTTTGACTTTTGTGAGTTTTTTTATTATTTCATTCATTATTTTCTTCTGTCAACATTGGCTAAGAAATAAAAATTGTAAATGAGTTTTAAATATTTTGTCCTGATAGGATAGGTAAAGGGAGGAAAGAATCCACCAACCTTGATCACCAGAAAGTAGACTTCAGTAAAGAAAGTGTCTTTAAGATGGTTGGCAGAGCACTATATTTGTTGAAAATAATCATTTGCTGGGATTGTAATTTCAGTTAACTCATCTGACTGATCCAAAAATCTTTGTTTGCTTTTTAAATTTGTTACTTTTCTGTTTATTATTTTCTTTTGCCAATGTTTGGTAAAAAAAAGAAATTATAGAAGGTTCTAAAGCTTTCAACTTCTCAACATAAGTATGTGAAAAAAAAAATTCTTTATTAAAATTTTAAGATATTTATGTCTCACCTCTCCCTTAAAAAAAAAAAAAAAATAAAAATAGCTTGGTATTTTCATTTTTCTCAGTTAGACTAACAAGAATTAAAACGTTAAAAAGTTTAAACTTTATACATATATTTGTCCTCTTTTGCTTGATGGTTAACCCTTAAGTATCTTCCTAATGCTAACTTTTCCATTCAGTAGTTATGTCTTAAGTCAGTGTTTCCCCCGGGTCGCATTTTCGGAATAAAAATTTGCTCATGCCACACCAAATTTTATGTGATAAAACTTCATTTAAAAATAAAAAATGGAGTGAGGGTTGAAGAGAGATAACCACAGATTCGAAGTCAGAACATTATCATTGATAACTCTCTCTTCCTATTTGCAAACCCTAGTTACTATATTTTAATACTTGATATAATGCAAAAATATCAAAATGATAAAATCGGTCAATAATTATTTATAACTATTTATACTGGGACTCGTGTAAGCAATTACAAGTAATGCATAATAATAATTTAAATTTTGAAATTGTGTTTATTTTTGGCATATGAATATTTTGAAACTGTTTCTAAATCTTTGATTGTCTTTCAATCATGCTGCCTCACCTGCTATCCTCTTCTGTTTCAACTATGATGTGTGCCACACCATTTGGTAACAACTGTCTTAAGTAATATGATTTCAATGGCAGTAGATATTTCTGTGTTCCCGAGCAGCCATTGTAAACTCCTCACTTCTCCCAGTAGGTCTTTTATTCTTCACAAGGGAACAAGCATGTCTCAGTGCCTGAACTCTCTACTTAGCTACAATGATTTTGACCAAAGGAGAAATTCTGCTGCCTTGAATTCTTGGTAGATAAAGCATGTTCAGTCCAGTCTGCTTGCATTTTCTTCTTTCCTGGATGTTTTTTTGTCTTATAAATAAGGGTGCTCGAGGTAAACAACTACCTAGTCTTCACTCATTCCAAAATCTCCAAACTATGTCCACAACAAAAACAAATAGACAATACAAAACCCAACCACCACAAAATCAAAAGTAGATTCCAGGTTCAGCACCCCTTACACAAATGGGAGGGGTCTAAAATTCAACTTTCCAGAAGTTGTACTCACCATTTTCACGAGGCCAAACCAGATCTCATGTTTCTGTTGGCAACTAGTCTTAACCTATCTATCCCAGTTCATGATTTCCCAATGCATAATATACGTGTAGGCGATCATGTATCTTTTGATACATGACTGACGAGGCATATTTTTTCCCCGCAGTAGGTTGCCATTTCTTTCTGCGATAGACCAGTTTCCATCCAAGGCTATAGAACCTGGTCTGTCCTACTATTTACCCTGGGGGGAGAAGAAGAGGATTCATACCTTTCCCAAGGGTATTAATACATAAGTGAATATAAAAGATTCGACTGGAATTCAAACTCGGCTCTCCGATTCCTCAATCTGAGCCGCTATCCATTACTCACTTGCCCTTGATAGTAAAGATATGAGGTCTTATCAAAAAGTATCAGGATTGGCGCTATAAAAAGAAACCCATGAACTTCACTTCATGCTCTTTCTTATGTTCCTACAACACCACACAGTAAATCACTACCTTGAGTGGTTCTTGAGCCTTGTATTGGTTGAACATTATTAAAAAAAATTTAACTGATCTAAAAGCATTTTAGTGAATACTAAACAATCTTTGTTATGTGTTTTTGTGCCCTTTTTTATACAACTAGTTCATTAAATCCTTGTTGATTCAATGATATATGCATTGTGGTGATGCTTACATCAGTTTCAACATTCTTCAAATCTGTCTTGATATCTTTTATGCTTGATTTTGGGTTGACTGAAACTTCTCTTGGCATTTTAGTCATCTCTCATGTTGAAATCTTTCTGATACAACCTGATTTTGCAAATGTTGATAGGACTAATTTCTTTCTATTTATGAACAATGGATAAAACAGTAAAATGGAGATCTCCAGAGTGGTTCAAACCCAGTTTTTCTTCTAGACTGGTTACCAACCAAGGCTAATAAGTTCGGTCTGTCCTGCTATTTACCCACAGCTGCAGGGAAAGATGAATTCATACCTTTCCCAAAGGTTATTTGCTTATAAGCAAATGTAACAAACTCAACTGGATATTTATAACTTGATTCTCTGATTTCTCATTCTGAGTAGTCATCACTGCACATCCATACATTAAGCTCATTGATTGATAAGTCTCAATTAATTTCTTTTTTTTTAAGTCCTTGGAAGGACCTTTGTTTTTCATCATTGATGTAATGAAATAACCTGTCAACCCCATAAGTGATTACACTATAGGTAGTAACTAACTATAAGTATCTGTAAATCAATGGACTACAGAGAGTAGCTGAAATCTTTTTCGGCTAAGCAGTTGAACTCTCTGCCTTTGAGCAGAGAGGAACCTGGACAAGGCTATGCTGAAGAACAGAGCCTTGTTCGGGGAGGTTGACCAACCTGATCCCGTTTATGCTGTTTCTACGGGCATTTTTTGGCTGAGCCTACAGGCTCAGATAACCCATGTTAAACTTGGCCTTGTGCCACATACAACCCTCGTGGGGGGGGAGGTTTTTAAATATTCTAGCTGAAATCTTTTCAGCTATACGGTTGAACTCTCTGCCTTTGAGAAAAGGCTATGCTGAAGGGCAGTGTCTCGTCTAGGATGGTAGACTGACCCAACCCCATTTTTTACGGGGTCTACAGGGAATTTTTGCCTGAGCCTACGGGTCCAGATACCCCACGTTAAATTTAGTCTTGTGCCACATCTGACTGCGTGGGGCGGTTGGCAAATATTCTAACTGGGATCTGTTGAGTACGACTCAGACTTATGTGAGAACTACCGACCTTCCAATAGTAGCACTCACTACTGGATTGACTTGCGACGACCTTGTGCATAGCTGTTACCTTTATTCTTATTGTGCTGGTTTGGTACAATAAACCTTTACTTATTTTATCCATCTTGTTTTTCAAGTATATATTCCTATTATCACAGAATATAACAATCATGACTTCAAAAATCAATAAATATTTAATTTATAAAATGAATTTATTTTGACCTCCTGAATTGGTCTTGAGCACAAAAACATGAAGAAGGCACAAAAATCGACTCAATTTTTACCTGTTGTTATGAACTAATTTACTAGAATGTTTATTTAATCACTTATGCCAAAGCTATTTTTATTATTTGTGAAAATAACAACTAGTATTACCTGTGAAAATATCGTAGTTTTTCTATTTTAATTTTCTGATGTATCCTAATATTTAATGAATAAAGAAGCTCCTTATGAGTTTTACAACCACAAAATACCTGTGGAAATTCCCCTATTCCCCCTGTTAAATATTTGATCTCAACAACTTTAACCAAATATTGCAATAGCAAGCATAAGTACAAATGAGGGTCATTATTTAAAGTTTACAAATCATAGAATTCAAAAACCAATAATTTTAAAATGGTGAAAATTATAGCAAAATGAAAACCAAACTTCAATAGATCTAGGAAAAAAAAAAAAAAAAAAAAAACTCCTAAAAAACTGAACTGTTAAAATAACTCTATATCTATTTGTTTTCTTCATAGGAATAAAATTTGGCTTCATGGAACAATAAGGAAAAAAGAAATGTAAAAATTGAAGTTTGAGAAATAAATTTGTATGAAATCTTTAAGCTTTGGTGAAATATCAAATTTTATAGTTGTAATATATTAACAACTCTAAAGCTTATAAAACTTTGACTAATTCAGCTTTAGTGCTGAAAAACCTTTATTTTATTGTGATCGATGGTTACAAGCAAGAAGGGAGATGGAGTGTGCTTATTTTATTACCACAATAGTTAAGATTTTAAATATACAAAAGTGAGTTTGATGGATAAAAAAAACTGATTGGAAACTAATTTGAAAGTTATTTTTTCTGTCAAATTCTAATTGACTAGTGTGATGATACTTTTTAAATAACAACCCCTTTTTCTCTTTGGACTCAATGCTCTATACAATGGAGACGTCCACTACAATTCTTTAATATTCAATTTTTTCCATTCTACTTGCTATGGTGTTGATTTCAACATTAATGAAAGGTGTGTGTCAAATCCCAAACAACCACTGCTGATCAATAGCAACTGAAGATTACATATGAACAGTTTTTTGCCACCTTTCAAACAACTAGGTATATATTATGTATATTTAATAAAAACATATTGTTGATATTTTAATTCTTGTTTGTTCTTTTTCCTTTCCAAATGCTCATTACAACTGATGTAAGAAGCTTTAACTGGTTCTTCACATGTCACGCATGGCTGCATTCATTTGATCCATCCTCTCCTGGGGTTGTTCTGGTCTCCTCTCTGTTCTGGTTCCCATCCCTGGTAGCCCTGAGGTATCAGGTTTTATACACTTTTGAATAGGCTCAGAGTTTATGACAAGAACTTTGGTTTCAGCTAATCATCAAAAAGTCTATTTGTGTCAATTTTTTTGATTGGCCAAATTATTTTATTTTCTGACATTCCTTTCTTTTTCATATTTTTTTTTTATAATGGAAGTTATGTGTGAACCTTCCCTGAATTTTGGTATTTTCAATCACAAATAAGTAAGCTCTGCTCCTGCAAACTTCTGGTGTTTTTGACTGTATTCAGTCTTTTCTTCTTATTTGAGGGTTGCCTTCTTGTAGGTTGACAGAAGTATAGAAAGAGATAAGGGTTTTAATGGAAAGTGCAAATGCCGTATTTTAATTTGAATTCTTTTTATTTTTGGTTTATATATTTTATTTTTATTTGGACTCACTACAAATAGTCCCTCACCAAAAAATGGAGCTATAAATGGAAAGATATACTAAAGATAAAATGTTATTTTTCTTCCCCCAGATTTCTTTCCTGCTTTAGTTTTATTAATTTCACTACTATTATTATTATTGATATTTTTATTGACTGCTGCATTAGACTCACTTTTGCTTTGTTTGCTTTATTTGTTTTACTGAGATTTATTTTATCTTTAGTAGGCCTGGTATAAGGTTTTAACTTAGTAACTTAGTGTATGGGTTCCATTATTCATATCAATCATGATCTTTTTTTAGTTGACTGCATCTGAATTTTATTGGGCTCTGTACAGGGTGCTTTTAAAAGTTTTCTGACTCACCGCTAAGACTTTATTGCAGGAACTCAGTGGTTTTGGGATGAATGTTTCATATTCACTGTATGGAACAAAACCATACTTGATAGAATCTTCTCCAATGTTGGATATCTCTATGTAGGATTTGATTGAAGACTTGTCTGTTGCAACCTTTGAGCTCTTATACTTAGACCATTGCAAAGATACAGATGAGGCCGTTAGGTTATTAGCATGTGTTTTAAATGAATCAGTAACATTTATGTGGGATTGGGATTTTTAAATTTTTTGAATCAGTGGAAGGAGCAAAGGGTATATTTGTAGAAGATTTCTTCTCCTGTTGAGAGAATTCCTTTTGTTTCTTTGAAGTATTTTTATCAGAAGAAAACTTTGGAGAGTTTAAGTGGCTGACTTTTGATGGACTTAGTGTTACCAGCCCAACTAGTTTTTCTGACTCATTAGGGCTGGGAGAGGTATGATGAGAATTTTTTTATATTTGTTAATTCATACACTTTTTTTTTTTCATTTACACCATGGATTACATGATCTAGCCTATTGTGCATAGTAGATATGTGCTCTACATACTTTTGGTTTTTGATTAAAGTGAAAAGATCATAGAACTACAGGTATTCTACCATGATCTTGAGAAGTTACTATTTTGGTACTTTTTCGCTTTAGTTGAGAGTTTAATGCAGATGTGTTGTTAATTAGTAAAGGCATAAATTAATCAGATAGTTGCTAATTCTGATAAGGGCATTTCTGTACAAGCAGCTATAATTGATGCTAATTGTTGAGGCAGAGCCTAAATAAATTTGTACCAAATTATTTCTTCACTGACACCTATATGCATAGCTATAACCATCATGTTTTGGAGTTAAACTGATGTATGACTAATATATATATATATATATATATATATATATATATATATATATATATATATATATATATTGTGGTGGTTTTCATCAGTTCCTTCAAAGGCTCTGGTTTCATCCTTTCATAAGCCGATAGGACAGCTTGTTTTAACTGCTCATAATCTTTTGACTGCAATATAGATATAGGTAAATTTGAAACTACATCAGTTCACAGTGCTTATGACTGTATAATATTTTGTTTTCTCGTCTGTAACTTTTCCTTGGTAAAATTGTGCATCTATGATAGTGAACCAACCCACCATGCTTGTTTCTATAAATTGGGATGGTTTAATGCTAACTAGCTGTATTCGTGTTTTTACTGACTTTTTTTTTTTTTGTTTGTTTTTGTGGTATGGTAGACTGGGAAAGATATAGATAGAAAGATAGAACAATAAGAGAAGGCAATGACTTACCATTTGTTTTTTTGCTTGTGTTGTGCAGGAATATGTAGCATAGACCTTGTTAAGGTATATGAAACATACGACATCATAAATATATGAAAAGTTCAAATAAAACACAAAAGTCTTTGTATAGAATATATATATATATATATATATATATATATATATATATATATATATATATATATATATATTATTAAATTCTTAATACAAAGTTAGTATATACCAAAAACAATATAAATTTTGTACTTATCTTTTTGGTTGTCACGAGTTTTAATTGTGTGTCTTGTTACCATAACTCCAGTAGCAAAAAGAGAGATTGACTTTCCCACCTAATGATGTCCTTTATGGGTCTTTTTTATTCTTGAGAATATTTATAATTAATTTTTATTTTTTGTTTTGGGTCAAGGGGAGATAACTTTTAGTCTCTTGCTACAAACCTTCCAACCTAGTAGCAGAGTCTAATATTAGTGATATTGGTTGTCTCTTTTCCAAGAAATGTTACTACCTGCTTTTGTATGACTCAGCTTACTATTTATATCTATGTTTTCTGTATTCATTATCATATCATCACTACAAGGTTGCTTTTCCCTTATTACTTGCTTATCATTTTTAGGTTCAACCTGTGGTTTTAATCTATCTATTGATACTGTTGACTGTATCTCATTGTTCATTTTAATTACAAAATATTTGTCACTTCTATGTAACATTTGGAAGAGACCAATGTAATAGTCTTCCAGAGGCTTGTGAACTCTGTCTACTCTTAACCATACACTTTTATATGTCTTAAGCTTGTCAGTAGCATATTGATGTGATTTATTTACAGAGCTATAATCTTTGGTGAATGTAAGGAATGTTGTAACTCCTTAGCAAACTTCTGATTATCTATGTTATAGTTATTATCATCTACTAGCAATTGAGGAATTGTTATATGCATTCCTGTAGCTGTAAAGAAGAGGGAAGTATTGGAAGAATTAGGTGCAGCAGAGTGAAACTGAGTTGTGAACCAAGCTAATTAGAATTATTTTTAAAGATACCACTAAAGCACAAGGGATACTAGATGAGGCTCATCCCAATGTAGATGCAGAGTATATCCAAGGGGAGATCGACAAGATTGTAAGATTATATATGGAGTTGCAGCCTAGAAAACAATAAACATGTTTTCAGGAAGAAAATCAAAGCTTTCCATTCGGCTCAAAGGTGGTTCCGCTAAAAAGTGTAACACTAACTGGTTTGATCACTTTAAGAAACTCCTGGGAGAACCACTGCAAATCAGGGGTCTTTCACTCCCAATACATCAAATATCCAATGCACTGGACATAAACACCAACTTGTCGGAGTTAGCTCCTCCTTAATTCCTTAATTGTTCACTAAGGGTCGCTCTCCCTACATTATGAATACTGGGTGACTTCTTGCCTTATTCTCTTTTTCACTTTGCATTTCAGCAGACACATTTAAAAATGTGATCTCTCACTTGTGGGAAAATTCCATGAAACACGCATACATGTACATACACACTTTCACCAATATACAAACTGTTTACATTCACACACAAACACAACTGTTGGTGTCTATTTGTTGTTTAATACATATATTAGTTATATATATCTTGGTCTTGTTTGTTTTCTTTACATCTTCAGTTGGACTCAACTTGAGTCCGCATTGTCCTTGTAGTTGGACCTTCTAGCAGGAATAAACAGCATGTGTTCCTAATTCAACAACACGTAAACCCACACGGTCCTCTACAAACCCATTCACTCTCGATGGACTCAAAACACTCAAAGATTTTACCAACAACAAATCTCCAGGTCTTGAAAACATACCAACATTATTGTGGAAAGCTTTGATATTTCATGACCTCCTCCTAGAGTTTTGCAACAACACATTCATGCACCATTCACTGCCTTCAACTTGACTGAAGAGTGGAATAGTCCATGTTCCACAAAGGGCGATCTAACAAGTGCGGCAAACTATACGGGTATAACTCTCATGCCAATTGCAGCAAAAGTTTACAATAAGCTTCTGCTAAATAGGAATTCCCCTACCATCAATCCACTCTTCCGCAAGAACCAGAATAGATTTAGAAGAGGCAGGTCGGCAACTGCACAAATCCTCTCCATTCGCTGCATTCTGGAAGAGATGAAAATATTCAATGAAGAGGTCACAATCTGTTTTGTTGACTTTTGCAAGGTGTTTGATTCCATCAGCAGAGATCGCATGTTCGAAATCCTTCAACTCTGTTATACCCTCCAGAAATTTTGAGTCAATTAGAGCTCTGTACAGAAACATCACAGCCACCATTGTATTGGCTGATGGCAAGACTAATTCTTTTGAAGTTTAAGCAGGAGTTCTACAAGGTGACACACTTGCTCCTTTTCTGTTTATAGTTGTCCTGGACTACGTTCTGCATATTTCTCTCAACAACATGGAGGAAAAAGAACCTTGCCAGAGTAGTCGGTACCCTCCACAATATCTGACTGACCTTGACTTTGCCAATGATCTTGCATTAATTTCTTAATGTATCATGAATGCTGAATTCTTGCTGCAATCACTCAAACAAGCAGTGACTCGGGTAGGTCTCTATTGCAACATAAGACAGAATATATCACAACCTCTCCTAAACCATCCAAGTTGAAATCATTCAATAATGCATACATCAAGAGTTGAGGACTTCAAATACCTTGGATCTCACATAATTGATTCTCAAAAAGGCTTCAACATCTGCAAAGCTCTTATATAGGATGCGTCTAACAAACTTCACAAGATTTGGCGCTCGAACCTTCCATCTTCCTTAAAAGTCCAAACCTCTTGAACATTGATTGAACCAGTCCTACTCTATGGATCTGAAACTTGGACATTATCTGTTCGTCTTGAAAGATGACTGGATGAAACATATACAAATCTACTTAGAAAAATACAGAATATCAGTTGGAAATCCCATGCAATGCTTAATACAATTTAGGGAGAACTGAGAACTCTTTTAAACTCCAACAAAAACGATTACAGTTTGCTGGCCACTGTGACCAAGCGGACAGGGAGATTGTGTCATCTTTACTCCTATGGCATCCTTCTGGAAGTGTTTTCTTGCAAAAGTTGACTTTTCCAGACACCATAGCTCGGGTTTCAGGGTTGGACATTGGGGATCTGGGGATAGCAATGAAGGACCGAACAGTGTGGAAAGGGATTGTCAATGGAATTCTGACTAACCATAGGAAGGTCGAAGAATGATGATTATGATGATGATTTCTTTGAAATGTCTTTTCTTTGCCCATTCCTCTCTTGAGAGATAGACAGGATGTCTCAGATGTTCCACAACCATTAAAGAAACTGTAAATTTTACATTTCATTACCACATGAAATAATGTTTCTATGCGTGGTAATATATTATTTGGAAATCCTATTGGTCTAATTATGGAAGATGAGGTCACAAAAATTTCCTCCGGTTGCTATTTTATAATTGGATGTTTTCTTCCAGTTGCAGCAAGACTTTTGGGACATTCTATATTTACTATTTAATTCTAGTAGTTATTTTGCAAGTGTAAATTTTCTGTTGTATTCAATTGGCAATTTAAAAAAAAGCAGCAGCAAGAAATAGCTTAACCATCGAGTGTTATAATACTGATTCAAGAGATAAAATCCTCAAAGCTTGAAAAGCAATTTTTCTGTGGCTTAGATTCGGAAAATTGCACTTTCCCACGATACACGTCCCCCCCGTTGCTACCACCATAACCTCGGCAACCAATGTGCCTTACCATGAATCAACCCACCGCTGTGACCACCAATGATTAACTCATCAACACACTTGGCAGTTTGGCTTCAACATCCCGGCTTCAAATGACCGCCAGCCTATTAAACACTTCACAGATGTTGATTTCATTCACAAAGAAGAGTGTATGTCACACCCCATTAACAACTAATCCTCTTCAAACTTATCCTCTGACTATAGCCTTGACCAAGCAAACCAAAAAATTGCTAAACTCCTGGCCCTTCTGACAACACCCTTACACCTAAAATCGCTTTAATTACCAAAGAGCAACTGAAGAACCACACATCAACAATTTTTGCTAAATTGCAAACAACTATGTATATATTCTGAAGTTTGATGAATACACGCTGTTAAAATTAAAAAAATGTGGGGTGCCAACAGGATACAACATTTTTTCTAATTGTAGCGAGACTTTTGGGACACTATATTTGCTATTTATTTCTAGTAGTTATTTTGCAAGTGTACGTTTTCTTCCATCTGCAGCAATACTTTTTAAGACACCCTATATTTGCAATTTGTTTCTAGTAGTTTTCATATTGTAATTCCTAAACAAACATCAGCATGAAACATGGACCTTTTCTAGTGAGACCAGCAGTCTTCTAACTTGAGCATGGAGGTGTCGGGATATTATTATTATAAATAAATAAAAATAAAATAATAATAATAAATAAAATAACATAAAACGTTCTATAAAATAAACTAAATAAAAATTCAAAATAATAAAATACCCCCAGCATGCAACAAAAACTGTTCCTGCCGGAAATTCGGACATCCCGCCAAAAAAAGGTTAAATTCGATATCTTCACCACGAACCCTGGTACGGGCAACATATATGTAACTTCTGTCTGTGATATGGCGTGTAATAATATGGAATAAATTCTCCCTTTTATCACATGCACCATAAAACAATTGTAACCTAAAAAAATACACACAGTAATACACATAAAAAATATAAATAAAGTTAACATACATATAAGTGAAGTTAACATACAATTTACCATGCTTTTCCTGTTTTTGTGTACGTTTTATTTCCTGTCAAATATGATTTTATCTACATGATCGCAAGGCTAATTTCTGCTGCTATTATGTGAATGAACCCCAACAGAGGAATCTGGGATTGTGCAATCTGCCATTTCTGGTAATCCTTTTATTCACTTCTTATGCAGAGGACTCTGAGAAGGGGTTATGGGTATTTCTACAAGGTTTCTGCCATTGGTTTAGTGAAATGAATGAATGGAAAAAGTCAAAAAAACAGTTTCCTTTTGCAGACTGTTAAGATTCACAATGGCTACTGTGGTGATTGGTATTTGGTCTGCTTCCAGAATCAGCTTTTTAATTCATAGTTAGATTGGTTAAATCATGAAACTATGCCTGGAAAAAATGATTTGAATAACTTGAAGGATTCTTATATAAGAGAGTACCTATTTAAAAAAAGAAAAAATATAACACAGAAAATAAATACTGGGAGTTTTTATAAAATCATTTGGTTCTATTTGCATTTTAATTCACTGTTATGAGACAAAGTCTACTTCACTTACAAAATATCTTTGTGGAAGTAAGTGGAGTATATTGTGCAAAAACTATTTTTCTTTCTTTTTCAATTTGGACAGAAATCAACACACTTTTGTTTTACAGAGAATTTCACCCTGTACAAGGCCTAGGGGCCACTCGAGGTAGAGGTTTACATTAAGAGGCAGTTTATACAGATAGGGGGGGAAGATAAAGGTTAATCCTAGACTTGAACAGGTTAAGATTGAAGTGATCAGGGGTAACATTCTCTTAGCAGTCAGTTCCACAGAGCAGTGGTTCACGGGAAGAAGCAGTTTGAGTGGAACTTACTTCTCACCAATGAAATACGGAGGAAATGTGGGTGGTTTGTTACAATGCAAGTGACATGGTGGATCCTCGGTGTGAATGTTAGACCTGGCGAAACTAAGGAATGTAGTTCGTCTGAGCACTTTCAATTGAAGTAGTGATAGAGCAGTGAGAGGCTTGTCACATCCTGCCTGTGGGAGAGAGATTGTATCGTGGAAAATAAGTTGTTACTCACAAGGACAAGGTGCTTTTGAAAGTGTGGACTTCATATTGATTAATTAAATTTGGACAATAACACATAAATTAACACACTCATATAAATCTATCATTTAAAAAAAATTTAATCAATTCACTCCAAGCAAGGCAATAATGTCACTAAGATGTAAGGGGATACTGGGAGTGAAAGAGAATGAAAAGATTTTAGAAGGAACTGGAAACTTGATACTAAACAATTAACAAGAGATAAACCTATCATCTTCATCAACTTATTGCTTCGATCTTTGGGGGGTACCTAAAAACAGAAAAAAACAAATAACAACTTCCAGGATGATCTGTTAGCAGTGGTTCTCAGGAGTTCTGACATTGTCATGTCCCCTCTGTGATCTTGTCTGACCATCTTGCATCTAACTTTGGCAATGCCTTGCATGATCATGTTGCAGAGGTTGCTATACTGTGTGATATGGCCAAATTATGACATCTGATGCTATATAGCGGTGAGGGGAGATTCCTGTTGACCTTCAAGACTTTTGACATTACTTACATAGTCATTGGTTTTGTGCTCCCAGTAGGAGATGCTGAAGAACTTTCTCAAGCATTGGTTCTAGAATGCATGGATCCTCAACCAGGAGTATCCAAGTCTCACACCTGTAGAAGAGGATGGATATGGCCAGTGATTTATAGAGCTTCAAGTTTGTATGGAAGCTTATGTTACTCTTTCATATCCTTTCCAGTCTGGTCATCACTGCTGTGGCGATCTGTGTGCTGATTTTTGCGTTCCATGTGTCATCTTTTGACAGGGTTACACCCATGTATTTAAAGCGGGACACTTCCTCCTGTGGTTTGACATCCATGGTGACATTGGCACTGGTGTTGCTTGTGTTATTCATCATTACTTTGGATTTCTTTTGTTGAGTCCTATTCCATATGTGCAAGCTCTCTCAACAATTTTGTCAGTAAGGTTTTGCAGCTTATTGTTACTGCCTGCCATGAGGTCAATATCATCTGTAAAATGCAGGTTGCAGACAGGTCTACCACTGATAGAAATAGACATGTTGCGGTTGTGAAGGGTTTCCTGCATAATTCTCTTCATAAACAGATTGAAGAGTGTTGGAAAGAGTAGGCATCCCTGTCTAACATCAATAGTCGTTGGAAGAAATCTCCCACTTGGTTACTCAAGAAAACTGCACAAGTGACATGGTCATAGAGGGCCCGGATGACTTGTTTGTTGAATCCTCTGAGGACATGCCAGAGGCCATCTTGTCATTTCCAATCAAATCCTTTCTTAGAATCAATAAAATTATGGAATAAGTCCCTCTGGTTATATAGATGTTTTTCAATCAGAACCCTACAATTGAAGATTTGTGCCATTGTGCTTCATCTGGCTCTAAATCCTAACTGCTCTTCTAACAGTAGTTCTTCCACCTTGGATAATACAGAGCATGACCTTGTGGGGATGGCTGATCAGGTTTATTGTTCTATAATTCTGGCATTTTTTCAGATTACTCTTCTTTGGTAGGGGTACCATCAGTGACTGGGTCCACTCTTTTGGCCACTTCTTCTGTTCTCAAAGCTGCTGATATAGAGCTGTTAGGGCCTTGACAGTTTCTTCTTGATTTTTTATCAGTTCAGATCGTACATTGTCCACTTCAGGTGACTTTCTAGGTTTCAGGCTCCTTACTGCTACTTCTGCCTCCTTCAGTATTGGCGGACTGTCTTCGCCTTCTGTTGGGTACTGGTTGGTTTGCAGTAAAGAGGTATCTGGATGAAGCTCATAATTGTACAGGTTGTTGCTGTATTTGGTCCACCTATTCAGAACTTTTCTGTCACTGCCTTCTTTGACAGCTGATCTTGGTGATGGATTTAAAGATATTGTAAGCATTCTTGCTATCACCTGATTTTATGCCCTTCTCTATGGCGTTGCACTTCTCCTCTATCCACCCTTATATGGCCTCTCATAACTTCTTCCTGCCCTCTCTGTGCACATTTTTGTAAACCTATACTCTTGTTCAAAAGATTGGGAAGGAGTGTGAACTGGGCAATAGGCACTCCAATCTACTCTTAATGAGAAAAAAATCCTTATAATGATCATGATTACTTATACTTTTTGCAGTTTACAAGTCTTTTATGAAAGCTTTACTAATTTTTTAACAGTGAGTTGATTTATTCCCTAATTTGAATGAGATCAGTTCATTTAAACATTAAGCCATATTGAATAAGGTTTAGAGATTTTTGTCTCAGTAGAATAAAACTATCCAGAAGTATAGAATTCCTATCCAGTATTTTTCTTTTTACAACTGAAAATATCAAACATTCAAGGAAGGGAAACAGCTTGTACTATTGTGATAATGTAACTTGTCTAGTGTTAGATGGTCATGGCAATTTGTTAAAAGGTAGAGCAGATAATATATACCAATTTGATAGGTTTATGAGAAAGCCTCTAAAAGTAAAAATTTGCATAGATATTGTAGAGAGAAGGTCTCAAGTTATAAAAAGTTATTTTTTAGCCAATCACGGTTGATTCAGAATAAATTTATGATCTTTGTAAGTATTATTCAAAAAAAAGAAGCGATTTTTCCAATAATCAGCCAGTTGATAGAAATGTCACCTCAAATTTATTTACCAAGTCAGTCAAAAATGCCATCTTGTCTGCACAAACATGGCTACTTCCTTTCCTTTTCTTTTCTTTTTTTTTTTTTTTTTTAGTCAAACTGGTGGCAAAACACCAAATAACCTATTTACCAAAAGCAAAAACTAAACAATGGCTAAGTAATATTTATGTCTTCATTTGAACCTTTTTATCAATGTTTTTAACAAATTCTCTTTTCTGCAAACTTTAAAAATGTTTTTATTCTAAACTTTATAGGCCACATTTAAATATGAACATTTTATTCTACAAAAGGCATTCTTACCATGCAAAACCTTATATAAATAATTGCAATAAGCTAAAAGATTTTGTTTTATAAATTAACATTCAGCAAATCAAACTCTTTTATCTGTAAAGGTTTTCTTAACATACAAAATCTTGTATAAACAATGTGAATAAATTGCAATGTTGAATATTATAGCAAAGTTTATTTTGATTCATAAATTCAAATTTGACAAACCAACAATCAGCGATAGTATTTTTGAACAAATTCTGTTTCAAAGTAGCATCACAACTTGGAAGAAATTGAATTCCATCATTTTTTCTAAATAATCAGAAGAAAAAAAAAAGAAAACATTTCTGTCCAATCAACAAGCAGTTCATTCACACCACCTTCTGGTGTCTCTCAGGAGTTATACTTAGAATTCAGTTTCATTTTTATTATTTGGTTGGTTTTCTTTAAATATTATATTGCATGAATCTAAACCAATTTATTTTTTCATCTTTCACTTTGGTGTTTCTAAACTGTATATTCAGCACTATTAATCAGCTTTGTAGGGCATATTTTTCTTGCCACTGATCTGTGTTTTACTTATTCATTCTTATGCTGATGTGTTAAAGGCTAATATTAATAATAACTAGTATTGGTTTTCAGTTTTCCTATTTTTCTAAATCTTAATTCTTAAGTTATTCATTGGATAAGCTCCTTCTGAGTTTCATGATGATAAAATACCCATGGAAATTCTCCTGTCACCTCATTAAATATTTGAGCTTAACAACTTTAATAAAATATTGCAGTAATAATCATAAATATGAATGCTGGTCATTATTTTAAGAAGTGGGTACAAATGAAAAGATTTGAAATGACAAGTTTTTCCATTTTACTGAAACAGCAATTAAGCACTTTTATCTTCCCTTTTTTTCTTTCATTTTCTGACTGAAATCAAGTAGTGTCTTTTCCCATCTTTCATCAAAATGGAATAATCTGTTATGAGGCATTAGCAGAAGACGTTAACCACTTTTATCTTCTCTTCTCTTGTTTCTTTCTAGTTAAATCCCCATCTTGCAAACATTTCTCTTAGTAATAATTTAAAAACTAATTCAGCAGATGATATTTTATTTAATTTATGGAAACTGGATTTTTGGTGATCCATTGTTTCATACTGTGCGTCTGAAAAATGACATCTTTATTGCAGTCACCCTTACTTCTTGACCATTTGCTTAATCTGATTCTCTCTCTTCACTTTCTTGCTTTCATTTTCTCACTGAAACCAAGAAATGTCTTTTCAGCTATTTCCACTTTTTTTTTTTTTTTTTTTTTTAAAGCAAATCATTCCAAGCAAGGTGGGAGTGCCACTAACACACAAGGGGTTACAGAGAGTGAGAGTAAAGAGGAGAGTGTTTGGGGAAAAGGATAAAGAAAAGGACAGGGATGAAGGTCAAGGCATCAGAAGATGCCTATTGACATTATGTTTGAATATTTGAAGATTATAGCTATCAGGGAAGCAAGTGATAGGGAGTTCCACTAACGGGAGGTGCAAGATAAGAAGCTGTTGGAGTAGAAGAGATGGCTACATTTCACTGTTTTGACAGTGAAAGGGTGGGACTGAGATGCCAACCTAGTAGCATGCTTAAATTCATACAGTTTAGGAACTAGTGAAAGTACATGATCAAAACGTAAAATAGACCATTATTTATGACGTATTTGCTGGGTAAACTGCATCACAACTAATGGAATGAGTGACAAGCACAATTATAATAGAATATAAGTGTTTATTTAAAGAAATGGGTACAAATGAAAAGATTTAAAATTGACATTCTTTTCAGTTTCATTGAAGCAGATGTTAAATATGAGCGTTATTGCTACCTTTTACTCTTTGATTTTAGGGAAAGAAAAGGAATCAAACATTGGCTTTGATATAACTCTGTCTTCTTTCACACAACTGCTTATCTGAGGTAATGGCAGAGCATAATGTACATGAAAGAACAAGCAGAATTATAATAGGATTCTTTATTTGAAAAATACCAGCAAAGCTTATGTGAAACTGTTTTCAAGTATCTGATTTTCAATAGAAATAGAACATCCTCAAAATAATAGTGGTTCTGTTGCTTTATGCTTTTTTTTCTTTGTATGATATAAAAGTAGATATTATTGCAGTGTGATATTATTGAGAAAAACTAAATATCACTTATCACTTGCTGCTTTATAACAGATTATAACTATGCTTAGTCAATAAGTTAACAGAAAATCCAAATATGATTAAAGAAAGTACAAGATTTTTTTTTCCTCAAAAGAACTTCTAGCAATCTATTTAGTGATTAAACACTTACATCAGCTTTTTGAAAGGAGAGATTTTTATGGTCTTCACAGATTACAAATCTCTTATTCATGCATTACACTTACATTCAGACAAGAACACATTGAGAGAAATTTGTCTCTTTCACTATATTCCTGAATTTAATTTGAACATTTGTCCAGTAAGGAGACTGATGCATTATCATCTTTGCCAATCTCCATAATTCCACTTCTGTTTTGAGCTATGATCAAAACATGATTATCAATATGTATTTATTAATATATTTTCAGTCCCATGTGTAATGGAAAAGGAGGTAAATCAACTTAATTTAGTAAATTTATCAGTGATTACTTCCCTTAATCATTTTAATAATCTATACAATTAGACAAAATTAGTTCTCAAGCAAAATGAACTCTTTAATTAATCAGTTCCTTTACACCTGTTTCTTTGATTGCAGTCTTATTTGTTCAAGCCTTTCATGTGTAGAACTCAGATACTTTTGACTATTGAATGATCATGCTTCAACTTGATCTTGAAATAGGCTTTGTTTTGCCATCTTTGTCAGTCTGTTGCTAATCTTTTGTCTGAGAGATATTTCCATTTCACTGTCACATTGAACACAAAATTTTTAACATGAAAAGATATTGAGCAAAAAAAAAAATGAATTGTATAGTCCCAGGAGTAATCAACAAATCATAGATAATGTTCAACATCTAAAAAATATAAAGTGAATGGATTAAACAGTTCATTGGCCTCTATTTTAGTTGTGAATTCTTTCATCTCCAATTTATTCTCAATACATTATTTCAAGACATTTGTTTCATTGCATCTAGTAAAACTTTCTAATGACTACTGTCATTTTTGATGGCATGGATACACTAGTTTAATAATAAAGAACAAAAGCCACATGATACCATTCCTTCTGTAATTGTTGGAATTATCAACACTTTATGGGTGCCAGTATCTGATTTTTTTATGCTTAATCTATCATTTTTGAGTAATATTTTTTTTGACAATACAAGGATGAAAATTTTGTCTTAATGAAGAAATGACTAAATTCACAGTATTTACTGAGAAAAAGATAACTAATAACAATGAGGGGAAAAATAACAGGAGACGTGTGATAAGGTTAAATATTTATTCATAGGACGTCATAGAATCTGTTTACATGGGGGAATTTTTTGCAAAAGTTTGCAATAAGAAAAAAAAAATTCTTTTTAAAAAGGTGTAAAAAATTTTTTTGTTGCTTTTTTTTTTTTTTTTTGCATTCAAAAAGTTATTTAACTATAAGACTAAAAATTTCAGCTCATCTGCATTGAACACATGCTTCTATTTATTCAATGGAGTGACTGGCTGTTTTGACTTTAAAAAATTGTTTAAACTGTTATTTTTTTTATTTTTTTTGGCATGTTTTTTTTTCTTGTTATATAATACAAATGCTTCTTACCTGCCCATGCTTTATGTTTTTAAGGTTAAAAAACAAAAACAAAACAGGTTGTGAGACATGACACAACACAGGCAGTGAGTGATAAATATGTATCCTTTTTTTGTTTTCCTTTTAAATGCTGCCACACTAGAGATAAAGATGGTCAGATGCAGTGTACTTAATTGTAGTAGATTCTTCCTCTTATTTATTACTTCAATTCTTGTTCTGTTTTTTTTTTTTTTTTAATTTTATTTTATATATTCCTCTTTATGAACTGAGAAAATATTTTAACAAAAAGGCACTTGGATGAAACATTTTATTTGCATTTTGTTGTTGCTAACCTCTTTCTCTTAATTCCGCTTGTATAGCATAAATTCATTTTTCAAGAGAAACAGAGTAAAATTAATTCCATGACAACTTTTTGTTCAACATGCATACATTAGCTCCTTTTTGTGTTTTGAACAGAGAATGGTAATAACATTTTTGTTACCATTATGTCTTTAGGTTTTATTTTGAAACAAGGTAATTATCCTTTATTCAAAAAGAAAAACTAAATTCTTAAAATATATTTTATATATTATTATAATAAGAGAAATCAAACAGTTACTCTCTGGAGATTTTAGGATTAATCCATTTTTCATAACTTATTGTAAATTCAAGTGTAATAAATATTTTATAAGCTCATGAAACTATATATATATAGGATTAATAAAAGTATACAATTTGTATTAATCCTATTAATGCTGTTTCTGATATCAAGCACTTTATTGCAAAGACTGCCGGCCTTAAATGTCCTTTCTTTTAGACTTTCACTGACAGCCTTTCTGGCTTTACACTATCTTTGTTATCACTATATATATATAATCAAATGAGAGAAAGAACAGATTAAAATATTGCTCAAGACAAAGTAGAGCAATATATTATTCTTATTATTAGAGATTATAATAAAAACATGTTGAAAATCATTGCACAAAAGCTGTCATGTATTACTTCAGGCAATTGTAAGTAACTGGTGATTAAATGATTTTTAAGGAAATTTAAAAAAGTGTTACCTCTTTTCTGAAAATTAAAGTTGGTGGGGGATACAGAAGGTCAAATTTAAAAATAGACTTGTGGGCATGTCTTGATTAACCAATTAAATATCAGATCTATGCTAAATAGAAAGGTAAGGTCAGGTCAGAGAGTGGAGATGAGTTATTTTTTCTTGTCATGACAGACTGGAACATCAATAGGCCATCATTGATGCTTGTGGAAAACATGTCAGTGACAAATGTGACATCTTCAATTTTTTGAAAGGGCGTAGAAGTGAGGGCTAGGTTAATCAGACAGTTAACAGAAAAAAATTTTTTTTTTAATTTATTTAGATCCAGGAAGCTTCTTAATGGGACTGTAGATAAAATTAAATATGGAAGATCTATATAAGATATTAATAATAACTGGACAGCAATACATCATAATATTAAAGTACACAATTGGTACATGCCCCCATTTAAACAAATGGTTAGTAGTAAGTTAAGGCAGAAGTTTCTCCATTTAATTGAGAAACATTTCCCCAGAAATAATCCACTTAGTAAGATTTTTAATAGAAATACACTAAAACTAAGCTATAACTGTACTGATAATATAGAAAAAATTATTAAAAAACAAAATTTTAAATCAATACAAAAACCTGAGTAATAATTGCCATTCCAAAGCAACAAATGGAGATAATGCCAACAAGTGTAATTGTAGAAATTCCAACAAATGTCCATTGCAAAACATGTCAAACAGACTGTCTTGCACTATTTCTACTATAGAAAATCTAACAGTTAAAACATTTTATAGCAGGAGTACCAAGAATTTCTTTAAAACTAGGTGGTACCAACATGTATTAACTTTCTCTAATAACTCATACAGAAATAGGACGTCTGTTTCTAAATATTTTTGTAACTTAAAAAGTTAATAAAATCTCTACGGTAAAATTGAAAATACTAAAAAAAACTAGAACTTCTAAATCTTTAAATGAACCATGCTTCTTATCTTTACATGAAAAATTAGAAATCATCAAATTTGCTGACAAAGAAATCTCTATTAAAACAAAGGAGTGAATTAACTGCAAATTGCTGACACAGTTTATCTTTATACCATAATATATAGTTAAATTTTTAAAAATTACATATTACCATTTTTTATAGCCATAATTTATTAGTATATAATGGTCCACACTCTACAGGTAATCACCTTATTTTGTTTATTCAGCTTTAATATTGTATTGCCATCCAGTTAGTATGATAGATGTCCCATATTTTTAATTTTATCTACAGTTTCCTTTAAGAAGCTTCTTGAATCTAAAAAATAAAAAACTTTCTGTTAACTTTGTCTGATTAACTACCCCCTCCCCTCAATGCCCTTTCAAAAAACTGAACACATCATATTTGTCTACAATCATAATACATTTGTCACTAACATTTTCCACAATCGTCAATGATAGCCTGTCTATGTTCTGGTTTATCATTACATGAAAAAATAACTCTCCAGCTTCTGAGCTTACTTTTCTATTTCGTGTAGATCTGAAATTTAATTGGTTAATCAAGACATACCCACAAGTCTATTTTTAATTCTGACCTTATTCCGCCCCCAATTTAACTTTCAGAAAAGAGGTAACACTTTGTTTTTAAAATTCATTAAAAATCATTTAATCACCAGTTACTTACCATTGCCTGAAGTGTGCAATCATAGTATTGAAATATGAAAGCTTTTGTGTAGCGATTTCAACATGTTTTTATTATAATCTCTTATAATAAAAATAATAATATATATATATATATATATAATCTCAATATATCTCAATACATTGAGTGCCTTTTGATAATAAAATTACTTTATCTATAGTAACAAAGAGCTAAAATTTATACTAAAATAAATATACATTTTGCTCCTCACTTGTAGCACAACTTTGAGTTTCATGCAACTAAATTATCAATACTTATTAACCCTAAGTTAATAGAGTATAGGGCTACAAGTATGGATTAAATTTGTTAGCGCTGAACTGGTTGCAAAATTAGCTTGCTAATTATTCTATGCCCACATTATTTAAGTTATAAAATTTCCCACAGCGACTTAAAATAGTCTCAACTTTTTTATTTTCTAATGAAAATATTGTATTTTTTTTTTTCATAGGTATTATATATATATATATTTCTTTACAAAATAATTCTGTTATGCTTTGTGATAATAAAATAAGCACATACCATCTCCCCTCTTACTTGTAACTATCCACTATAGAATAAACATTTTCAACATTAAAGTTGAATTAGTCAAATAAAGCTTCTACTTTAGCTGTTGCTATATTACACGTTCTAACCATTTATGTATTTAATAGTTACCAATTACTTTCATTTACTATTTTTTCAACATTTTTTTTTTTCTTAATGATAACGTATGTTATTATATTTCAGCTTCCATTCAGTTATCCCTATGACCAGGTAAGTTTTCCTTTAGGACAGAATCTGTTGATTAGTAGAAAAAAAAAAAAAAAACAACCAGCCAAGCAACAAAAAGTATCTTGCAGTTTTTACAAATTTGGTAATTCATTATCATGTGTTTTTTCTTTTCACAATTCTCTTTATTTTTTTTCTGGATTTTTTTTTTTAGACACAAACTTTAAACAGGAAATAAAATGAATTTATAAATGCAGCAGTTTCAATTTCTGTTTTGGGTTTTTATTTCTTTTACTGCCTAAAAGTGCTTTGCATTTTCACACAGCCATGAAATAAAAATGATTGTTTTAAAGGCACCATTGAAATAAAATCAATGTGCAAATACACACATTGAAAAACTTATTTCTATCTCATCATTGTGTTAACAGAGAGAAAAAATTCAACAATGTATTAAAATGCTTATCCAAGTTCTGGAAGAAAGAAAGAAATAGAAAAAGAGGTATCATATAAAATGCAAGGGAAATTATGTAAGAAAAATGTGATTTTATTTATCTATAAAACAATTTAAAATATCCTTATGATTTCAATTTATAACTTTGTATCTATTCACTCCATAAAATATTTTTAAAAACGTGAGCAGTCACAGAATAAAAACCTAAGCAAAAAGGCATAGACTTCCTTACAAATGAACAAACATTGACTTTTATGTTTAATATTCTCTTTAAAAAAACAAAAAACTTAGAAATGAGCCTACAAATTGTTTTTAAAAATTGCATCAATTTTTTTTTTTATTTGTTTATTTTCTCTTTTTTTCAATTTTATTTGCTTGTTCATTTTAAAAAAATGTTCTTTTTCTGTTCAGTTATTCACACATTTTTATTTTTTTTCATGAAGATGAATATATGGATGAGCAAAAGAGTAATTTCTGCAGTCATTTTTTTTTCTTTTTTTCTTAAGATATTTACTTATGAAACTCTTCAAATTCAAGCACTTCTTTATTTATTTTAAAGGTGAAACAGACAAGTGGAGAAAAAATGAGCAGGTATTCTGAGCCGGTGAATCATGATGACCAGCATTTTGGGAAAAGGACAGCATCAGTAGTAGCAGCAGGGACAGCAACAATGACGACAACATCAGCAGTATACAATATATAGCTGGCCCTGAAGTCGACTATAAAAAAACACTACACATTCACAGTAAGTACACTGTAGACGGAACTATAATAGCTTTAATGTCATAGTTCCTTAATGTTTTTGTTTGTTTGGTGTTTAATGGTGTTAATTTTTTTCTTTTTGAATTTAGGGTTGATTACGGTTAACCTCGCCCACCATGAGGGCTTGCACAATGCCTGACATTGAGTCCACCTATTGCTGATTGAGACAGTTTCAGAGGACCATTGCCATTAATAAATATATTATTCATACAACCAAAGAAATTAGTGTCATGAAGCCCTCCAGTCATTGCACTCAGATCCGGAACACCACCTGAAAAGATGGAAAGAGTAAAGTGAAAAATAAATAAAAAGATTTAAATTGGTAGCACCAACTTAGAATGACTGTCTAAAACAAGAAATAACTTGAAGAGAAAGTACTAAGTTCAAGCAACTGCACTTATAAATATAACTGAACACTACATGTCTGGATTAGTGAACCTCCTTCAATGAGATTATATACAGAAAATCTTAAATAAACATGCTTTATTAAAATAATTTTGTAAAAGAATATAAGACTATGTTGTTTTTTTTTTTTTTTGTACAATAGTATTCACCCAAGAGTCACTTGAGGTAGATGGTTACAGAGTAAGGGACAGCAAGGGGCCACCGGAAGTAAAAGAGTAAGAAAATACATTAGAAGGAACAGGAATCAAGGGATAAACCTTTACTCCTGTTCAGTCTTGCTTTTCATTGATTTCCATTTAATACAAGTCAACTTGTAGACATTTGTGTGGCACATTATTTGAAATTTTTAAGTTGAATGCAGACAATAAAATATACACAAGGACTTTTTTTTTTGGTAAAACTGTGTCCCTTCTTGATGTACAATCCTAATATCTATATGAAGATATTGATATTACAGCTGGTGGATGGGGAAATGAAATTCTCAATATGCTGTAGCCTTTCCAAATTGACATAAAATCTATCAGATGCTTTGTAGCAATTGAAAATTTAATTTTTTTTATTCAAGCATTCATGTAAAAACATCAGTGGTAAGACTGACTTATTGTCAGAAACTGAGTGTTACACTTTTAACATTTGCAGTTTCTGAGCCACATGCGATCAGGAAAGCAGCCCCTTGGGAGTTGGTTGGATTTACTTCTCACCAATGGAATGAAGGTGGTTTACTACAATGTGTGTAGCGTGGCAGGTCTTAACAGTAAAAGCTGGAACTGGTAGAACAAAAGAATGTAATTTGTCTGAGCACTTCCTGTAGTTTTAGGAGGCAAAACAACTTGTTTACAAAAGGAAAAAAAAAAAATCTCACATGCTTCTTGCTTTCATTTGTTCTTTTTTACTGTGCTTTGTTTGGCTTCTTGCACTTGTCGTTCATTCAACTGTCAAGTTGCTTGATACTTCATCAAACCTTCTTTGCCAACTCACTTCCACTTTTCTTTTTCATCATCCATTATAATTATAGCTAAGGCAATTAGTATCCATTACAACACTATTCTTTTACACTTTCCATGGAAATAATGATAAAGCAGTGAAAGGTTTGTAACATTTTGACTGTAAGAAAAGTGTTGTAGGATGAAAAAGTCTGCACCATTGTCAGTGAGAAATTCTCTGTTGAGACTGGAAAGTGTAGATTGGATAGTTCCTCTCCATATATGGTAGTGGTACTCCATATTTGCCCTAATCTGGCTTTTGCCATCCTATTAAAAATTCACCTTACTTGTAATTTTCTCCAGAATATCAGCTTGTACTTTTGCAGCCAGGTTGTGACTATTCCAAGATTGAATATGGTTCGGTTTTTAGGGATCATCAAATAAGATTGAGTAAGCAAGTAGAAATATCAACTTTGTAGGATTTTTAAAAAAGCACCTAGAGACAGTGAGAAAGTTCTCAGAACCTAGAAGACTTCTGAAGAATCTATAAGATTACTATAAAGCAGCATAGGCAACAAGGAACCTCAATTATTTAACAGGGTAACTTAACACTTGCAACAAAACATCAATCGAATACAAAAGATTTTAATTATTGATTTACTAAATCTATAATTAAAACCTCTTTCTAGTACACATGAATAAATACTGTACAGTACTTTGGTACATCAAAAATCTTGACTAACTACAACTTTGCATATAGAAAAAGTATTTTCTCCTTACAAAAATATGCTTCCATGCTGGTTAATTATTAATTCATATGTTGCTTATTAAGCTTATCCAATAATGCTACAAATGTTTCTTTAGATGACAGGATAAATGGCTCACTTACCAACAAATATATTTCCCTTTACATTTAACATCTGGAGGACACCTTGGGATCGTCCTCGGAAATGTTGTCCATCTACAATTAACTGACCTTGACGACCAGTTCTAGATAAAAAGAATATTTTTGAATAAATAAAAAAGCAAAGTAATGTGAAAGGAAATATTAATGCTCTATTAGAAGAAATACAATTAACCAAAAACATTGGTGTGAAGAAAGAAAAAAAAAAAAAAGTAACAACAAAATCTGAAGTATTTTCTTTGTTGCTGTAAACTTATATTTTCTGTAATGGTGCTTCTTGGATTCAAGAGTTCATTTTGCTTAAACTAATGTGTAGATGATAAAATAACTCACCAGACTGAATTGAAAATTTTCATGCTTTCTTATAAAACAATTCCTGGCACATATTGACATTTCTTTATACATTTTTTTTTTTTTTTTTTTTTTTTTTTTTCAGGTCACATTTCCAACACATAATGATTTGGTGAAAAGCAAATGTTGAGAGATATATATTCTTTATTTTACTTTTCTGATTTTTCAATATACAAGGATATTTTTACATTCAAGAAAAACTTCAGACTTAACAACATCAATTTACATGTGGACTATTATCTTCATATTTGTTGTTATCGTGTTTCAGCTATTATACTCTCTAGACTTCCTCAGGTGTATGTTGATCAAAGTAACCTACAGGGAATTCCAGATTGAACACTTATGGCGGGGGTAAGATTATTCTCATTCCACAGCCCATGTCTAGGGATAACTCGTCTTGTTCTTATTTTGTTCTGTTATTGCTAGCCCCATTTCCACTGAGTCCAAGCACAGACTGTCCGGAACAGGGATTGAACTCACAATTACTATCTCACCAAATTCATAAACCAACACATTGATCTACTAGGTTATCATCTGCATCTAATTAATGTAAATAATAACTCCTCATCCTAGAAATTCAGACAGAAGAATAATACTTTAATCACTGAGTTAAAAGATTCAATTATTCAAATCTAAATGGTCCCACTCAACTCTTGTACCTTGAAACAATTTTCAAGTAATTTAGATAGATTGATAAGTTAAAATTACAAATCAATGTCGATGAGTTAATCATTCCAAATAAAAATGTTAGAAAATAGATGCCTAAGTATAAATTTCACATTTTCATAATTTTTGCCAGGGGTTGAAGAAGCAGATTATATTTGACTCAGACATCAACAAACCTGATAAAAAAAAAAAAAAAGGATGATAATCTAATTCATAGGGGTTCTTGTAACTACAGAATTTTAGTAAAATACATATGATTAAACTAAAGATCATTTTAGAATCTTCAGAAGAGAGTTCTGTTGACTAAATGTTTTTTCTGGTAGGTTTAACTAAATGAATTTTAAAACAAGATGTAAATATTAAGAATTAATATGAATTAAACAAAATACCTTATTGCTTGTATATTGTGAGGCAAACTGTCATTGACAGTGAAGTTTGTTAAAATTTCAGATGGACCACTTCCAAGTTCATAACTGAAATAAATGAAAAAGAGATATTCTGTAAAAATGACCAAGAAAAAGCAAACAAATCTTAAAGAATAATACATTAGTAACAGATTTGATATTTGAGAAAGCAATATTGTTAGTAACAGATTTAAACAGATCTAGCAAATGATTCAATATAATCTTTCCACTTCATGTCAGTGCACTAAAGTTTTCTGCTGACATGAAGTGGAAAGATTAATGAGCAAAAGTAATCTTAATTTTTTGCTACCAAACCAAAATATTAACCTGAAAACTCAAGGCATGTTCTAAATTAGCCTTGTTCATATTAGGACTTTGATATGAATGTCATGTATGGTACCCAATCCATTCAGAAATATCTAAACTGTTAGCTGTATGCAACTGCTTTCTAAGATCAATGGTTAAAAAAAGGCTTTGAGCTAGTGAAGCTTGAGGGTCTTGGCAAAGACCAGCCATCTTTGAACATTGTGGACTGGCACTACAGAATCATAAACAAAGAACTGTACCAAATAACACAAGTCACATCACTTGAGGACTGTCAACAGCAGCAACAACAAATGGATAGCATATATAACTTGAAGAGAAAATAATGACAATCTAGATGTTGACATTCCACACTACTTCAAATAAAAGGCTAGTAAGGAAACCACCATCAAATACTGGAAAACGTGATAACAGTTATTGGACTTGAGAAACCTATTTTCCTGAAAAATTGTTTTAAGAAAAAGATTTTATGAATTTCAATTGAAAGTAGTACTAGCTACTTGGTCAATGAATGGTCAAATGTTTCCTTATAGGGAAACGGCTAATATTACCATTACATCAGTTCTCACTGATGAAATATTAAGTGAAATACCAGTCAATGTCAGATTAACCATAAATAAAAAAAGAAATTTATATATGAACTGAAACAGGTTATTCACAAACAAAATAAACAATTTTGGTAATTATTTCAAGAGTTTATCACAGGATGTAGGGGTGTATGATGACTATTAAGAAATTGTTTAATGAAATTACAAAAAAAACCCAAAACAAACTAATGTTTGTAAGAGAAATAAGAAAAGACATGTGGCATGTATTTCTTTTGTTGCAGAAAATGAATTGTTGCCATAGTTCTCAAAGAATGAAAAATGAGAATTTATTTTCTATGTTTGATAGATATTGCAGATTGAAAGCCCTTCCCCATCTGTTTTTTTTTTTTTTTTAGTAAAAAATGGTGTCAATATTATGGTATATTGGAAAGTTTGAATATTTAAGCATGGAATACTGCTAGATACAGCCTATGACAAAGTGGAATATGTAAAAGAAATATGCAGTTACAGATGACTGTGTACATGAAATTCGTGTTGGCCAACAGAAAATAAAAAAATGGGAATGTGTGAATATATAAAGGAAAAGCAAGAATTGCTTCTCTTTATAAGAAAGATTTAGAATATATAAAGAGAAGCATGGAATATATTGCAGAGGTACCTTTCATAAATGTGTTTTATTTTTTTTTTAAATCCTTTCACTGCAAGCAAGCTGATAATGCCACTAAAACAAATGTTACAGGTAGTGAAAGATAATGAGAAAACTTTAGTGAGGAAAGGACAAAAAAAAAAGAGCAGAGTTCAAGACAGGAGATGTTGATTGATGTTGCAATTAAATTTTTGAAGATTGTAGTTATCAGGGAAGCAAGAAATCAGAATGGAGTTCTACAGGTGGGAAGTGCAAGAAAAGAAACTGTTAGAGTAGAAGTGACAGTTGTATTTAAGTCAGTTCAGAGGTAAAATGATGAGACTTAGTTACCAATCTAGTAGCACGCTTAAATTTATATAATCAGGGCACCAGGGGGGAAAAAAAACATTGTCAAGAAAGTAAAAATATTTGTAGAAAGACAAGGAAGCCATGTCACATCAGTAAAAAAAAGTAACTGAAATCAAGATGCCTAGTCAGGATTGATTACATTATAAACTCTTCTTTGAATTTTGTCAAGAATCTTGGTATGTACAGCAGGAACACCAGACCAGAAATGGTAGATATGCTTTGAAACATCTTTTTCATTTTACAGTCCATTTCAGTGAAATGGCAGTGCATTTTTCAACAATTTTTGGTGGATATAGTCAAGAGATATTTCTTAAAATTTTATCTAATGAAACAAGTGAAATATTTTTAAAGATTGAGAGTGCGATGGATAAATTGTCATCTAAATTATGCAAAAATGAAGATAACACTGACATCTCATTTTAACAGATAAAAATTAAAATTACACAAAAATATCTTGAAATACTGAAGTGTAAATTTATTCAATAAAATCATCATTGGCTTCAACCAACAGCCTCCAGACGACTTCAGAATCTCCTGCAACTCTTCTGGATGATCTCCTTAAGTTGGTGAATACTGCCATAATCCTTGCCTTTAGTTTATCATTGGTGTTATAAGGAGTTTTGTTGGTCTCTCGCTCAACTGCACCCCACACATCAAGGGAGTTGCAGTCTGGGGAGTTAGGTGGCCAGATGTAAGGGGTGATGCGGTCACAGAAATTGTCTGAAAGCCATGACTGTACCATGCCACACAAGCAGGAAAACCCAGAGTTCTTTTGCCAGATGTAGGGTCTTCCAGCAGCCATCTTCTTGACCAGGGCAGCAGTATCTCCTCAAGGTACTCTCCATATTGAGTCTGAAACCCTCATCAACAAATTTGTGAATTTTCTTATCTGAATGGTCAGAGTAAGTTTTCCAAGCTGCCATACCTTCGTAATCACAATTAGACTCATCCAACTCTTTCTGAATCCTTTGCACTGTCTTCAGATTGATACCGAAACACTCTGAAATGTTTGTATTAGAGCTTCCAGCATGAATGCCAAGCAGTACATGCTGTTTCCAAATTTCATGTGGAGTGAATTGCGTCATAATGCTCTTTTTCTCATAGATGGTGCCCAACTGATCCTACTATACTGTGAAGTTGACAAAATCAAAAACAATGTGCATGCATGAAATTAAAAATATATAATGGCGACAATTTACCCATCGCATCCTGTAATGATGTGTAAAATATTTATATTTTCAAATTACTTAAAATTTTACCTTAAATCAAAAGTTAAAATACAAATAAATTTGCATGACTTATTATATATAAATCAATCAGAAAAAAAATTGTTCCTTAATCACACTTCTTTAAAATTAAATTTTTAAACAGTAAAATTTTTTTAATACAAGAAAAACCTAGATAGGTTGACTTATTGTCATGTTCACACTTCTTCATGGTTTTTCAAACAAAATTAGAGGTTTATCCCTTGCTTCCGATTCCTTCTAAAGTCTAATTCAACTCTGTACTCCTAATGCGTGTCCTTTCTTATGCTAATACAAATCCGGACTGTAAACTCTACCTTGAGTGGCTCTTGTGCCTTGTATCCCCCCTCCCAAAAAAAGCACAATTTCAGGATTTTTTTAATGCTACATCAATAGTAAATTATATATCTGTAAACAAAAAGTAAAATGAACAAATTTTTAATAAACTCTACTATTAATATCTTCAGAAATTTTACATTTTAAACTGTTCACATTAAACAACACTGGGGAACAAATTTCAGTTTTTGTCTATTGAATTTGACAGTTCTATGCAATTTGGGTACGCCAAGCACAAATTTTTTTACTCTGTTTTTCTCTATCAGGTCCTGACTTATCTTAACATTGCTCCTCTTTTGTTGTATTTATAAAAAGGTTTTTCACTCAATACTTGCTAAATCTTTTTGCAGTTACACATTATGCTACTAGGTTTTTATCTAGGTATTTGTATCTATTGTTCTGGTATTGATGCATTATGTATATTTTAATATGTAACACACTAAAAATATTTTTAATTTTATCAATTTTAACCCATTTTAATATTAGTAAATTAAAGTAAAAATATAGAATTGTAAAATTTTTTCAAGCATTCCTGTTTTCTGTAGAATATTCTAGAGGGACAACTAAAATATATAAAAGCAACTTGTTTCTGGAGTTAATCAGCCAATTCAATCAGTCACTTAATTATGTTTGGGCATTAACATAATTTTGAATTGGCATATGATTTACTGAGTAATTCTGTCATGGCAATTTAATAGATAATTTAAATAGACATAATTTATGATGTACCTACTCATTTGTGTTTGTAGTTTAATTTCATAGATTGTAAGTACCTATTTAATAATACGTTTCTATTTAAACCAAGGCAGTAATTTTTGACAGTTCACAAATAACATTGATTCAAGACAGCAATTTTTCTGTCATGAATGAACATGAAAAAATGCCTGGTTCTCATTCGTGGACTTGATAGAACAATTTTTAGGCAATTATAGAGTAGATAATTATGAAGAAATCATAAAAAATTTGTTAGGTTTTAATATGTGCGTAAAATATGCGTCTTTTGAATAGGCATCTTTACCAATTTCCAAGTAATTTAGGTGATGTAAGTGATGAACAAGAGGAGAGATTCCACCAAGATATTAAAATTATGGAGAGACATTAGCAAGGCCACTGGGGTTCCTACATGATGGCTGATTACTTCTGGAGCTTGAAAAGAAACCTGTCATCAGCAAACAAATATGCTAGAAAGTCTTGCAAAAGAAAATTTTTACCACTGTGAAAGCTTCATGTCTGTTCGCCTTTTTTAAGTCCTTTCTATTTTTATAATGTAATTTTATTGTCGTTTGAACTGCTTGTATTCATGAAACTTGAAATAGAATTAATACATGACTTAATTTTTTCATCCTAATTTGAAAAATCTGGAAAATGGTACATAGGTTGTTGACAGGAATCAGGATGTGATAGAGCCAAACAGAGTTGAAATTTGTATTCAGTGCATCCAAATTACCTTTAGTCAAGCGTCAGATATCATGCAATAAAATGTGTTCTCCAGTGAATCAATATTTTTGGATGCTACAAGGGATGTAAGAAAATTTGTTGGGACAAACCTGAAAACAACAAATCCATCCTTTAGGTAAATGGATAGGTAATCATTTTTGCGAATAGACTGTCCATGATCAACTGCTTGCCAGAAAAGCAGACCCTTTGATTCGGCTGTTGTAATTGTGAAATTGATGTTCTGTGTTTGTTTAACAGTTTGATGAGGTAGCATTTCATGGCTAAATATGACAAAACCATTTCCTCCCAACTGGAATTTCTTGTTAAGCTGAATTGCTGAATGAAAGAAAGAAAGAAAAATATTCAGTTCTTTTGTAGTATTTTTCTTTGGGAGATTTTTCAAAGAAATTTGCTATTTTTTCATAAAAGACAAAATAAAAGCATATTTACAAAAAAAAAAAAAAAAAAAAAAAAAAAAGAAAGGGAAATTTTAATTTGTACAGAAGTTCAAAGTCCCAATTTTATACTCATTGAATTTGCAACAAATAATTTTGTTTTTTCTTTCTGATTCAATTAAAACTGCATTAAAAAAAGAATCTAATACAGAGTTTGCAAGTATCTTTTTCTTTTTTCTAATTATTTCACCTCAAGCAAGGCAATAAAGCCACTAAGACACAAGCAGTAACTGAGTGTGAAAGAATAAGAAAAAAAGAGAAACACTATTAAAGAGTGAGAACTATAGAAGAGTAATCAAGGCAGTAGATAATGACTGATCTTCAAAAAGTTAAATGAAATGTCAAAGTTATCTGGAAAGCATGGAGCTGAAAGAGAGTTCCACAAGTGAGAATTGCGAGAAAAGAAACTGTTAGCATAGAACTTCCAGTTACATCTAGCCAATTCAATTGTGAATTGACAAGACCTTTTTGCTAATCTAGTACTGCAGTTAAATTCATAAAGTCTAGTTAGCACAGTGAAGAGTTCATCTGAACAATTACCATGAAAGTATTTATAGAAAAGGTACAGGGAAGCTACATTACAGCAGTTAGAAAGTAACTGAAGCCAAGATACCAGGTCAGGATCAATAATATTGCTGTTTCTTTTTTGGATTTTATCAAGAATCTCTAAATACACAGCAAGAAAACCAGCCCATATGTGGCTCTAATATTTGAAGCCTGGGTGAATTATAAATATGTAAGATTGATTCAGAGAAGAAAATTGTTTAGCATGACACAGTGAACCAACTTGCTTAGCAGCAGACTGATTCAATATAATTTTTCCCCTTCATGTCAGTCCAAGAAGCTGCAGCAAGCCACTCATGGATATTAGTATCAGCCATGCTGGTGGTAGGCAGGAATGGGTATTTCTGTATTAGAAGAGGGTTAATCTTTGGATTTGACACTCATTGACTGTTCCATAACACAGTAATTAAATCAGTCAAAATTGTTTGTTCATTTCTCACAAGCTGCTCGAAAAATAATTGTTAAAACGAAATAATGAACTGTTTTTGTTTTTTAAGTAGTAGTTTATAAAATATGATTTTTTTTAATCAACAAATCTTACATATGACGGAATATAATTATAAAGTTGTTAGAAACCTGTTGCTCCAGAACTATTTGTGATCAGATATTAAAATATAGGCTTCTTTTATTTAACATATGCAAATATTCTATAAGATTTTGATTCCTGCAAAATCTGATAATTTTAAAGAAAAGCTTTAATTATGCTCAAATGAACATGAAAGCTGCTAAAGCAACAAAAAGGAAAGAAAGAAAAGGAAAATGTTTTTTTTATTTTACTTACGGTTCTCACAGTTGAGACCAATGTAGCCAAGCTGACAGTCACATCTATAACCAGCATTTGTAACAGTGCAGATACCAGCATTTTGGCAGGGGTTATTTGTACAGATGTCAACCTTAGATTCACAACGTTTGCCTGAAAAAAAAAGGAAAAAATAAAGTCAGAAAATTGTCAATTTCTTAAAACATAATCAAAAGTAATATGTGCCTCTCAATAAAACTAACATTTTGTAATGCAGTTAGATGTTTTGCTCTTTAAGGAACATGTGTAAAAGGTGTGATAGCTATGATTTGTTTTGTTGACCCTAAGGTATCAACACCTCTAACTATGAAAACATGAATAAACATGAACATGGATTTATAGAATAAACAATAACTATTTATTAAGCAGAAAACTGGCGCTGAAAATGAATGAATCTGTTAGAGCAATTAGTTTGTAGTGAAATGGACAAGCAGCGGTCATAAATCAAATGTGGGAGTGTATTTGGTTTTAGTATGTGAAGCTTGCACTTACAAATAAATGCAATTATCTATTGGCAGAGCATTAGTAGTTCTCATGTCAAATTCCTTGTCCAGGAGTAGTGAGTGGAATGTTACAATGTTGATGTGTGAAGCCCATGCATCATTTGTGGTCCATTGATATGGTTGCTTCTCCTATATCACTATAGAACTAATTGTTTCAATGCTGATCCTCCTCTGCTTATATCAGTAAAGATAGGCTCAACTTAAACACAATTTTAGATTCTCAATCTTCTGTTTGATTGACCAACATTGAATCCTTAATTATGATTTGCTGGTTTGTTATTTTATTGAAACTATGTTCAGCATTGTTTAGGTTATGGCATTGAAATGTCTAAGTTAACTAATACCTTAATGGTGACTACATCCAGCTGTGCATAGGGAAAATATCTTAGATTTTTGGAGGTGTGACACATGCATAATAATTCTGATGGAATGTAACAGTATTGACAATCATGTACACGAGATAGCAAATATTTTGGGAGAAACTGTAGTGAAATAGGAAGTGTCCCTATTCTTGAGGAAAACATTCAAATTTTTAACTAAGAAAAATTGTATTAGACTGCAAATAAGGGAGGATTTTATAAATAGAACAGATTTTTAAAATCTTAACTGATTTCTTCAACAACTTTTTGTTCTGATTTGAATATCAGAATAATTCCAAAATAGTAAAATCTCACCTGAAAAATTTGGTTCACAAATACAGAGAAACTCGGTGCTAGAAACATCTTCACACAGACCTCCGTTCTTGCAAGGCATACGATCACACAAACGTTTTTCCCCACAGTCATTAATATCAGAGCTCTCTACAGCATCTTTGATTAAGTGGATTGATCGGTCATTTATTTCAATCTAAAACAAAACAAAGAAAAAAGCAAAGAAATGATAAAAAAAATCATGGAAGATTATATCCTTTTTTATTTTTACTGATAACTATAAAAGTTATACAATATAATATATTTATACAATATAAATTATGTAGTACTGAATATTTCTTTTCATTGTTGGTATGGTTGAACATGATATAAAAAATAGTAATGTATTGTTTGTTTCTGCTTTGTAAGTGTTGTGAGACCGTAACATACCTACAACATGGACTCTTCCAGGACTATATAAAGTATATGATATAACACTCTAGGAGAAGAGGAGGAAAGAGAGAGAGTATTCTAATACCGTAGTATCAGCTGCGTACGACTACCAATATTGGACACTAGCACATAGTAAGCTCCACTTACACTATCTTTGTAACCTTTTTGTTTAATATATCTTTCTTACCTCTAATCCGTGTTCCCAACTTTGAGCCCACATCAGTAAGTAAATTCAGTTGTATGTTTTATATGGTTAAGGTTTTTTTGTTTTTTAAATCATTTCACCCCAAGTAAGGCAATAAAGCCACTAAGATGCAAGAAGTGTTAGAATATGACAAGGAAAAGTACTATTAATGAACAAATAGAGAGAACAATAAAAGAACAAGAATTAAGAAATTAGAAGAATTAAGAAATTAGAACATAAAGATTGATATTGCATTTAAATTTTTGAAAATCAAAGTTAACTGGGAAGCAAGAAGCTGAAAGAGAGTGTCACATGTGAGAAGTACAATAGAAGAAACTGTTAGCATTGAACTTATTACTAATAAAATGTGGTAAAATTGAGATTAATAATAGTGAAGATAAAAAGCTAAATGAGGTAGTTTTACATTTAGATACACTACATTTCAGGACTTTTTAGTATAAAAGACTGATTCCATCAATGAAATAAATAAATCTGAAGAAGTTCTCAGAATGAAACATGTTATTCATTTACCCCCATCATTCAGAAGCATTGTGAGGTAATGAATAGTAGCTCAGATTGAGGAATCAGAGAGCTGAGTTTATTACATTTGTTTATGTGCAAATACTCTTGGGAATGATATGAATCCATCTCATCTCCCCACGGCTATGGATAAATAGCAGGACAGATTGGGCCCTATATCATTGGTTGGCAACCGGTCTAATTCAAAACCTACATACCACTGGGTGAGTTCAATTTGACAAGCAAACCAAACTCACACAGTGAGGAGGGTAAATCATCCATCCAAGATCTAAAATGGTGGTATTTAGGGTACTCACCTTTCCTACTACAATATAGTTATACAATATAAATTATGTAGTACTGAAGATTGTGTGCAAATACATGAAACTTATAGTAATGGCCAGTCACTATCTACCTGATTTTTGAATTAATATTGAAGCTCTGCCATTTCTTATGGCATTGAGCACTTTTATGCCAGTAAGCTACTTTTGGGCAGACTCTTTCAGAGCTGCTCATTCTTTCCTGGATTTATATATGTTCTAACGTGAATTTGGTTGTCTGGTCCTGTTGAGCAGTTTTTTTTTTTTTTAGTTTAAGGCTTCAGCTTCTGTACTATGATGCTAGTTTCACTTGTTATTGAGTGCTTTTGCCTTTCCAGTTGGACCTTTTTCTTTTTGCAGCCATTTTAGATCTTGGCTAGATGATTTACCTTCCTCACTGTGTGAGTTTGATTTGCTTGTGAGTATCCTATATACCGCTGGGTGGTATAGAGGGTACTCACCTTTCCTACTACAGCCACTGGCTACCTGAAGATTGTGAGCAAACACATGAAACTTATAGCAGTAGCCGGTCAATATCTATCTATATATGCTATCAGTTTAGACGTATGGAGATCTGACAACTTAACCAATTGATTTAGTTGTGAATTTTGTGAATTCACTCTCTCACCAGCAAACCTTGCAATTGAACTGTGTGGATAAAAATCAGGCTAAACTGCCAGAAAACCTACACAAGTGATTTGATTAAAATGGTGAGGGCTTTATATATATATATATATATATATATATATATATATATATATATATATATATATATTTATGAAGAAATATTTATGGGATAAAGTGCTCAATATCAGAGACAGAGCGTATGTAAATATAAATATAAAAGTGAACATTGAAGTCAACACTCAGAGGCGACAAACTGGATGCAATCGTCAGGTCTGACGATTGCATCCAGCATGAAACAGCCTGTTGCCTCTGAATGTTGACTTCAATGTTCATTTATATATATATATATATGAGGGGTGCTGAAAATTTCTCAGTACAATATACTTTTTCATGAGTATATGTGTTTCTTACAAATATGCAAGGCTCAATTACTAAAAGAAATTATTTTACAGTCAATATATTTCAATGTTTATAACAAATAGACACAAGTCAGCTATCTAAACTAACAAATGATATTTCCTCAAATGTTTGCTTGTTTTTATTACACTGAAAGAGCTTACCTCACCAATACATCCAACGAATCCATCAGTAGATCCCACTCCAGATGCCACAGTGAACCTGGGGTCAACTCCACCCAGATACAATGGCAGACGCAAGTTCAAACCTACCCGGTCTCCTGGAGATGAATCTAAAAACACAATTGTAATTGATTAAGGAATTGGAAAAGAATAAATGTTCATTTACAGAATCATATGTATGTATATACAACAATATCATCATCTAATAATAATATACTAATGTAATGTTTAACTGAAAGCCAACTCTAAAACTATTATCAGTTAAAAGTTATCTGAATTTTTGTTAATATAAAATCAAGTTGGCTTTATTCCACCTGTTTCACAAACAATCAGCTCTCGTGAGTTCTGGCTTATTATTTAGAATAAATTATTTTTCTCTAAAGGAATTTCTAAATGAAATCAAATTTTTATAAAGAAGAAATCAATAGCAAAAATTAATTCATTAAATGTACCTTACACTTGAAGGAGATTTTGACTTGTTTGAAATAGGCTCCATATAACATACAAGTTGCTTTAGTTATTCTTTTTTTATATTTTAGCCATAGATTGATATTTTGTTCATAAAAGTTGCTGATAATTTCAATAGTAAATTTACTTTGAAACTAAAAAATGCTTCATGAAAGCCAATAAACTTAAAAGTTAATGCACTCTTAATAAAAAAAACAAAAAAAACAATTAGGTGTCAAAATCATAATAGTGTCATGTACACTAATTGAAATTATATCAAACAAAAACTAAAGTAGCTCAAATTATTATATTCTAAGTTTTAAACTGAGCAACTTAAAATTAGAATTCATATCTTTTAATAAACTGAAACTATTTTTTAAAAATTAAAATTTCCTAAAAGATAATATATTTTAAATAAAAAAATAATATTTTAAAATTTATATTTTTATAACTTTTAAACAATTTTCAGTCTTAGCTAAAAATATGACCCCCATATTAGTAATTCTATGAATCCATGATAAAAACACAGTGGACAAAATTCCAGTCTCTTATCCAAAAAGTGGACACAAAATTCCAGTCTCATATAAGTTTAACTAATAAGATTAGGTGTAAAAGCCCATTTACCTGTTATCATATCATATATTGTTAATATATCCTCATCTAAGAGTGTAATGGAATTCCAGTAGGGTGTTGGAGCATGCATTTGTTTCAAGTAATCATTTATAATTATATATACATAGAGCATAAATTTGTGAGCATGAAATAAATGTATATATTAGATATGGTGTTTATTGCCTCAGTTTGATATTTAACATTAAAATTTGATTAAGAAAGTTCCTTGAATTTTCAATGTTAAATTTTTTTCTTTTTGTAGATGAAACTTATGAGACTGGAATGTTGTTCACTTTTGAGATAAAAGGCAGGGATTTTGTCTGATGTGAATTTTTTCTGTTACCATAATTCTATATAGTTAAATTTATAGATATACAATCATAAATTGTGCCCTGAAAAATAAGGATTTTAAATTTCAAATTTTCCCTTAGTTAATCTTTTCAAAGTAGTTTAATGTGAATAATGTAAATGTATCTCCAAATGTTTTATTTTCTGCCAATATCAAAGCGACTACTCATAGAAAAAGCAATATGATTTAGCTTGCAGGAAAAATTACTATTCATATAAAGTGTAACGAACAGAAAATTAAAAAAATAATTTTCTTCTCATAAGTTATTAATAGAATATAAAGGAGTTTAAGTTTAAAATAAAAAGACAACATTTTTTTACTCTTTGAATATTTAAAAAATTGATATATATAAGTAAAATCTGTACATCACAGGTTTCAAATCTGTAAAAAAATGTCTTTATCATAAAGTATTTATAACATTAGCATTAATGATGAGAGAAAAGAAAATTTGAAATATGAATAAACACAGGAACATATCAAACCAAACAAAAATACAATCACAATAACAAACACATAATAGTGAGTGAAGTGAAAGACCAAATCAACATTAAACACACTAATGTACATTCTCAAATTGTATTGTGTGACTGAAATAACAAACAGAAAATGATTTCTTTTTAATTATCATTTTATTAAAAATATTAATGTTTTTGATTTTAAAATTGGATATATTCTTACTTTTAAATTACTCATGAACAATTTTTGAAAATTATTTTACAAAAAAAATCTTAGTAAATGTCATAGAATTTATAATCAAGGTTTTATGAAAAAGTTCAAATACAGTTAGTATTTGTAAAGTATAGTAAAAAAAAAAAAAAATTGACAGAAATCAGGAGAAACCTATTCACATAGAGTATTGATTTTTCAAAATTATATATATAAAAAAAGAGATAAAAAAAACAGTCACACAATTCAATTTGATAATGTAATAGTAATCAAACTATAACAATCAAGGCAAACACACAGCATAAGCAAACCCCACACAATAGCAAAACCAGGCACAAAATATTTGTATACTCCATGAGGCAAGTTGCACAGGGTATAAAAAAAAATAATCATCACTTCAGAATGCTTTCCTGCAAAGCAGGCTGTAATAGAGTTGAATCAACAGGACTGAAGGAGATAAGGGTAGACTTAGAGGAAAACTCTAGAGAAGATTTTTAATATGATTTTGTTTTGGGGTTATTGAAAAATGTTTGAATGAGTAATATTTATAAATTTTATGTAGAGGATTGGTGCTGTTCTAAATAATAAATCACTATTTCTTTTTAGTTAGTATTAATATGTAAAACTGTTTAATAATAAACTGACCACATTTAACTAGGTTTCTAATTACTTGGCATACGTGTTTGGCCAAATGACATTACACTAACATTTAGCTGAATGAGCATTTAGCCAAGTGAACAAATGGTGGAATGAATAAACTTTATCAAAATCAATTTTAAAAATGGACTCTGTGACTTACTGTTAAAAGTAAAAAACAATCAGCAAAGAACAGTTTAGAATTGAGCAGTTAGAAGCAGGAATGATACAGAGTAAACCAAAAGTACCAGATATTAAATAAAAGATATTGCAAAGAGAAAATAAAAAACAATATCAAAAAAGGCCATATGTTCATTGACCAAATGTGCATCAGTATGTTTAGTCAAATGTCTGTAAGCCACCTGTTCAGTCAGGATTTATATAAGAGCTAACAGATTAAATGTTACACTTGGTTTAAAAACAAAAAAAAAACCATTAAATTTTATTTTGATGCTGAATTTAACATAAAACTTTATATAATGCATCTATCTATATGTTCATATAATTATTACATTGCATATATATATATATATATATATATATATATATATATATGAGTGTGTACATTTGAGCATATATAAAAATGCATCTGAACTATAAGCATGCACTATATACAAGTTATATCAGCATAATCTGCGTTTGAACAAGTACTTTTAAAAGAATCCTTTTTATATTTAAGTATTTGAACAAGTAAAAATAAATTATTCTTTTTCATGATATATAAATATCAGAGTATTTATTTTCATAAGGTTGGAAATAATAATGAAGTCTCAAGAGGGAGAAAAAAATGAAAAAAAATCTAATTTGTATTTTTCTTTGGTAAAGCTGTGAAAATGTGTTTGTTGATGTGGTATCAGATGCAGGAAAATGAGTTACTGAAAACACATGCAAGTATTTGAAATTTTCATGCAAATATACATGCAGGAGCTGGCAGACAAGGATAGAATATAGGGAAAGAAGGAGGACAAGTAATGGAAGAGATTATATGCAAGAAAAAGAAAATAGCAAAGAAGCAGCAGTAATCGAAAGTGGACAGATTGAAAATGGATGACAAAAATGTTGATATTGAACATGATCAAGTCTATTTTATAGTTAAACATTAGTTTGAGAGAGAAATGAACATTCTAGAGTGAAGTTGAAATGTGTCATGTTTCAAGCATTAATCTTCAAGTGATAATGAGCATTTATTAATTTGCACAATGAGCAGAACTAATTGATCAAAAGTTCATTGGACTTCAGATTCCATTTAAGATCTATTTAGTCTAATATCCCTTCACAAAATACCTTGATCAGAAGTCTCCAAAATTAGGAGAAGTGCAATACTGAACAAAGTTGCTTAAATTCCAACAGAAGTTTCTAAAATATTGAGAAGGAGAATTTTAGAAGTGTGAGGCAGACAATAATTATATATATATATATATATAAATCAAACATTTCATTATTTATTTATAATAGACTGCTTACTAATTGCATATCATATAAAAGAAGAACATGTTTCTTATGACGTTTAGTAAAACAAACAAACAGGAGAAAATCCTTTACAATATAAGTTTTCATCTGCAGACCCAAAATTAAAAATCATAGAACTACATTTGTAAGTTAATGAAATAAAGTGTTTTAAAGGTAGTATAACCTGAAAATATTAATTATTCAGCAGGAACCATTAGAAAATTAATATAACTTAATATATTACAGCATTGAAAATATTTTTGGCACAAAAATATGCAGAATACAATATATATATTTTTAAACATTGGCAATAGGACATATTTTTTAAAATTTTTATCAAAGGACCGATTTTCAAAAAATCCTTTTTTTTTAACTTCACAAAATATTTAATGATTAGTTATTCTAAAGTAAAGCAAAAGCAAATGTGCTTGTTTTAATATAGATATAATTTCATTAACGTAATTTATTACATTTTAAATTGTGAATATTTTGCGATTAAAAAATTATTCAAAAATTTGAACTTGTGTTAGGAAACACTTGATTCCTTTTATTTAATTCAATAATTTATTATTTCAGAGTAAGTAAAAAAACAAAAACCTGTTTCAACTATTAATGATTTCAAATGAAAAGTATATAAATTTTGAACAATATATGGTCAATTTTCTTATAATACACAACTGCTTTTTATTCTCAAGATGAGTTATTTTTACAAGTTTTACCTATTCAGCTCAAAGATTTGAGTCTTAAAATTGTAGTCATCAGTTTACTGCTTTGTAATTGATCAACCTCTTCAAGACAAACTTGATTTATAATAATAACTTATCTTATTTAGTCAACATTCAAGGAGTCATAGTGCTCTTTTAAAAAGTCAGGATTCAATTGGATCTTAATGAAAAATGTGCCAATCAGTAAAGTTGTTAGTGGATTAAAGAAAGGTAACATTAGGGTTGATGGGAAGTTAGGTATGATATTGCAGATGAGCCAAGACAGAGGAAGTCAACTCGTGATTAGGATTTTAACAGTTTTTTTTTCTGTTAAGGACTGTGTTTAGGTTATTTAAGAAGATGAAAAATAAGCTATAATTGAATTTATTCTTTCAATTCAGATTATTGTGGCACTTGCATGAATTATTTTTTTTTTAAGCGTACAATGATATCACTTATAATTAAAATGCAGGTATTAGTTCTGAATTTTTTTTTTTTTTTTTTTATTTATTCGGTATCATTAAGAGTTTGAAAAAACTGAAAAGCTAAATATTTATATGTCATGCTTTATTGCCAAATCTAGGTCATCTGTGCAGAATGATCTGGAATCTCATTTTTTATCTAAAATTTAAAAAGATATGAAAAAGTTATGTATTTTTGTGGATTTAAATTTTTTTGGATTATATAAAGTAGCAAAAATTTTGTACATGGGTGAAAAGATAGGATATGGACGAGGAGAAGAGAAGTGAAAAAGATGGCGTGACATGCCTTTCATACAAAATACTTAAAAATCCAAATCATGGGAACACACCCAAACATTGGTGAAATATTACCTAAAAAAAAAAAAAAAAAACAAAAAAAAAAAAAACGTCATTATGCCCATTTTGTTCTATCAGCTTTCTTGTCTAAAACATGCAAAAAAGTTGTCCAGAGTATGTGGCTCTCATTAGGTAATTTGTCAACATTTGAATAATGAGAGGAAAAAAATTAACAAAAAATTAAAAGTTCCCAAAATAAAATTTGAAAAGGGTAAGTAAAATAATCCAAACATTAAAATAGATAACACCTGAGCGAATATATATATATATATATATATATATATATATATATAAAATTACATTAGTAAGAATACTTATTGTTTATTTTAAATCCATTATTACATTTTTAGCTTTAACTTAGTATATACCAGTTCAAATCTATTATATAAGATTATCAAAAATCTAATTCTTTAAATATTTTATTGGATAAGTGAATGAAAACTATTTTCATTGCTACTACGATGTCATCAAGTTTGTGTAACTGATAACCAGGATGCATAAATGGTCAGTAGTTGAGTGACATCAAGAGTGCTTGATTTGGTGAGTTAAGTTAAAGTTATTGTGAAACATAGTGAAAGACAAGTGTCAGAGTTCAAGTCACCAAAATTTGTTTTATTACAATATCAATTGAACACAAATATGTCTGTAAGAAACAAATGATGTCCAGTCTCACCAAGAACACTTCATTATAATCTCCATCATTAAAGGAACTAAGGGATATATATATATATTATTATCATAATCCTTTCATATTCACGAATATTTTTCTGTATATAACAATTGAATAAGGCAAACAATTGTAATATACAGAAAAATATTTGTAAGCATGAAAGGATTATGATAAAAATAAGCAGACATAATATTTGTAATTTATTCAATCAGACATGCCTAAAAGAGAATTTGCTGCCTAAATACACAAATATATATATTTTTTTTTCTGTAGTTCACTGCTACCAGCAAGCAGAAATACTTTTTCTCCTGATGATGGCCATTTTGGCCGAAACTAGTTGAGGAATCTAAATGAAATAATAATAAAAAAACGAAAGAATATTAATCTACAACCCACTGTATCTGAAGATTTTAATATTTTTTATTGTTCAATATATATATATATATATATATATATTTTAAGACATTTTTATGTTTATACATTCTTTTTATACACATAAATAATTAATTTTAGATTTATAGCCTATGTAGCGTTACCTGAAAAAAAAAAAAAACATTTCTATTTTAAGATAGTCACTTAAAAATAAGTATGTAATTAAAATATATTTATTGAATTTGAAGATTTTTCAGTTAAATAATTAAGAAACAAATTCAAAGATACCTCATTTTAATTGGGTTGGCTATAATTGAAATCTCTTTCAAATCTATTAAAATAAAACTCATTTTAAAAGTAAAAGTAAATTAAAAGACAAAATTAGTATTATTTAGATAACCGAGTTTAAAAGTACACAAATGTAAGGTATGTAAGAAGATAATCTCTCAATGTTTTTGTCTGCAGGGAAATTCTGTATTCAAAATTTTGTCAAAAATTAACCAAGGGTATTAAAGGTAAACTTAGTATAAATATGTTCCCAGGAGCATAGTGATAGAAAGGATAAAAAAAAGTTTTCACTTAATTAATAAGTGACCGAAGATAATGTAAGTATAGTGGGTCACACATTACAAAATAAATGAATGTATTTTTCCACTTTCGAATTCAGTTTTTGCATGACATGAAACCAGATTTAAAAAAAAAAAAAAAAAAAAAAAAAAAAAGAGATTCATACTTTAACAATAAGCATATTATTTCCTGTTCCTTATTATATACTATGGACAACAACATCAACACCACCACCATGACAATTCACACAATGACAATACAAAGAAAGAGTATAAGCTTTGTATAAAGTGACCAGATATTTTAATACCTAATTTACATTGCCAATATTTGATGACTTGTATGCCAATACACTTGCAATTTAAGAGGGAACTTTTTGTGTGTCTCGTCTTGTTTTTTTTTTTTTTTTTTTTTTTTTTTTACAAATTTATAAAATTCTAATATTTGATAAAAAATAGGTCTTATATTCCTTCTGATAAAGCAGTCATTATTTGTGACCACTCGTAAATAGGTTAAATTTTTCATGGACATTTAAATTATGTGAAAAATTACTTATTAAAATCCACTTTTTAAATAATTCTTCATATGGCACTTATGAGAAAAAATAAAATTAATGATTTATCCATTCATGAAAGATTAAAACCCAAAATAACTTTTGTGACCTTTTTGTTTGAATCATGAAAGCCTGATTATGAATACATTTACCTGTGTGCACAAACATGAATGCTCAAGCCTGCTTATATATCTGTTTATATTTCTGAGATGAGGTATTGATTGTATTTACATTGTTCAGACTGTTGTCCTCATCTTTATTGTCATATTCATGATGTTTTGGCCTTTGTACACTCCAGCTGGCCAAGCATAGACATGAAAACAATATGGGAACCAGTAACACAGAGAGCTACAAAAAAGCAACAGTAACAACAATTGTAATATGAGCTCCGGTAAAAAATCAGTTACTGAGACATTAGGTTTATAATTCCCCAAAATTAACTCTCTGACACATGTCCCTGTGGATAAAAATGTTAATTGAAGTAATCCAGAGACTTGACCCAAAGAGTTGTGATTTCAGAAGTGAACAAAAACTTGGAAAGTTGAGTTACTAAAGGGAAATAACTGAAACCGAGATATCCAAAAAAGGTATGGCAATCTACCCCCATGGACTAAATAAAGGGCTTAGTTTGAAACTCCAATGTATATCACCTGAAGAAGGCCAGAGTGTACAATGGCTGAAAAGTTGTGAATATGACTATAAAGATGAGGACAATAGTTCGACCAATGTAAATATATATCTTTTCTTTGCATATACATACATGTTATGATTAATTTTGTGAAATACACTTCTTAATGTATCTATATAGTATACTGTTAGAACTGCTCTGAAAGTAATGCCTCCTATTATGCTGGCCCACATCATTGGTAGTATGCCAAGAGGTTGAACTTTTTCACTAATAACTCATAATTTTTTTTTTTTATTACCTTGTTACAGATAGCAGCTGAGTGGTAGTCTAGTAAAATGGCATCTGATACAGATGCAGAAAGTGTATACAAAGCAGAAAAAAATTGCATCTAATGACATCTGTTAATTCTTATTGAACACTTACAGAGAACAAACAGCGGATGTGAGCACAGGTGGTGGGCAATTTGTTTCATCAGTTAGTGATGTATGTGACATGTTTGAGTCCAAAATGCAGGCTTTTGTTTATTACTGGTGAAAATGTATAGTTATGTTGGTGATTATATGGCAAAATAGTATTTTATACCTGAAAACTTGCTCTGTCCAAGAGTTTTATTTTGCTCTTTGTATCTGCTGTAGTTTTCCATGGGATAAATAAGTGGCATTACTTTTGGAGTGTCATTCTTAAAGAACTATAAATACCTAGGTATCTAATTAATATCATAAAAACAGTCACATACTTCTACACACAAATTGAGTCATAAGTCATTTTTTGTTTTTGTTTAGCAACTTTCTCTTTCAAAATATTACAACTTGTTCCCAGAAACAGGAATTACTTATAACTCAACTAGTAGATATATGATGATAATTAAGTGACTGGTAAATATATATATATATATATATATATATATACTCTTTTTTTTATCATTCAGAATTTGTGTCCCTCCAAATTATGAAATATTTTGCATAATGAATAAATCCATTTGGTGAATGATTAGAATTAAAACATCTGTTCACTTTTACTTTATCTTTTAGACAGAGGCAGAAAATGTGAACAAAATAAAAGGGGCATTGGGAAGGGTCAGATATATATGAGAGATTAAATAAATAAAAATGATAAAATGATTTGGAGATACAGAGAGAGAGAGAGAGAAAAAAAGAGAGAGAGCAATGTGAATTGATAGAAAGATTGACTAATTATAGTGACCAACCAAAATCTTTAAGAAAAACAAAAATAGAAGTAATAAGAAGCAAGATGTATTTGCACACAGGACTAATGCTTTATATGTGAGTGAGTGCTGAATAGTTATCAGCCTGATCCACTTACCAAAATCTGACTCAATGACCAAACATCAGAATTTTTTTCTAAAGGTTTCTTGATTAGGCCAAGAACTTTTCAGCACCCACTTGTAACATAAAAAGAAAGTCATACACTAATTATTAATCAATTGAAAAATCAGTGAAGAGCTTTTATTCTTTCAGATACATTGAGTCCAAAATCAAATGCAAGATGTACTTTGAGAATAGGGCTGATGGAGTTGCATTTCAAACCTTATTTATAATTATGGATAGCATTTAAATTTAGATTATAGGTTTTATAACTTTTCAAAATACTTAACTGATTAAGGAGAAAACTAAAATTTGATTCTCTGAATAGTGTGTTGAAAGGTTCTCAGCTTGAACTACTTCACAAATTGTGAAATATATTTTTTAATCTGTTCTTGATTGGGCTAAGAACTTTTGGCATTGCCTCTTGCATGAATTTTCTTCATTCAGAAAATAGAATGACAATATTTTTAAACCAACTCCTTAATTTTTTTATATAAAGTTCACATTCAAACTATGCAAATTTTTATTGTGTGTGTATATATATATATATATATAGATATATATGTGTGCGTGTGTATATTATATACAAAATAGCATTAATAGAACATGTAGAATATATATATATATATATATATATATATAAAACACTTTGAAACAACTTACTCAAATTACAGTATGTCGTTAATGATATCTGCGAAGGACATTAACCATAAATAAGAGTAGACATCATTTTTGGTGAAACTTCTACAGTAAACTGACTGAAGTGTTTTATCAGAAGTAGATTTTTTTTCCACTCCCAATATCTTGAAAACCCAAGATTCCCAAATATTAGGGATTATTAACGATGTGTAATAAAAATGTTTTGTACATATTTTTAAAACTAAGTTATATCATTTTGTCCTTAAAATGTTATCAATTAGGATATATAAAATAATTAAAAGCTATTTTGTAAATAATGATTAAAAGTTATTTTACAAAAAATTAATTATTCTTAAAAAATATTTCAATTTAGTCTTTGACAAAATGGAAAGAAATTTTTTACATTATAAAGAGAACAACTCCAAACAAACAAGTTTCCATTTTTTTTTTTTTTCTGATTTTAAAAGTGAATTTAACAAAATACCATTAACAGGACATTTAACAAAGATTATGAAAACTATTTTTACCACTGAGCGACAATATTGAAGTGTTTCTGATAAGAATTATAGGTTTTGTGCAAATACAACTGCAAAATGTATTAGATGAAATCGTTAAGATGTTATTGTGCGTGTCAAGGTCAACTTTAGTGCTCAGATAAAAGTTTCTCCACAAAATGAGAAATAACTGTGGTAGTAACACTAGTAGTGGTAGCAGCAAAAGTAGTAAGAGCATTTGTAATGGTAGTAGAGATGAACATGGTAGAGAAGTTGATGGTATCATGAATCGAGAGATCAGGTTTAGAGAGAAAGATTATTCAGCAACAACTTAACCAGCAAAATAAATCTTGAGATTCTTCTGACATATTTTGGGAAGAGAATTCTTTACAGTCAAGATAAGTTTGGTAAGAAAAATAAATTGTATCTGAAGATGATCAAAAAAGACTTCAAAATTTTTCTTGAGTAGAAAGTGCTAAATATTAGGGCCTTTATGGCTTTGTTTTACTTTATGAGAATAGGAGATATTGTTATTAAAAGCCATTTAAAAGTTGAGTTTAAAAAGAAAAATAGATTTTAATGTAATTTGAAGATATTGATATTAATCTGAACTTTTGTGTTCCATTCTCTAATAGTAGGTTTTATGTTTTGTAGTTTGTTATTAGTGTATTTATTCTAATGATTTTGCTACTTCTTAAAGATAATTCTATTCACTACTGCTTTATAATTGGTATATGGTATTTTTGTTTTTGCTATTGTATCTTTCATAGCTTTCTTTGCTTCTGAGTCTGTCCGGTCATTTCCTGGCATACCAAGGTGGCTTAGGATCCAACAAAAGGTGATAATAAAACAGGATCATGAAAAATGTTTTGTATATATTTAAATCAAAGACTTTACTAATTGCAATATTTATCACATCTTGTTGCTTTACAGTTATCACAGTATGGCTTCACCATTTCCTTTCTTAGAAAAAATAAAAATAATGAGAAAAAAAACAAACAATGTAAATCATTTGTTTGCAATTTACTTACCATAATGCTGTATTCATTTCCTAGAGATCTGTTCACAAGAGTTACATACAAACTGTCCACAATGTCTACAGTAATAGCAATAGCAACTATCCATGCATCTCATGACTATTTTAAGCACTCACTCAGTACAGGTATTAGTTGAATCAAACTATTAGGTTAAAGCAAAAGTTCATAGCAACATCTTTTTTCACACAATTTTAGGGAAATCTTAGAAGTGTCTTTAAAGTTTACTTAGTTGATTGTGTAACCAGCCAACTCTAGTATTTCATTTGTAAACCTGAGAAAATATTTCTGAAGCTACAAAATAGGTTCTACAGGAACGTAAAGAAATGGATAATACACACTTCTCACTTCTTTTTAACAAGGAAAATGTTATTTTTGGACAAGATCATCACTAGCAATGAAAATGAATTTATTACAAGAATTGAAAACAAAGAAAATCATTCAAGACAACATTCAGTATGTTAACATAAATTAAATCTACTGGAGATGAAAGTGCTTCTCCATGTTTGGTAGGATTCAAAAGGAATTCTTCATTAGAAATTGCTAAAACCTAAATAACTTATTAATGTGCAGTACTACAAGAGAAAGAGAAAAAATTATTTTTAGAGTAAAGATGTTATATGACAATTTATGTCTATTTTTTGTAAATATAATGCAAGAATTGATCAGAGTTGGAATGGAAAGCTGTTCTCTGTATTATATATTCTACAGAACTGTTATGTCCGAGTTACCACTTGTTTTCCTCTGTGCAAAACTTCATGTCATGTTAGCAGTTTCAATAAATGAAAATGTTGAAAAAAATTCTTGAATATTTTACCAAATTAAGACTGAAATTATTATTTTATTAAATGAACACAGTTTTCCTGGATAGTAGTGTAAGGTCATAGAAAACCAGAAGAATACTTTGATGACTGAATAATGATATAAGTATATATAAAAGAGTATAATATATATATATATACAAGTATATAATAAGTATATATACAAGTATATAATAAGTATATATAAAAGCATCTAAGTATATAATAAGTATATTTAAAAGTATCTAAGTATATAATAAGTATATATAAAAGTATATAAGTATATAATAGGTATATATAAAGAATGTGAAAAATGCTGGAAACTTTTGCATCAGCCTAATAATTATGTATTACTACTGTCAACCAATATTTTCTTTTATAATAACCATGCATGGTACAAAGTGTCAATTTACTATGGGAATACAATCTTTAGAATGAGACAGCAAAGATATATATATATATATATATATATATATATATATATATATATATAGCTTGGATCTAAGGATTATAGCACAATTGAGATGCTGCATGGCTGTAAAAACTTTGCATGAATACAAGGTTTAGCATGGTTCTAAGGATATAGCATGGAATTGAGGGCATGGCAGGGCTCTAAAAGAAGCTAAGCATAGCTTTATATCTCTCAAGAAAAATAGCTAGTTTTTGTTATTGCTGAATGGAAGCCTAGATTAAAGAGACAAATAAGATGAGATATAGAATGAAACAAAGAGCTAGAGTAATGGACAGGATGATAGATATACAGACAGGCAGAGAAAAGTATGATTTTTTTTTAAGAAAAGATTGAAAGGAATTTAGAAATTATACACACAAAAGCTTAGGAATGAATGCGAGTTTCCTGAAGGCCAAACTCCAACGGATCAATTTTTAACCAGGATTAATTTTTCTATTAAAAGTAAGTCTTTCCTTAAAGAATATTTCTTTAAAGATTTTTTTTTATCATTTTTCTTGACCAGTAGGTTTTTGGCAGGAGTTTAAAAAAAAAAAAACAAATGAAAGAAAAAGAAGAATAAAAGAAGGTTAATAGAAATGGACAAGATGTTCTTCACAAAAGTACAGATCCATTTGCCCAGCTTAGCTTCCAATGATGCTAGAAAAATGAAGAAAGGCCAAAAGGATAGGGATATATATATACCTCCTCTACTGATGAATGGATCTTTGTTGATTGTCTCATGTCCCTCTGGGGCAAAAAAAAATAAAAAAAAAAAAAAAAAGAAATTCAAGGCAAGATCTATTGGCTGAGAACAATGAGAATAAAAAGAGAACACTTAAAGGCAACAGAATATATATTCAGTTTAGCCAGACTAGAATAGTCAATTATTTTCAATCGTTAATGTGTTGCTGAATTCTTTTTCATAAGTTCATTCATTCAGCTGCTGAAATGGCAAAGGTATCAATTTCTTTTCAGTTAAAAACTGATGTTCATTTTGACCATGATGACAGGAAAGAAATTGATAAAAAAATAATCAGTATTACAGCAAAAACACCAATACAAATTTAAAAAAAAGAATTACAAAGAGGAAGAAAAAAAAAACTGGAAGCAGTAAAAATTTATCATTGAAAAATAAATCTTTTTTTAAGGAAAGACTAAGAAATAAAGACAGTAAAAAAATAAGAAAAACAATGGATTTTAATTTAATGTATTTTGTTGATATGTAAAATTTAATCATCTTGTATATTCTGAATAGAGGTCAAAAAGAATAAAATATATAATAGTGGATAATAACAGTTTTCATGAATATACTTGATTGAAATCCAGAAATGCCTAATTTTTTTAGAGAAAAAAACAATAGCAAGAGGGAACCCATTTAATAATACATCAAATGCAGCCAATTTAATTGATGTTTTATATATATATATATATACACATATACACACACACATATATATATATATATATATATATATATATATATATATATATATATATATATATATTGGCAGCATGTTTCATTAAATAATTTAGACAAGTTTTGTTCACTTATTTTTAATAGGATATGATCTTATTAAAAATAAGTAGATAAAACTTGTCTAAGTTGTTTAATGAGACATGTTATATATATTTTCCACTGATAGAAAATAAAGTTGTAACACCTTGGATATATGTTTCAATTTACTAAAGATTAAGAGTACAACTAATAGAAGAGGAGTACTGTAAATGATTATATGCTGATGAATAAGTACATAAGTTCCAAAATCGAAAAATATGAACAGTACTCAGGCAGCATATTAATACAAAGTGTACCTTCCTTTGTCATTTACACAGACCTGTAGCCTCACATGCATACAATCATGTAGATGATGGATATCATCCTGCAATACATTCTGTGCTTCTTGTTATTGTTCTATATACTTATATATTGCCCAGCACAGGAATTGAACTCTCAACCACCAGCTAATAGAAACTAATGCTTTGTTGTTGTTGGATTGGCCTATTTCACCTGTTCTTTGTAATGGATTCTGCCATGGAACTCAATATAAGCCTGTGGTATTTCTTCCAGAGAGTGTACATTCATTTACCCTGACAGACCATTTTAACACCTCTTGCATTTGTTGATGCAGTAACGCAAGAACTGTATGTAGGCTAAATTAACAATTCAGGTTTTATCACATCATGTCTAATAGGGACAGGTTTGTCAATTGTGCCAGTCAGTCAGGGAAGTTATCAAATATCTTGTAGATCAGATTGAACAGCACAGGCATGACGTTGATGAGCATTATTCTTCTGTTGCAGAATAAAAATACTGGAAGATATCACATGTCAAAACAATGTTGCACACACAACCACCATCATTTACAAAAAGACGTTCTCAGTGGCCCATGAACTGACCCCTCTCAGATGTCTCAAACTGAACAAAAGGAGAATATGTGCATGTCACCTGCTTACACTACTTTACCACATCAAGCCTTATTACAACATACATCGTTATCGAAAGCTCATACACAGTATAATTGTATGTGTATCTTTTTCAGTACACTCATGTTGCTACCAAATCTAAGGTCAGCTTAAAGTGGATTTAATGGCAATATAGTGGGAAAATTGAGGAAGCCCTCTCTGCATTTCACCTTTTGTGGACACCTCAGTCACCAAGTAATGACTCCAACTCTCTCCTGAAGAAGACGTACTGCCTGGGGGGAATAGCTCCCTAGGACTTGAGCTAATATTATTTTGAAACTTTCCCAGTGAAAGTTCCAGGTATGAGTGGTGTTATGGTACAGGATGGCTGATAAAAAATATCACTAAATGGGCACTCTCTCTGCTATAAATGTTATATAATAAAAAGGTGAAAATTTTCTACAATAGATGTGATTTGTGTGTGTATGTAAGCATCTATGCTTCTTCTCCAAGGTATTTACACTGTTTGGCCAGAATTAAATATTTGAATTCTTTCCTATTATGTTTTAATTCAAATCTTACACTGAGACAAATAAAAAATAATGATTTAGTCAACTACTAACAATAGACAATGCTGTGTAATATTTTATAAGAAAATATAAAAATAATCTTAATATATCACCAAAAATAACATTTATTATGTATAATTGTAGACATTCAAAATGTTATAAAAATACCAACACTGCTTTCAAAATTCAATCAGTTAACCAAATCTCTGATTATCAAATAATTACTACATGGAATTAACTAATAATAATAAGCATTGGGATTTCCAAAAAGGGAACAAAAATAAAAAGAATCTAGGTTTTGAGAACTAAATAGAAATTAAGTCAGTTAAGTTTATTATGATTTTAAAAGTATTATGAATAATACTTATGGATATAGTAGAAAAAAGTCTTACTGGCTGAGCAAAAATCATAAAAAAGAAATTTTTCTGGCAACAATTTTAGCTAGAATATCTACTGAGATATTAAATTTTCATTTTATTTTTTTAATAAGATAATTTCACCATATAGCCTAGATTAAATATTAACTAGAATTATTCTGGTTATGTAATTAAAAAATTAAAAAGGAAAAATAAACTATAATAGAACTTTTGAAATAATTCATAAATTTAGATATTTATTTTCAGTGCTTCTGAGACAAACTTTTAAAAGCCTTTTATTCCTTGAAATTATGTTGATTAAGGTGTGACCAAATATCAATTTGTTAGGACCTTCTCCTTAAAAATATTCCAAATGCACTTGAATGCCTAACAAATGACATATTCATTCAAACTGCACTATTATAAATAATTTACTAGATAAAAAAAAAGTTGATAGTTAATAATTAGTTAAAACAGGAATTTAGCACAGTTATAAAATTATAATAATAATTACAATGCAGTGATTTAGACTAATTTTTTACTAACTACTGAAATGTTTGATGAGTTGTAATTAATAAGCAACTGAGATTAAGATGAAAAAATACTAGTAAAATATTAATATTTGTTAATAATAATTCATTTAAAATAATTAAAAAATGTGAAGTGTTTGTTAAATAAATTGCAGTTATTTCTTTATTTTTAAGACATTTAAAAGATATGTATCTTTTTTTTAGATTTAAGCCTGGTCTTTGTATACTTTTTTTTAGCCACTTCAGTTTCTATTGCTTAATAATTACTGATTATAGCAAAGTAGGTTTGTAAGAGTTGTTAAACAAAAATACAGGTCATCTTGCTCAAATTAAAATTCAAATAATTACTAATTTGAATATACCCTGATGAAAAATAAAATTGCAAATCTGAATATTTGTTTCAATTTATTCAAGTACATGTAATATAGATGGGTTACAGAAAATGCACATATATACAGATCAATATATGCACAGGTGCAAAAATAATAATTACTGTATATAATTCTGTACAAGCTGACTTCATGTATAGTGCAACCCGTGAATTTTTTTTGCAGAAAAATTCTTAATTGTGTATAGTGCAATTGATCACCAAAAGGATTTTTTTTTTAACTTCTTCAAAAAAAATTACCTCTGTATAATGTGAACCCTTATTTTTTGCATAAAAATTATAAAAACTTACACTATACTTGGGTATATATGGTATATCAATGATACAACATCAAAACACTGTATCCTTTTTTGGCATTAATTCAGGCCTGTACTCTCATATGCATATAACTGTAGAAATGGTGAATATCATCATGTGATACCTTATTCCTATGCTTCTTGCACTAGTTGATGCAGTACAACAAGAATTGTAGGTGGGTTAAATGAATGAGTTAGACAGAAACCCATCATGTTCTGTATGTGTTCAGTGCAGTACAGACCTGCTTAGAAAAATATCAAACATCTTCTATAGCATGAGCAAAACATGAGTGGGCATTATTCTGCTAGAAAAGAGCTTCTTAAACTGTTTTCATTCATGACTTCATTTTTCATTGCAAGATTTTTTGCAAATCCTGGTATTAACCAACTACACTGAAAACATATGTTGTCATTGTACTAGTTGCAATGGCAGTGCACGTGTTTTATTAGTGCAATGCTTGCACAGTGCATCATGTTAAATATTGTGCATTTGTGAAATAACATACAAACTGAAATTTAATTGTTTGAATTTAATTTTCACAACTCCAGCATTTTGATTCGCAACCTCATTTGGGCTTGCAATCCTTAGTTTAAGAAGCACTGAATGAGTTGGATAATATTTTACATGTTTATCATTCCTGTCACAAACACCAAGGCAAGCAAAAGTTGTAAGTTATGCTATGATTACAATACCAGTGTTTGAGTTTGTACAACTCCAAATGTCACTACTCAAGCCAGATTTGCTCTGATCTGTGCTACAGTTGCTGTGTGGTCTACCACTGTTCCCATTACAATGCATTGATATTGACAGTTGTCTGTACTCTATGGCCACCCAGAACCTGTTCTATGAATGTAGGGATATTCATTTGGTCACTGTTGTCAACAATGAAGCACCAACAAATTGCATCTACCATACACAGCAATTCTCTGAAACAACCATCCAGTCCCTCAAAGGTATACAATCCAAATTTTCTCAAATAGATCTCATTGATTGATTCATTCATTTTCTTGAATTTTTATTAACCATTTTCAGGTTATTTAAAGCCAGAAAATATTTTTACATTGTAAGAATTTTTTTGAGATAATAATGATTTACTGATAAAAGTTTTAATAAGTAACCCATAGCTGAGGAGAGAAAATGTGGATCCATAGCTTTCCCAAAGATATTTGTGTGTTAGTGAATATAAACTGAATTGGAACTTGGCTCTCCAATTAACAATTTTAGGCCATTATCTATTACACAATCTTTACAACCAAGCTTAAAGCACCTGGTATTTCCAAGTGGTCACCCATCGAGATACTAACCAAGTTTGATGTTGCTTAACTTTGGTGATTGTATGGGAACTGGTGTTTCAATGTGATGTGGTCATAAACCAGCTCTAATTGAACAAAATGAGTATGTGTTCATCTATACAACATGTCCTCTGCTTGCACTGAACTCTTTCATCACACCCTGTGTGCATGTGTCAGTGTCTAAAATTCAGTAAAAGACAGTGTATTGGTACAAGTATTTCATCACAAACTTGCTGATATTTGAAATTTTTATTATAATACTCTTATCTTAATTTATCATAATTCTATTATCAATCTTATCTATTTTATCATAATTTCTATTATCCTCTAGAATGTCCATACTGTATCCTGATCAAAATTAGCATCTCACTTCAGGATGTTGCAATTTTATTTATTGTCAGTGTACATATCTAAATTGGAATGAATTTAAATACCAAAATATCCCAAGAAATCCTTTGAATTTAAATTTGAACAAGGTATCCTGTAAGAGATAAATTATTAAACTTTTTTCAAGTCAATTCTTGATTAGAATTATTGATATATATATATATATATAATTTTGATTTAAATTTCCTAAGTCATGTATGTGTGTGTTTTATAGAAAATGTGAAAAATAGTAATTGTTTCATTTTAATGCAGTTTTCTTTTACTTTAAATTTAAATGAAATAATAAAATTCATATGATGCTTATCACTTGAATTTTATGAATCTGAGAGGAGAGCACAAAGTTTATAAAAAAATCTCACTCTGAATACCATCACTTATACTGTTATCTTGTTTAAAATTATATTTGCAAAAATTTTTATTTATTCTTAAAGCCCATTTCCATCACAGATTTTTAATGAACCATGTAAATTGAATGTCATTTGTGGCAGAATCATATTAAAAAAATGACTACAAAAATAATAATTTAGAAACAGATATAATCATATAAAAAAAGTTTATGAAACAAACATTTACTGTAAAATGAAATCTGATGAATTCTGTAAAGAAAATCTGATGTTTTAAATTTCTGCAAGCCATGAAGAAAAGGGAAAAATATTTCATGAATTAAGATAATTACAAATGGGCAAAAATTAAAACAATATATTTTTATATGACAAGTTGAGGAAAAGGAATTATTTTACAATATGAATTAAAAATATAAATTTTTTTTTACATGTTAAGAAAATGAAGATACAGTATTAATAATTGTTTAATATTTAATAAAATTAGATCCTGTAAAGTGGGTATAATAATAAAGTTCTTATATTTAAAAAAATAAAATTTCAGAGCATAAAAATGAATTAAAATTCAAATGTGATAGAAATTTGCAAAAATATTTAAGCTTAATGCAATTTTCTTATGGGGTTCTTTTATATCAAATTTAAATGAAATAATAAAATTCATGACATTTATCATTTGGATTGTATGAATTTTAGGAATTTGATAGAGATTAAAGTATATAAAAAACTTACTCTGAAGGCCATCTCCTACACTATCTACTTTTTTGCAGGAATATATACATGTATATATATAATAACTTCTTTTTTTCTTATATATCCAACAGTGTTTAGATGCTGAAATTATTTAATGTTTTTAAAACAATGTCTTGGTTGATCAGTAAATATACAAAAGAGAGATTTAAGCATCAGGAATAATATTTGATATCTTAATGACACTTTTCAAAATTGTAGACAATTTTTTTTGTTTATAATAGTTCGGTATTAGTTATATAATGGTGGAGTAATGGATAGTGGCTCAGATTGAGCAATTGAAGAGCCGAGTTCAAATCCATTACATTCACTTACATGCTAATAGCCTTGGTAAAGGTATGAATCTTCTTCTCCCCCCAGCTATGGATTAATAGCAGGACAGATTGGGTTCTATAGCCTTGGATGGCAACTGGTCTACCAGAACCTACTGCAGGAAAAAATTTGCCATGTCAGTCATGTATCGAAAGATACATGATTGCCCAAGTGTGTATAACGCATGGCACATAACTGACTGATTAGTAATATCAAAATTTGTTACTTATTGCTTTGACATTTATTCTCTGTTTACAACTTTTGAATATTTTGAAGACCTTGTTGACATCAGATAGCATTGTTTTACCATTGTTTTATACCTGTTTTCTGTTTTGATGTATGTTTAATTTTTTTTTCTGCATTTGATCCAATATCAAAAAGTAATTGAGCTTGTGTTTTTGACAGTTAGGATGAAATAACTAGTGTTTTTAAGTGGACTTGTAACTGTATGACTGGCTCCAATTGATAACAGTATACCATTGAACTATAAATTAAAATGTGTGTGTGTGTGTGTGTGTGTGTCTTAGTTTAAACATGTTTATGTATTCAGGTAGATATAAAGAGGTATAGGTTGGTAGATAAAAAAACATTGGTAAATATTTTATAGAATAAAATATGAAAAACAGTAATATACTAGCAAAATAAATATTTAAAATGATGTAACTATTTTCTGCTTAGGATTAATGTGTTGCTTCCAGGCTCTGTAAAAAGTGTTATACACACAAATATATATATATATATATATATATATATATATATATATACAGACACATTGTGTTTTATGTATGTGAATATTTTTAAAAATCTACTTAAATACTTTATAATATGAAGAATGTTCAAATATTAAATAATTACTTTTTACAACTAAAAAGATACTAACCTCTTATGATATCCTGACCATCAATCTCCATAAAGCCCATATTATCATCACGGTGGATATGGACATTGATCCATTTTTTTGCATGTACAGGCTCAGTACTTCTGATAATGGCTGGACCTAATTATAAAGTAACATCAGAATTATTAATAAATACATTCATGTATTACCATAGGTAATAATACACAGTCTTGGAAGAATTGACATAGATCAGTTTTAAAAATAAATTTAAATATATTTATTTTTGGCATGGGGGTCGTGAGTGGTATCTACTCACCAGATCCAACATCAAATCGGAACTCAAGATAGCCACCCTCCTTCATGACAAGAGCAACAAAATCTCCTTGTCCATTCTCTTGTTGCCCACTGTAGAGGATGATTCCTTCATGTAAGTGATGAGGCTTCATCAGGATGTCAATTGTCAGCATTTTGTGTCCATTCTCAATTGGTGGATAGGAAATGAATGATGTTCTGTTGAAGAATGGATCCTTCACTGTCATACCTAAGTCAAAAGTCACAAAAACAATGTCAGTAAAAAAAAAAAAAAAAAAAAAAAAAAAAAACAAATTAATTGAGGAGTTAATTGAAATTAAAGAACATATTACATTTGTGTAGAAATAATGAGTAACATTTTACAAGATATTTGTTTTGTATGCCAACATTCTGTTTTTGAGAACTTTATCTTTTAAAAATATTTTTAATGAGTTTTTTTTCTTTTTATGTAAGCTTGAAATAATTGAAAAAAAAGAAAGAAAATATAACTTTTTATTTATTTTGTAGTTATAGAACCAGACCATTGGTTTCCAGACTAGGCTGACACAAGATTTTATCCAATCCCAACAAATAATTTTAAATACTGAAAATTTATCAGAGTATTTACCATTGTTATTTGTTCAATATCATTTCTCAATGTGAACATTTATTTGCAATTGTCACATTTCTCTTTTGTGATGAATTATATGATGATTTTCAAAATGTAGTTTAGATGTGGCACAAGGCCAAAAGCATGGGCACCCAGTGAGGATCAAACTCACTACTCAGTCATAATTGATCTAGTGAGACAAGCTAACCATTACACCACATTAAAGTGCCCTTGTGATGAATTATATAATGTTTACAAAAAAGACAAAAAATGGTACAAGTACACACACACATCATATATATATATATATATATATATATATATATATAAAGTTGTAGCCTCTGTTTGTTTATTTGTTACTGAACTTCTCCTAGAGTTTTGGAGATGGACCCACATAACCATATATATTCTGAAACTACATTACCCAGGATACTTGGATAATTATTTTTCATTTTGATCAAAGGGGGTCCCTGCACCCCCCCAATTTTGTTTCCTCTTTGATATAAATGAAATTTTAATTTGAATAAAGGAATGACTCCTAGGGTATATGGATAAGTATATTTCATTTTGATCAAATAGGGATCCAGGTGGGATACAACCTGACCCCACTGAAAATATTTTCCCCTTTGATTTAAATTAAATTTAAATTTGAACAAGGGAATGACTCTTATCCAAAATATAGAAGGAGAAAGTCAGAAGATGGAGGTCACATCAGTGAGATCATTGAGTAATAGTGAAATGCATTATTTTTCTCCATAAATTATAACAATGATTTAAAATCAATCATCATTTTCTTACAAAAGATGTGTAACATGCAGCAAAGTGCAGGTAATTTGGTTAGTTCATTTATAAAACTGATATTTTGTTTGTAGCTCTTGAACTGAAATGTTTGGAGAGCTTGAAATGCTAGAAACAGCACAAAACAAAAACATTTCAACAAGTACTCTACTATGTGTACAGATAAATATTTTTAAAATATATCTGCAATAGTGTTCCCAATGTTGTCATTGAATGATGACCCTGGAATCAGCCATGGTTTTAGGTCTGAAACATCATTACCCAGAATAACCCAATAGTATTTCACAAACCTTATAATTGTGTGGCTTCAAATATAACTGTAATAATCAAAGGAGTGCTATTTCTGGAGTTTTATAATATATTTCTTTTTCTGAATTTTTAATTCCTATGAGCTTTAGATATTTTAAAGTCAAAGTCGTTATTAAACATTAATATTTAATCTTGATGAAAGAAATGTGCCTAATCGTTGTCAGTAGTTTTCTCTAACTAGTTTTGAAATCCTTTTATTTTTCCAACTTTCACCGATAGGCATACTAGATATTGTTACTGCTACAGTGAACATTATTTTTGAATGATATCTTTTAGACTTTTGTTATTGGAGATAGTATAATGATAATAATAATGAACCAACTTTTATGCAAAAACTATATTAATTTGAAAGAAAATGTTTCTAGATTACCATAATACATACTGGGATGCAAGATAATTACAAGTAATTTATATTCAGTATGAAACTGTTTTAAAGAGAGCTAAAGACCATTGGACAGTCCTGAATAAACTTATATCCCTTCCTTTTGCTGATATGCAAATTAAAAATGAAATAATGATAATAATAAGTAAATATTGTAATCTTAAGTTTTAAAATAATGAAAATGACGTTAATGTTGCTGCAAAAAAGAACAGAATAAAAATGAATTGCTTCTTGAATTAATCAAAACATTGTTAAAAATTGTAATTATGGTCACTTGAAAGATTCATTATTCATCCATTTTAGCTTATTTCATGTTTTAAATAAAGATAAAATGTTAGAAATCCAAAATAAGACAAATTAATTAAAATTAATATCTTATTCACATTATAATAGTTGATGATCTGTATATAAGTAAAATAACTTTGCTATTTCTAGCAATTTATTGGACAAAAAGTTAGTAGACATGTTTGTGGTCAAATCTCACTGAAAGCACTGGTTCTTATTTGATCATCAAAGTGGTTAAGCAGCATCAAGTCTGATCAGTACTTAAATAGGGGATTACTGTAAGTAAATACTAATCAATTTCTTTCTGTCTTCATATGGGGTTAGTAAACTAATCTTGTTGACTAATTTGTTTGTATCTATTTTACAACACATCAACCCCTATGGGTTATTTCATGTCAAAAGAGTTTATCATGCTGGTTGACCAGTATCATTGCATATTGATTTTGGTCCTCACTGGGTGCCCCATACTTGCAGTCTTATGCCAAATTAAGCTAAACATAGTAAATAACAATAGATCATAAAAATTACAAGAATAAATCTTAGGTTGCTTTGGTGTAGGGTAATAATGAGGCTAGTCTGGTTGACTATTACTACTAAATATTGAGTTCAACACTCACTGGATGCCCTATAACACACTAAGTTAAATTTAGTAAATAGCTAAAACTTAGTAGATATCATGATAATATTAGGGAATAATATAATAAAACAAACCTGATGTTATATTTACATATTTTAATGTCCAAATAAGCTAAAATGGATGACATAAGTAGCAAAATGTCTATATAAAAGTATAAATTGCATCTCTATAGAATTTTTTTGCATATGTAAATAGGAGAAGATAGGTTTATCTTGTTTAGGATTGGGTTTCCAATTCCTTCTAAAGTCTTATTCTCTTTCACTCCCATTAGCCCCCTGTGTCTTAGTGACATAATCACCTTGCTTGGGGTGAATTGATTAAAATGTATGGCTGGCAGGAATTATAACAATCTTCATAAGTCATATTAACAATTCTTATTGTTATTTTTTTACTAGTATTTCTTTTTCTTTCAGTTGCTTTTTATTAAGACTCATGTCATTATCTTACAACTGTTAAACAAGCAGCTAGGCTTGGAATTAAAGAATAAACCTCATGCAAGATTTAAACTCACATCTTTTTTCCTTGAAAGCTGTTTTACCATGAGTCATCTTACAAAATTATGCTGTGAAAGCTTATCATGTATACTTAATTCAAATCAGCTGTATAGGTATCTTATTTTATTAACACTACACTGATATGTTGCTTCTTGTTTACTTAACCTATTAGTAGTGGGAACAATTGAAGTGAAAGACTTTTTTTTTTTTTTTTTTTTTTTATTATGACATTTTTTCTGTTTCTTAGGAGATGCAAAAATAATTCTGCTGTCACTCCTGTTCTTTGATATTACAGGTTGCCTCACAAAAAATATACAAAACAAAAGCAAAGGATATAAATAGCTTAAATTTGTGTTTTTGTTCTGATTTAAGCTACTAAATTTCTATCCTTTGGTTTTGGTTCAAATAACTGTAACAATAATTTCAACAATTAAATAAACTCTACCAAATTCCCTGTTTTTTATGGGGTACCGTGTAATTTGGTCATTTTGAACAGTGGTACTCAACCATTTTTTTTTTTTTTTAACTCATAGACCACTTTTACTCTTAATTGTTTTTTTGGTGGACCCCCATAACCATTTGATGAAAAAAAAAAATTATTTTATTTTTTTACTAATAGATAAGTTTAGGAATTTTATTATAGAAATAGTAACTGTATATGCCTTATTTTGAAGTAAAACTAATTTAATGAAAATATAATTGTATTTAAAAAATAAATTCAATGGAACATTTATGCACACTAGTACATACATTTATGTACACTAATAAACCATTTTGAAATATGTCAGTAATTAACTCCTGATTTTCTATTTTATTTGTGTGGACCCCAGTATTGGTCCATATGAACTCTGGTTGAGAACCTCTGATTTAGGACAACAAAATATTTTGCAAGATATTCTTTGTTGAAACATTATAGATAATCCAGGCATAAGAAAATAATCCAAGCTGACATATCCAAAATGTTACACCATACAGTAAAAGACCACCATTTCATTATCTTGTGTGTATTATATTTTCTTTATATTTGGTTAACAAAAATTAATCTACATTTTATTTTTGATATAGAAGAAAATAACATGTTTATTTTTCTACTTTGTTTCCTGTACCTGATTAAAATACTGTACTTCATTTTTTTCTACTGTAAGTAATTTAAAAAGATCATCTGTTGCTGATGAGGAATGATAGGTGTTTTTTATGCCTTGTAATTTCAATGTATATCTTTCCTTTGATGAAAACCACATTTATGTATACATAAAAAAATAGCTGTCACAAAATCTTATTAAATATGATGTAAAAAAAAAAAAAAAAGAAGTGTTGATTTTGACATCTTAAAAGTTTTTTTTGTTTAAGACAAAAGTACATTTCTTGCAGGATCAACAATCTGAATTCTCTTAGATGCACAAAAATTTTAAGTGACGGTATTGTATTTATTAAATAAAGTTATTACATCCAAATAAGAGGAGTTTGTAATATTAAAATTATTCTATCTACATTAAATAAAGTTTCTAAAAAATTAATGTAACAGTTAACTTTGAAAGTAAATATATAATTTACAAAAGACTCATCATGGTTAATTAAGTTAGTGAAAAGAAGAGGTCTTTTTGTTAGTTAAAAAAAAACACTTCAGGAAACACACTCAAGAATACTGAAGCTGATTTTGAAGAAGTGGGTCATAACCAAATTATATTGTCTCTAACATTTTGTTCAAATTACATAATGAAAAGTTAGCAAATGTAAAAATATACATATATAGACCTACTTTTAAAACTCTTATGACCAGGAAATAAAATTTTTGGACATCATTTCATAAGTATTTTAATCAACAAAATACATCCAGGCTATAATCTTTATTGCTGATATCTACCAATTAGAAGCTTGGATGCCCTCTGTTATCCAAGACGGAACTTGATAACAATTTAATGTTTAATTTATATGATTGCTATGATATCAAAATTAATTTAGTAAAACCATGAAACATGAAAATTTAATAGAGGTAAAGTCTGTTGCAAAACAAGTTATATTTTTACATCAAAATCATTATCAAATGTAAAGTTTCACAGATAAATTATATTGTATTATGTTCATTTTTATTTTAAATAATGTTCATAACAGATGTCTGGTGATTATTGCAGAAGATTGAATGACAATAATTCCCTCAATTTTGTAACAATATTTATATCTGTCACCTTCAAGTTGCTGTAATTTTTCAGTTTTCATGCAAGGTGTAGGTATTTATACAGCTTTTCATTTTTTTTTAAATTTCACTCTAATAATTTTGATCAATATCCCAAAATGTATATACTATAGCCATAAACTTTATTGTTTGTATCTATCAATTACAAGCTTGGATGCACTGTGTTATTCAAGAGAAAACATAACATTTTAATGTTCCAAGAAGAAAAACAAAGAAAAGAGAAAAAGAAAAAATAAAGAAAAGGGAAAATAAAGAAAAGGGAAAATAAAGAAAAGGGAAAATAAAGAAAAGGGAAAATAAAGAAAAGGGAAAATAAAGAAAAGGGAAAAGAAAGAAAAAAGAAAAAGAAAGGAAAAAGAAAAAGAAAGGAAAAAGAAAAAGAAAGGAAAAAGAAAAAAAGAAGAAAAATAGAATAATTTTTATCACTGGGTTAGAATTTATAACACAAAAGGCCATTCAAGTTATGTTATTGTAATGAGAAAAGTAACTATTTTCTTTATTTGTTCAAATATTACAACAGTATAAGATTGAGTAATGTCAGTAGCTCAGAGGTTATGGCAGATTTAAACCTAACAAAATGCTTAGAATGAGGATATCATTAAGTTTATTTTTCATTTGCAGTTATAACATAGTATATTTCAACTTAAAAAACACTATATTCTTAATATTCAGTAATATATCAAAATCTGTCAGCCACTCACAAAACAGAGGAAATTTTGAGAATTAAATTAACATTAAATTTCCAAACATTCAAATATAAAAAAATTTATATGAGACTATAATAAAAATAAATCCAACAAAATGTGTAAACATTTTTAAAATATTTCAGTACAGATTATATATAATAATAAAAAGAGAAATTAATAACCCAAGTTTTGATCTTATTAAAAAAATATAATCAGTGTAATTGCTATAATAAAATATAAACAATGAAATTTTAAAAGATACATCTGAAACAAATGTCTTTGTTTTAAACAATATTAAAGTTTGATTATTCTTGTTCAAAACAAGACAAAATTTATAGATTTACTATTTGAAAAAGGCACGATGATATTTAAAGTTAGATTTTAAAAAACAAAACAAATAAAAATGGCTTACCAATATGAAATTTAAATTTTTGTATGATTGATGAAAGTGACTTTTTCAATAGATCAATATTTCATATCTTTTTGGTGAAACTAGAAAGTTTTTTTTTATTTTTTTTTTTATAGTGGAGCTGAGATTTTATGTGATTAGCTATGAAACTTCCTTGAGAAAAAATTAAAACAGCTTAAATATGCAAAGTAATGTGAATAAAAAGTTATTATGGACCCCTCCACCCCAAATTATTATAATGATAGTTTAAATTCCATCCCTATTATCCAATTTATGATATGGAGATACTTTATTTAAAAAATATCTTAAAAAACACAGGCATATGAAGGTACAGTAATAAGTCAGTAGTGTGTGTGTGTGTGTGTGTGTGTGTGTGTGTATATATATATATATATATATAAAATATGTTGATACATGAGTAAGTGCATATACAACAATATTTTTCAATATAATCTCTTTCCTTGTCAATCCATTTAATTCAGTGTTGAATATTGATCACAGAGATAAAAATTTATACAGTGAAAATTTCAGATAAAAAAATTTACTGACTATTTGTCAGATTATGGACTTTTGATCATATATGGATTTTCTTATGGTCAATATTAATAACAATATTAGGACAGGGAGAAAATTTTGCTTGTAATAATTCAATCTTCAACCGAGTTGCAAAATTAAGATTAAAATTCTATTGGTTTAAGTGAAGCAATTCAAACAAAAATAGAAAATAAATGAAACAAATAAACAAAAATACAAAGAAAAACAAAGCAAAAAGAAAGCAAAATAAAAAGTTAAACATAAAATAAGAAGCAAAAGAAAGCAAATAAAATAAAACATTTATTTTCAAAAAAATAAAATAAAAAATAAAAAAGATCAATAAGAAAATAAAAATGTGAAAGATTAAAAAGTGAAATAAATAAATAAAGCAAATATATTAGGTGTATGCAAAAGAACAATTTTCTATTTTTTAAAGTTAAATTCCAAATACACAGTTGCAAACATTTTTGATTTTTTTTTTGTTGTTTTTTTTAAATAAAAAATGCTGGAAACTTTTGCACACACCTAATAGAAAAAAAAAAAATAAAGAAATAAAAAAGTCTCGGCAAGATGCAAAGTGGTGATGGGTGAGTAAAATGGTTGGAGAGAGCATGAGGCATAATCTTGCATGGATTTAATTTCTTAGAAATTCTTCATGAAACTTCTGCAAAGGAAATTTAGTGGCTTGAAATCTGGGTAGGGAAGAAATGGCTTACAAGCTGAGAAGGTAATAAAATGCAAAATACACTTTTGGTAGATATTCCTTTATTGCAAAGCAAAATGATTTTAGAATATATATGAATGCAAGTATATAAGAACTGATGGATTGTTTTCATTTATGTTTGGCTAATGGTGATGGAGGGTAGGTGATACTTCTGTCAATGTACAGACAGAAGGAGGATTAGTTTTCTCCGGGTAGACTTCAAAGAATTTATAGCCTTTGCAAAGCTGGAAAATACATGCTGCAGGGATAACTTGGGATGAACAATCAGAAAATAGAAACTCTCTGACTAGCAGTTCCAGAGTTTTTGTGAGAGCTGGAAGCTATCTAAGATTAAACAGACTGCTATTTGTGCAAAAGTTAATGTACATGTCCTTATTTCTAAACTTTCTGGTAACCTGTTTTAGTTTTACACTGAAGAATATGAAGGACAACATTGGAGTACACTGTTAAAGATTAGGAAGAGATGTGTAATATTGCAGATGAATTTGATTTGACCAAGTTGTGTTTTATGAATTTGCATGATAACAGTGAGGTTCACCCTGTATAGGGTCTGGAAACCACTTGAGATAGAAGGTTACAGAGTAAGAGTCATAGTTTATATGAATATATGGGGAAGATAACATTTAATGCTAGACTTGAACTGGTTAAGATCGCTGTGATCAGGAAAACATCATTTTGGGAGTTGATTTCAGAGAGCAGCACTTCATGGGAAGAAGCTGGTAAGAAGTTGCTCAAGTAGAATTTATTTCTCATCAGTGGAATATGGATGGAATAAGGATGGTTTGCTACAATGCAAATAACATTGCAGGTCCTAGCTGTGAAGGTCAGAACTGGTGGAACTAAAGAATATAGTTCATCTGAGCACTTTTTATGGAAGTGGTGATAAAAGCAATGAGAGGTTTGTGGTATTTCATCTGTGAGAGTGTGGTTACAGGGTGGAAAATAATTTGTCAGACACAAGGACACTTTTGGACTCTACCTGCTTACAGAGTTAAACACCTTTATCAAATTAACAAACATGACAGTCTTTTGTTGTTTTCTCAGCACTTTTCTTGGATTTGCTTCTATACAAAAACCATGACAACAGTATCACAATTAACCCTAAAACCACACCAACTTTCAGGAAAGTAGTCTTTGGTAACAGTAAACACTAGTCTCTTCATTATGAGGATTTTACTTATAATTAAAAACTGAGCAATTCCCAGGATGTTTCTTCAAGTCAACTTATGAAATACTAATATATATATATGTGTGTGTGTATATTAACACATTTTTATCAATTACAAATAAATAATAATATTAAAACATTTAGAATATTTTATGAGTAAGTATTAAAATGTACATTATTTGAGAATATATATATATATATATATATATATATATATATATATATATATATATATATATATTTTCGGATTGATGTGAGTTTGTGACCCTGGGTTTCCCGCTTTTGTGATCGTCAGATAAATCACAAAAGCGTGAAACCCAGGGTCACAAACTCACATCAATCCAGCTAAATATGTTAGCTCTATCTCTGATATTGAGTGCTTTCCAATAAGTACCGCACATATAATATATTGCACATATACATGTATATTTATATACACACTTTTCATATATATATATATATATATATATATATTACAATGAATCATTCATACAAAAAGTAAATTAGTAAAGTTAATGATATAAAATGGTGAAATCTCATCGCCAACTAAATTTTAAAGATTGAAAGATAGAAATTTAATGTGAACTATACAAGCATAATCCCCAAAATTTAGTTAAACTTTACTTAGATACAGGTTTATTTTGGGTTATACTTTCAACTATTCACCTCCACCAATCTATTGTCTGCATGAATTTATATTCTTGTAAAATATCTACTTTTCCATCACCAGTCACTTATCTGAGAAAAAATGGTGAGATGCATTATTTAGAGTACAGAGAAGTACAAAAGATCACTTTTGATTTATGGTTGGCTTTTATAAAATCATGGGAACCTATTTTCCCAAATTTAGACACCCTTCCAAGATGTGACAGTGAACTTGAATGATTTGAACTCACCTTATAGATAATTATTCTTCAATCATAATAGCACTATTTCTATCATGCTCAGATAAAAGCAAGTCATTATTAAACTTAACAAGATGATCTGTTCATTGAAGTAATCATTCCTAATCTTTTAAACTATCTTTAGCAATTTTTTTCATTTAAAGAATCTATCTCATAAATACCATATTTTGGACTGCTTCTGTAATATTGACTTTTCTAAACTCAGAACAATAGATGTTCTCTAAACATATCCATCTTTAATAGGGTCAAATTAATAACTAGGTTGCATTGTATGGTGATGGCAATTTACTCATTAAAAACTGTATGGACATGTAGTGGTATGTATTGTTATCATTTAGTCCTTTTAGAATAGTAAAAATATAATTAAGAACATTACTGTCAAATTTTGGACATTACTTGTCGAATGACCTGATATATGACTACATTTTAGAGGGGAATTATTTTTTTTGAGGCAAAAAAATATCAATAAAATACATTTCTATTAATATAATTTCCAAATCTAAGCCAACTATACATTTTTAATACCCAGTCAGTGAATCAAAAGTTATAAATAAAAACCAAACTACTTAATTCTTATATGATCATATATATTTATTTAAAAGTTTCAGTTGGCCTAATAGAATCAGTGAACAGAGTTCAAACTCTGGCTGGGACAGTTAGCATTCATTTTGTATTAATGCTATCAGAAAGGCATGAATTCATTGTTCCCTCCATCTTTATGGTATGGTCCAGTGCTCCAACTATATATTTAGAGATTCTTGATAAAATCCAATGAATAATCAGCAATATTATTAGTCATGACCTAGCATCTCAATTTCAGTCACTTTCCCACTATTGTAATGTAGCTTCCCTTTGCCTTTTCTATAAATACTTTCATGGTAAATGTTTGGTTGAACTATTTGCTATGGGACCTAGACTTTATAAATTTAAGTGCTGCACTAGATTGGCAGCAAAATCTCATCAAAGAACAGTTGAATTGGCTAGAAGTAACTGTAAGTTATATGCTAACAGTTTCTTTTCTCACACTTCCCACTTGTGGAACTCTCTTGTGGACCCATGCTTTCCAGCCAACTTTGATCTTCAAAAATTTAAATGCAATGTCAATTATTATCTACTGTCCTTTTGATTACTCTTCTATTGTTCTCACTTCTTAGTAATGTTTCTCTTTTTTTCTTGATTCTTGATAAAATCAAAAGAAGACTCAGCAATATTATTGGTCCTGACCTAGCATCTCAGCTCCAGCCACTTTACCACTGCCATAATGAAGTTTCCCTGTGCCTTTTCTATGAATACTTTCATGATAAATGTTTGGTTGAACTCTTTGCTATAGTACCTAGGCTTTATAAATTTAAGCACTGTATTAGATTGGTGGCAAGGTCTCATCAGTTCACAGTTGAACTGGATAGATATAACTAAGTTCTATGCTAACAGTTTCTTTTCTCACACTTCTTGCTTGTGGAACTCTCTTCCAGCTTCATGTTATCCAGCCAATTTTGATCTTCAAAAATTTAAATACTATTTCAATCATTATCTACTGTTTTCTTGATTACTGTTCTATTGTTCTTGCTCCTTAATAATGTTTCTCTTTTTTCTTATTCTTTCACACTCAGTAACCCCTTGTGTCTTAGTGGTTTTACCACCTTGCATGATGTGATGTTATTTAAAAAAAAAAATAGCAGGGCAGTTGGGCCTTGTAAAAGCATTCTATATTAGGTGTTTTTATTGAAAGGTTACATCAGAGATTGTTCCTTGCTGCTGGTAGCATGTAATTCACTGCAACCTGTCATATGTTACTTAGAGAGGTCACCAAATAACCTAACATTGGCCCGAGAAATGCCAAGAAGGAGAATCAAGAATGAAGAAAAAGATAAATGAATATATTTTTGTTTAGCAATCTATTCCATTCACAAAAATCTATTTGAATAAAGTGTTTATGGCTGTATTTCAAGTAAAAAAAAAAAAAAAAATCTAACAACAGTCACAAATAAAGTAAGCAGATTTTATACATGTTCATATTATGCTTTGATTATTTTTAATAATGTGTATGATAATGAGGAGTAACTTAATGTGAATTAATGTGTGGTTATGGAATAAATATGCAATTCTAATAATTATTCTTTAAATAGAAAAAATTGACAAAACATGTTTAAAGATATTTATGAGCAGTAGCTATTGAACAAAAAAAGAAAAATTATAAAAATAAATTTTTGATTGGTCTAGAGTTTTTAGTTTAAATCTTAAATATTGGTTGAACAGTGGGTGGGAGGGTCTATTTTAACTAGAAAGTCAAGCTTTTCTACTTTTATATTATAAAAAAAATACTTGCTAATTATTCAGGCATTTTTATATTTTTGTGTCTTTATTTGATCAGAATTATCTTTTCTTACCTGCATATCACAAGTATTCAATTTTGAAGGGATATAGGCAGGCCATATTCAAAGAATAGGCAAATTAGTGAAGAATAAAGAAAAAGCAGTTGCAATTAATAGCAGTTTGCAAACAGAAGCCAGTAAGCAAGCAGTGATCAATACGTTTTCATGATATTTCTTTCTTTTCATTGACAGAAAAATACTTAATACCAAATAAAGAAAGGATATAAAAATAATAAAAAAGATTACTATGTATCTTATTGTTAAGTGTATCATTATAGTAGGCAGTTGAGCTCATCTAATGAACAGCCGGGATTTAGTATTTATTTTTAAGTCGTGCAAAGTATTTTAAACTATAGTTGGTTTTATGATCACTTGACATGATACCAAGTTTATTTAGCTATTGTGCTCAAGGAAAATAACTATGATAACAATAAAAAAAAAAACAGATAAATTGTAACTTTACAAGTTATTATTCTGCTTTGAGCAAAAATTCTTTCACAAATGAATTAAAAGAAAAAAAAAAAAAATCTTTGTCAAAGACAGGTGTGATTTGGTAATATCAAAATACACTGAAACTTTCTTATTTCTTTTCCTATTGTAAAATACTTGAATAGGGAAAATATGTAGTGAGTCTGAATAAAAAAAAAAATTATATATATATAAACAAAAAAAAGAAAGAAAGAATCCAAATTATAATAAGGCATTTGTACTTTCCTTTAAAACCATTTTCTCTTGTCATCACTCTTTGGTCTGCCGAGTGTTGATAGTTTATATCTAATTTGATGGGGATCCAGACTTACTGGAAAAATGCTCAGTTTCAGCTAATGTCACAAATGTCTTTGTGTTAATTTTTTTGATTGGCCAAAATTATTTTATTTTCAAGCATTACTTTCTTTTTCTTTTTATATAGCAGAAATTATGTGTTGAGCCTCCCTGATTTTTGGTAGTTTTTGGTCAAAAATTAGTAGGCACTACTCCTGAAAATTTTTGGCATTTTTTGACCAGATTCAGTCTTTTTATTTCAGGAATGCCTTCTTAGTTGAAAGAGAAGTATATAAAGAAAAGTTTAGAAAAGCGAGAGAGAAAGAGATAAGGGTTTTAAAGGAAAGTGCAAATGCCTTATTTTAATTTGGATTCAGTGTTACTATAGTATATCTATTGAGGCATTTGTGGTCTACTGTAAATGATGATGCATTCTACCAAACAACCCACTAATGGCCTACAGCAATTAATTCCTCAAGCTACATACAGTGTTATTTTAAACTAAAAAGTGAGGTATTTATCTAATTTGTATTGATAAAGGAGGTATTTATGTAATTCCATTACAAAATAAACAGGCTAATATCAGACAAAATAATTCTAGCCCATTTAGTTGATCATACTCTAGCACCATTCTGGCCAGAGACTTTTAGAAAATAATTTCAATTAAAGATGAAGTGGTGTCCTTTTTAAGAGTTAGGGTTAGAGTTTTTAATATATTTCATATTTCCAACAATTGGTAAATATCACAGCATAGTAGAAAATGAATAGTAGATATCATACTATAGTAGAAAATGGACAGGTAGATATACAATATCAGCACCTTGGATTCTTTCTTTTTTGTTTATATATATTATTTTGATATTTTATTTTATTTTATTTTCAGGAGTCACAACAAATATATAAAAAAGAGTAATAGTAACAAATGGCATATAGAAAAATACACATATTTGATCTTTTTCCATCACTTAGGAAAATATCAGTTTCATTTCCTAAACTGAGATGGTAAAATTTTCTCTTGAGATAATATAATCCAAAGAAACAAAATGACAAACTTAATATCAATTTGAAGATAAAAACTATAAAAAAAAAATAACATTGAACTGATTACAGGACTTCAACCTATTTCTCATGTTTTTTTCACGATTTGAAGCAAACATTGAAAATTCACCTTGAAAACTATTATGTAAAATTTTATGCAGAGTAGAAAGATTGTGAAGCATGAATCTTTCAGCAGGAAGTCTGTTGTGGCATTCAAAATCCATTCTTATATGAATTTAAAAATGGTAACATTTCACTTAACAGGTTGACTGTCAACCCAAAATACATATAGGGTCATGTGGAGCCACTATTTATTATTTTTTATTTTTTTAAATTTTCTAAAAATTAATTCAGTGGACAATGTTATTTTATTTATGGTAACTGGACTTTTGGTAATTACCTTATTTGGTGTCTGTTATTTGATAACGTGTGTTTGAAAAATGGCACTTTTACCCTAGTCATATTATATTTATTATAAAATTGTAAAAAAAAAAAAAAATGTGTGTGTGTGTGCATATATATATATATATATATATATATATATATATCATAGCTATTTTAGTAGGTCCCCAGCAAATATATGGTATATTTTGGATTGAGTGGCAAAGGATGTGTTCTTGAGGTGATTGAGGAAATTGTTAGAGTGAATGGGTTGTGAGTTGGATTAGCTAGGTGTAGGATAGACAGTGTAGACCATCCTCTCCCCACTTCCCCTTTCGCTTTGTGTCACAAAATCTAATTTTTAAATATTATTTAAATAAACATTGCTTTTCAGCCTTTTGGCTAAGATCAAAGTGTAGTATGTGTTCCTATCAGCTTAATCTGATTCTTTCTCTCCACTTCTATCTTTCTTTCTTTCATTTTTTTCACTGAAACCATGTAGTGTCTTTTCATCTCTTTCCATACAATCAAAATGGAATAGTCCATTATTTATGAGGTATTTGCAGAGTATAATGGTCATGTGAACTAACGAACAAAGGGAGGGAGGGTCAAGCACAAGTATAATAGGATAGTTTAGTATGAAAAAGTAAATACATATTAAATTTCAAATAAAAAAACATTACATATTTTTAACCAAAATAAATATCATTATCATTTACATATAGAATTTCACAAGTTAATCTGAAAATATGTCATTCTAACCAGTGATTCAATCATTGAAATTATTAGAATGATAATTGTATTTTTACAGATTTCTTTCTGATTTATTTTCAAGCTGAAATAAATGAGCATTGGAATTTTGTTAATGAATTGATTATATATTAATCTTACATTTGAGCAATAAGCAAAGATAATTCTTTGCTTATCTGGTAGATGTGAATTATGTTCTTTCTCTTAAGGTTAATATTTAAAGAAATTTTACTCTATGGACTATGAGTTCTATAATAGCAAAAATAAAAAAAAACTGGCATTTACATTTAAAAGATTATGCAGCACAAATTCTTATTGAAAAAATTATTCAGCTTTTCATCAACATAATTTATCCTTTTAGCCAAATATCCATAATTTTGAAAATCTTGATATTATTATCATTACTAATAATAAGTTTTGTCCCCACCTTACATCAGTACAACAAAACAGCCCACACTATTACGACAGAATGAATGTATACCAGCCATATATATATATAAATATATATATTCAAAACCAGCATGGGTTCTGTCAGGCTATCTTGTCCAAGAAACACCATTTTTACTTCAGTTGCAGTACATGTGATGCCCCTATGGGATTCGCCATACCACTGCATCGAGACACGGTGGATAGTGATTCAGATTGAGGGGTTGGAGAGCCGAGTTTGAATTCCAGTCGAATCCATTACATTCACTTACGTGCTAATACCCTTGGGAAAGGTATGAATTCTCTTCTTCTCCCTCCAGCTATGAGTAAATAAGGACAGACTGAGTTCTATAGCCTTGGATGGCAACTGGTCGAGGAGAAGGACAACTCTGAATTCAAAACCTGTGGAGGGTTGTTTGGGAACCTTGTGGCACAGTTCACCAGGTTTGGCCCTTCAAAAAGTGTGGTTGGTTCTGCACAAAGCCTTCATCACTATAATCAAATCATATGTGCTGGTGTTTGGCTGTTGGTTCCTAGGAACCGAGTTGCTTGACCCTCATATGATCTGTTTGATCCATGGTATCCTTAGCATCCTTCTGTAGAACCATAACAGCGTTGCTTCGAGTCTCTTCTTTATCTCTGAGGAGACCATTCAACATTCGCTGCCATAAAGGAGGACAGATATCATGTAGCAGTTCAGCACTCTTTTCTTTGTTAACAACGAAATCCTCCTGTCTTGTAATACTCTGTCTAGCTTTTGGAATGTGTCGTTGGCCATCCCAGTACATCTCAGAGTCAAACTTTCCAAATATTTAAATTTACACGCCTGCTTGATTTTAGTATGCCTGACCTGTAAATTGCATTTTGGGCACATCTTTTTACTAATGACCAAGCATTCTGTCTTGCAGTTTATGCTTAGCCCCTTCTTCTCGTTCTCCTTCGCTACCATCTGTAGGAGGTTTTGTAATTACTTTTCTGTGTCAGCTATCAGTACTGTGTCATCTGCATATCTTATGTTGTTAGGATTGTAGCTGCCAATGATGAATCCTGGTAGGATTTCTAGTTCTCTCAGAATTGCCTTGCTATATAGATTGAATAAGTCTGGTGAAAAGACACATCCTTGCCTTACACCCCTTTCTATTTTTGTATGTCTTCTGAACTCATTCTCTATTTGCATGCAGGCCGTTTGCTGCCAGTATAGATGCTTGATTATTTTAATCTTTCCCAAATATATCAAGGTTGCTGAGCAGTTTCAACAGATCTTTGTGGCCTAATTTGTCGAATGCCTTTGTGTAGTCTATAAAACATAAGTGCACATCCTTCTACATTTGTATTGCTCTTTCTGATAACATTCTGAGTATGAATATCGCATTCCTTGTTCTAGTGTATTTGATGGACCCACACTGTTCTTGTCCTATCTCTGGCTTGATTCTGTTGCACACTTTATTCATCAGAACACAGATGATTGTTATGTGGCTCATTAGGCTGTTTGTTCAGTGGAGTTCACATTCATTTGTGCCTGGTTTGTTAGGCTATGAAAGCAGATCTTCTGAGATCTTCCAGTATATCATCACTTGTAGATTTCATTTATTATTTCTGTAATCTTGTCTATGCCAAAATCATTTAAGGCTGTCAGCATTTCTGTTACAATTTTGTCTGGCATTGCCGTCTTGTTTCTGTTCAATTTCACAAGTACAGCTTCTGCTTCAGTTTTTAGAATTTTAAGCCCGCCAGTAGTTCTGTGTATTGCTGGTTCTTCTCTTTCCTTGTGGAAGAGTTCTCCAATTTATTCATTCCAGTGCTGAAGAATTTTTTCCTTCTCTAATATGAGCATTCCATCCTTTGATATTTTGCAGCCTGTTGACAAGCATGTCTTCTGTCCTGTTAGTTCCCTTATTTTTTTATGCATATCTCCTTTGTTGGTGATACTCATTCTTTCTATTTCTGCACATTTTTTTGTTTAGTCACTCTTCTTTAGCCTGCCTGCATTTAGTCCTTATTTCGTTGTATAGTTTTCTGTATTCCGTTCCATATCTTGACAAAGTTTTCTGTCTCCTTCTCATCATGTCAAGAATCTCATCAGTCATCTATTCATTTTTTCTTCTTCGTCCATTCACCTTTGGGATGATATCGTTTTCTGATGTCACTAAAGATTCTCTTTGTGCACCCCATTTCAAGCTTCTATTTCCATTGTATCCCTCATATCTTCTTTTCACATTGTCCATATATTTTTCAGTGAACCATTGCATTCCTGAATCTCTTGTTGGTAGTTATGTAGTCAATTCCACTCCTCATATTTATTAACTCTTAATAAGATCATTAAGTTAAACTTAAACCAACATAAACATTTTTATGAAGTTGAAAAGTCAGTTATTGTTACAAAAATAAGAAAAAGGTTATTATAAATTTAACTTAATAAATTTAATAACTTTTTTAATTGAACAAAAAGCAACAGAAGATATAAAATATGTGTCAAACAGACAATATTAAGTATGAGGTAGCAATTTTTTGTACTGTTATGGTTTTCTTATATGTTGACATGGAATCATGGATAGCGGCTCAAATTGAGGAATTGGAGAGCTGAGTTCAAATTCCAGTTGAGTTCATTACATTCATTTACATGTTAATACCTTTGAGAAAGGTATGTATCCATCTCTTCTACCTCCAGCTATGGGTAAAATAGCAGGACAAACTGGATCCTATAGCCTTGGGTGGCAACCAGTCTAGGAGAAGGAAACTCTGAATTCAAACCATCTTCTACCTTGTAGGTTCATTCTCTTTAGGCAAAGGTTAAAAGAGGGTAACTTCAAAAACTAATTGATCTCTATGATGTTGAAAATTACATTTAACTCAAAAGGTAGATCAGAAGCTGGACCGGTACAGTAAGTGTTGTGAAACACTGCCTAGTTTTGCGACCCAAAATTCAGTCAGGGATTAATTAATCATGTGAGAAGAAGAGAGGATGTAGAATGACACTGTTTGTGAGATGGAGGGGAGTGGTGACTAAAACGGCGGTGCAAAATGAACTGGCAAGCCATTGTACTATTCTGCCTTTAATGTCACAGTGAGCCACAATTGTAAGATGGAGGGAAGTAGTAACTTCAGTGGTGCCAAATGTACTGATTAAAATGAATGTGTTGACATACTTAATTTGCAGAAATATAAAAGTATTTCTCATTTTTCAGTTATTGTCTGACATTTTATATAAATTTCATCAAATTCTGTAACATTATGAACAATGGTCTAATAATGAACAGATTAAACTTCTTTAGATTTTCATAGTACAAATTGCTTAAATGACATTGATAGATTCCACTTGATGTCAAGTAATTTCCCATGTATAGAATTTATAATTATTTGCAAATATTGATTATCACTGAACTTAATTATTATCAAAGCATTTTGATTGGTAAGCCACTATGGCTGACAAAGAATGCAGAAATGACTATAACTAGAAGTTAATAGACCCTTTACTGTCAAAGTGAAAACAACTTGGCAACTAGCAGCTCAATTGGACTGGAAACTGCTATATTATTCAAGTTAGTTTCTTTTAATAGCAATGTCATAACAAAACTTGCATTAAATTATGGTATTATTGCTGTGTTATAGTAACAAACATGCAAAAATCGAATCATTTTAATAGATTTTTTTTATTTGCTCTCTCATATAAAAACAAATTCTAAATGTTTTAATGTCTCATACTTATTTTATAAGAACTGAGAGAGGGTATGTAAAATTTTTTTAGGCTGATCTGTTTTTGATCAATACCAGAATAATGATGTGAAATAATTATCAAAGTACACTTGTGATCAGTCTCATTTTTATTAATAGACAACAAGCTGGTGAGTAATCCATATAAAAAAAAGTTTCTATATACATTCACAGAAATATAAAGAACACTAGCTTTGGCATAAATGGCTGCTTTAAAGTGATTGTTCAAATGATGAGCTTAAAACACCATGAAATATTTTAACCCCAACTGAAAGACGTTTGTTATAAGTAGAATAAACAATCTTTACTGGCAACAGTTAAAATTTAGTGAAGCATATAAGCAATACAAATTTTACTGCATAGTTTAAAATATTTGAATTCTTATGACAGTTTTCATATAATTCAAAGATTAAAGAGATTATGATCTTTTGATTTCAAACTAGCATGGCTTGGTATTTGGGAGATGAGACATGATGGATTAAATGGGCAATCATTTTTTTTACTGTTATTTAAGTACTAAAACATTTTATATCTTATAAAAGATGTATAACTACTGATAGCTAGTATATGTTGGTATTAGTAATATTAAGCATAATTAACTAAGTAGGTGATCATTTTCTTTTTTTTTGTTCTTTAAGTACTAAACTGATCCTTTACTTGCACATTATAAAATGATAATGCCAAATGGAGAGACTGGGAATTGATGAATTGGTTGAAGAACAAAAATAAAAAAATAAGAGGATAAAAGATATGAATAAAAGATAGGAAGCAGAAAAGAAGTATATTGAGAAACCAACAAGAAATATTGCAAAATATTTTATAACAAATACAATTCCTTGAAAAAAAACTTTTATCAGAGACTAAAAAATAAACACAGGATACACACACATACACAAACAAACAAAAGGGAAAAATCATGAAATTATAAATGATAATATATTTTGTGTTAAAGGAAAACAGCTCAGAAGAAAATGATAAATGAATGATAAACATTGAATATTCTTATATTATTTCAAACTATTATTCTCATCTTGGCTGATATTGATGCCATTACAGATACAATGTTTTGACCAAGTACCTTCTGGTCATCATAGGGTGTTACTGACTGCCAGTCTCAATGAAAAAGTTCCACATTTCATACTGATGTTATCCTTTTATTCAAGAAATATATAGTGAAAATATATTGCCTCTTTGGTCAGCAGTAGCTAAAGAACATATAGTAGCAGTCTAAAAAATTACAGCTAAAAATATGCATGCATGATAGAATAAAGAACAGATAGGAAATGTTTATAAATCTAACATGTTTTGCTTTTATTAAAGCTTCATCAGAGAATGAGATAGGGAAAAAAATTTTCTGGTATTTTTGTGTTGTTTGATTTTCATTGGTCAAATATACTTCATGTTCATTTCATTAGTCAAGCAGCATTATGTCAATGTCTGTTTAACCACAAGATCAAACAAAACAAAATAAAAATACCAGAAAACTTTTTCCATATCTCATTCTCTAATGAAGCTTTAATAAAAGGGAAACATGTTAGATTTATACATGTGTTTAGCTGTATGTTAGATTCTAATCTAATTGTATCTGTAGAAGAGATAAAATGAATTAATAACAAGAGGAAAAACTATATTTAGACGATGTGTTTCATCTTCAGGAGGGACTTTATTGCTTTTGATTTGCTTCTTTAAGTTTATAATTTTAACAGAGTGTATACCATAAGTTGAAATGGCTTATTTAAGCCATTTCAACTTATGGTATACACCCATCCATTTCAATAGCTTTAAGAGATTAAGGGGTTGCTAAATTTGATCATTTCATCATTGTAGCTGGAAAAAGTGTTCTTTTATATTGCAAAGTGACAATTTGCAGGGACCTTGTACTTATTATTGAATTGGTTCCAGATCACGGACTGAACCATTACAAGTGTGGAATTTTGAAGTGATGAACTACATGCTGACATGAAGTTCCTGTTTCTGCAGAAGAAAATTCAGGAGTGGATGATGCAAATATTGGGTGACAAATGCGTGAACTTGCATACAAGCTTCCAGCTGGAAGATTTTGAGATTAAAGATACATGTTTTGGGAGCCCTTTAATGGTTTAAATGAAATTGTTCATCATGTTTATGATCTAAGTTAGACTGATCAGTAAATCTCTGCCAAAAGAATTGCTGTGGCACTAGAGATATCCAGGAAACATGTTGAGTTTATAAATCATGAACATTTTGGTAAGCAGATGTCAGCTAAGTGGATGCTAAAATGGATGAATACTGATGAAAAACAATACTGAGTGGACATTTTCAAATTGATTTTGCAGCATTTTCAGAAAAATCACTAATGAACTTTAAATTATATTTCTTAACTTGAATGAAAATTGGAATGACACATTTGAATCATTTTCTGCCAAATGTATCACATTAAAAATGTGTTTCCCCTTGTCTACAACAGACATCAATCAAGAATTTAATGATTAAAATGAAATCAGATTGACAATTTTTCTGTAAATATTTACAAGATTAGTTTAATCTGTTATTCTATGAGAAGTTTACTCAGTGAGATTAACTTATTAACCATTCTATAAAAGCTTTGTATATCCGATATATACCAACATCTTGTTTATTAGCACTTGTATCTTCTGAACCCTATTACCAACATGTTTACTTTTACATGTTTTACTTATCTAAGCAATCCAAAAACTTCAATAGTACAACAACAACATTCCATTCACGGGTTTCCAGATTGCATGAATTTAAGCAATCTACCAGGCTGGCATCTCAGTCCCACCCTTTCACTGTCAAAACTGTTAAATGTAACCATCTCTTCTACTCAAACAGTTTCTTCTCTTGCACTTCCCGTCTGTGGAACTCCCTTCCTCTTGGTTCCCCGATGACTATAATCTTAAAATATTCAAGTGTAATATCAATCGACATCTGACACCCTGAGCTTGTTCCCTGTTCTTCTTTGTATCCTTTTCTCAAACACGACTCTTGTTTTCAATCCTCTGTAACCCCTTGGATGCTAGTGGCACTCCCGCCTTGCTTGGGGTGAATTGCTTAAAAAATCTTATCACTTGAAAGTGGTATCATATCAAAGTCCCATCTAAAGACAAATGTTGATGCCACTATCACTGGATAGAGATGTAATATCAATGACTTTGCTCAATGTAAAAGTTGTAGTAATAGTATACTGCAACCCATTGGCCTTGACGCTTGTATCTGAAGGTTATTTATATGTCTGGTTATGATACCAAGGATTGTTCAGACTATTATTCTCATTCTTTTTGTTGTTACCATAATGTTTTCATTTTTATTATGTTTCTCACTATGTTTTGACTGATGTGTTCTTCAGGTACATTATCTATGACATGCTTTTTGTTTTAATAGATAGTTATAAATCTAAATCTGGGTACCAGAATTTCTTCCAGGTTGAAACAATCCAGTATCCTTTATTCTACACACACACACACACAAAAATAAAACACTGGATTCCACCTCCTCAGGCCACTGTAAAGGAGCTGTCTAGGAAACAGATCCCTGGTTACAAACCTACCTTACATTTTTTTTTTTATTACTTCCTCAAAACAGAATAATCTAACAAATCACTGTAAAAATATCTGGCCAGATGTAATGAGTAAATTTGCACATATAGTAATATAATAAGCATATATGTGTAAGTTATTGAAAAATAGAAATATGTGTAAATGTTTCAGACATATTCTTTAAGTTGTGTTTACTTAATTCACATTCATTTAAAAATGCAATAGATGTGGAATAAGAAAAAAAACAATGTATTTGAAATGAAAAGTAATGAGAGATTTAATGTAAGGTCAGTAATTTAAATGAAATGGTGACTGTAAAGAAAGAGACAAAAAATATTTGGGTAGATGGCTATAAACAAGCAGAGTAAGCAATGCCTTCACCAAAACAAACCAAAGCTTTTTAATGACTCTAGAAAGCCGAACAGCAAAAATTAAGGAGAAAAGGAGAAAGGTTAAAACCCAATATTAACCAGAGATTTTCAAAAAGGTAAAATGAAAAGCAGGAAATTGGCAAAAAAGGAAGTTAAATTAAGAGCCAAAAAATTCCTTTAGAAAAAGCAAAAGAAGGAAAAAGAATTAAAAAAAAAAAAGAAGAAACTTGGAAAAGACAACAACCAAAAGAATATTTTTTTTTCAAAATGCTGCTTGGAGTGGATAATATTTGTGGCAGCGTGCAAGCAGACATTGCTCATGACCACAGGTCACTAACAAGCCAAACTCACCCTCTTGGCATCCCCTGCCGAGTCGTCCAATAGGACACACACACTTGAATCCGGCCAAGCCTGGTAGATCTTGGCACCTTCCAGTTGGCCCACATGCACCTGGCAAAACAGGTTTCAAGATATATCAACTGCCCTCACATCTCTTAACACAAAATAATATTCAGGTTCTTGATTTATTTATTGGCTTTAGTTCTCTGTACAAATTTTGTTTATTCTATATTATTCTTTCATATTTTTTTGGTTTTCTTCATGTCAGGAGATGTACAGGGCAGCAGAGATAGAGAGACTCATAGCAAATAATAAGAGATAAAAGAAGTCTGAGTAGTGAAAGAGGAGAGAGAAGAAAGTGAATTTAAAATTGTATATAATCTTTTGAAGGAATGTTCAGAGATAATTTTCATATAATTTCTATAGAATCAAAAATATTTAAAAAAAAAAAACAAAAGGATTTTTATCATCTCCTCACTAAATCTGAAATGTAAAAGTAAATGAAAGAAAAGATTTTACATAGTGAAAACCATCTTTCACCAGATAATATACTAAATTAGTAGGACAAGATGTTTTTAAAATTTTAATTTACTGTAGTACTGAGCAAAGTTATAATACAGAATGCAATTTACAATCGAACATATCAAAACAGGCCGAAGGGATGGATACACAAATAGATAGAAAGATGATACTGAAATAGAAACAAAATTCTTAAAGTGTTATCAGAGTTCTTTATTAGAAAAATAAATTGGATGAACGTGCTGCTGTATATTGTATTTATTAAATTGAAGAAAAAGAAAAAATTGATAAGATTTGAAAGGAAAAAGAGTGGAAAATAAAAAATATTTTCCAATCTTTCAAATGCTATGAAATATTGCAACTTTTAAATTCTAACAATATTGAGGCATTTTTTAGTCTTTCCACAAATTTTCTAAACTGAAAATAAGGACAATTTTTTTCTAGTTTAAAACAATATTATATGAAATACTTTAGACAAAATCATGTACTTTGCAAATA